>CM052443.1:3420485-3463674 GCA_028533085.1 Varecia variegata | reverse complement strand
TTAAACCTCAGAAGCCACCAAAAATAACGTGTGTCTTGATGCTTGCCACAGGGAAGCCCAGCAGGCAGGTGGAGCAGAAATGTGTAGTCGGGGCCTGAAACCCGCCCCCACCCACCCCGCTGGGAAGAACGTGGCTGGCATGGGACATTTTTAAGGGCAGGGCTCTCTGATTACCATAAAACTACTTCACTTTTGTGAAATATGAAGATGAAAATACATGGGCAAATAAACTTTCCAGACAGATGAAAGCTTACTCCCTGAAAGTACGTACCTCCTACTGCCAAAAACAAAACAAACCTCCACACCAACAGAAGTTATTCTAAAATGGATTTCCTACTTTCCCGCCCTCTACAAAGAGCCTGGTGTGACCCTTCCTCCACTCGCAGTCACCATGGTCACCGCAAGCAGCATCAGTGATACACAATGAAACTTCTTATATGTTTTAAGTGTTTCTCAGTTTGCTCACTTGGGACCAGGCTATTTGCCTGTATTACTTTTCTCATGAGAAAAAAGCCAGTTTGTATCGGTACCCCGATCCCTCCCGGTAGGCTGCTCCTGCTGCCAGCAGCTGGGTGGGCAGGGAGGAGCAGGTGCTGGGGGGCTCGATGCACAGCCAGGAGGCACTTCCAGATGCTCAGAGGACTCAGAAACTTCTTTCCAAGTTTTCAGCTGTATTCCTGACAACTTAGGTTGACAGACTAGTAACGTTTAACATGGCCATTTAAAACTGTCGCAGAAGGGCCTAAATTCACATCACAGCCCTGTGTTTATATGAACGCTAAGTTAGGTCAGTTTTTTCCAAAAATCGGTCAATGGATTGGTACGAAGGCTCCATCCTCAAAGGTCTGGGGTAAAGTGAGCAAAACGAGGACAATGTGCTATTTTAGATAAGGCAGAGCTTCTTCATTTAACATAGCTTAGTTTTTAAATTTTTTAAATCATTTTTTACATTTAAAATATCCTCAGAAAGAAGAAAGGGGTTTCCTAAGAAAAATATTTTGGTCAAAAAAGAAAAAGGGAAAGAAAACTATGCTAGATTGACACCCCCACCTTCTAAAATTTGCTGCCCCACAGAATTTCTAAGACTGAGAATCATTCCCCACATGGCCTTGGGTAGAGCGTTCCAACTCAAAGTGCCAGTAAAAAATGCAGCCAGTGAAATGGAAAGAAATTTTTGGTCAATTTATTTATGACAAAAATGGTGTTCTAAAATTAGGAGGAGGTGTTTTTACTTTACTTCTTTTAAATTTGGGTACGTGCAAACCTACGTGCTTGGGTAAGATAAGCCGATAGCCTTGAAGAGAACTAAGAACAAAGTACTCCCCAAAAGTACTTACTGGATGAAGCTCCCCGATGATGTATGTTTTGGACAATTCCCGAGCATCCGTAGAGTGCCCGACATCCTCAAAGTTTTCAGTAGCGTCACCTCCAGCTTGTTCCCTTAAGACTTCTTCCCCACCAGGATGCTGTTCAAAGGATAGAATAAAAAAGATAAATATTTTTTCAAGCAAATGAGTTAAAAGAAAATGGCCAGTTTATTTAACCAAACAGGCTACTCCGTAAGTCACAGATGACAATGGGTGACTGTATCTTGTTCGTAATGCGGATTACTAATAAAACACCACACTCCTTTATACTCGATTTCCTTAGTGGACGTGCAACGGCACCTTCCCCTGATGGCAGAGGGTGCTTCCCATGACATGCACATGGCTTAACGAGAGCACTGGGCGGGTATCTTCCATCCTCTGGTAATGTCCACTTTGCTCTTTTGTAAAGCTCTCAAAGTCGCTCTCTTAATCTGTTCCCAATCTATTTTTTCTTGAATCTTACACCTGACAGCACTTTTCACTTCTCCAGTCTACGTGTGACTCAAGAGTGGCCACTGCCTGAGGTAACAATTTATAGGAGGCGAGGTCTCCTGGCACTTCCCTCTGGAAAGCACTGTGCGTCTGCACTGGACTGGGAGCACCGCCTGACAGACAAGTCAGTCCCTGCCTTTGCAGAACATGCTTTCTAGCAGGGAGAAAAACAACAACAACAACAGCAGGTGAGACTTGCTCAAGATGCCGCAGTCAGGATGCAGTACTGACAGAGAACCATGGAGCTCAATTCCACAGGGGAAGCAGGAGAGTCTCTTGTGTAAGAAAGCATTTCAGTGCTTTTAGCTGCTTTAATTAGTAAAACAAAGGACGTCTGGATGCAGGGAGAGGGGATTTTTTCCTCTAAGGTGATTGATGAGTAGGGCTCATCACTGGACACAGGGGAAGATACAGAGATTCTCAGGCAAGGGAAGTTCTCAGAAAAGGAAAAAGAACAGCTTGGTTAAAGCATCCTAAATACATACTTCTTTAGGGGGGAAAAACAAACTTCTTATATGGAGCTTGAGTATTCTCTTAGATCAAATCAATCCTGACCATGAGCAAAGCACCTGTAAGCATCCAACCACTGGACAAAACCCGTCTTCCTTGCACAGCTGATTCTAGTCAGTTCTTCATTTCTCCCAATAATGGAAGATGGAAAGGCACATAACGCTGCACAAAGGTCAGTGATTATTCTGTTTGGAAACCTGTTTCTCCTCTTACTTTGTTTAAACAAATCTAGTGTTAAAGAAATCTACTATGTATATGAATAATTTTTGAAAGAAAACTTGATTATCTTACACATTGTTTTATTAAATAAAAAGCAGACAATATATGGTGCTAGTGGTTACCACTCACCATGTGAACTTGGGGAAATAATGGTACTTATATAGTTTTTGAAGATTAAATGTGTTAATATATGTGTCTGGCACATAATATATGCTCAATAAATATTATCCAGCATTTTTATTAAACATTTTCCAATGTCACTAAGTATCTTTTCTCAATGTGACTGTTCAAATGGCTACATGTTACATTGTATAGGCATTCCCCAATTTATCTAAATGTCTTCTGTTGGGGACATGTAGTTTATCAGAAGTCCACTTTAAACAAGCATGAGATGCAGACTAGAGGTACAGGCAGGAGACTGGCTGCCCAAAAGCCAGACTAAAGCTTCTGCATTCATCTCCAAGGCTGTGGCAGTGAAAACATGGTTTTGTTCATTCTGGAACAGTCTGTTTATTGTTGGGCAATGAGGAGAAGCCACAGGTGGGAGATATAAAATGACTAACACAACAAGGCACCCAAAAATTATGTAAATTCACATACTGCTGTTCCTTATGTGCAGATGGCCTGACTCACGAACTTCCTTAACTTTTGATACCTGTTAACGATATGCAAGTGTAGACAAACCTTGGGTCATTTTCCAATTACAGCTTATCTTCAAAGGGCAATTTCAAATAAGGTTAAAAACATAGACTTGGCCCTTGATAAAGACTCGTAAAATTAGACAAGTTTTTAAATACAGAATTCTGATCTTTAAAGTGCTAAAATGGAGAAATTCAACATTCTATTTCATAAAGTAGAAAGACAAAAGAGCCACTCCTCACCTTAATTTCTGACCAAGAACGGAAAAAAGACAGATAAATGCATCAATCTATTTGCCTATCTCTGATTTATACCTTGCCTAAACCACTGTGAGGCAATTTTCTATGGAAAAGGAAAAGAATGAAATATCTTCAATTATTACTGGTTTCACTGACAACTGATAAAAATTTTTAAAGTAGACAAAAAAAAACTATTTAAGAAAAAATGTATTGGATAAACTAATTGACACTAAAATATTTTCACTCTTAAGTTTTAACAATTAGTAAGAAAATCAAAGCCTAAAAGTTAATATTTCAGAACAAAATAACTCAAGTCTTGGTAAGACAGTAAAAGGTACAGGACTGGCTTTTTGTAATATCTAGTATTTTCCTTGAAATATATTTATGATGGAAAGAGACACCTTGCCACGTGACTCGAGTCTAAATCATGAAGTACTGAAACCCAGCAATTCATCTTATCGCTCTTCTCACTCGTTAGCAAATACGCGCAGTTTACACAGGCACAGGTCCCATTTTGAGACTAAAGAAAATGCTCTTCCTTACTGTCAGCACTCCTAAGTGACAAAGAAAAACTGAGAATGCTGGTGTTTGTGCCATCGTGGTTATTCCCCAAGATAAGTGGATGACAGCAATTTGTGTCCTATCTTTTAGGTAGCTTATAGACTTTGGGAGTGGTCCAAAGAAAAGGCAAGGCTTTGAAAAGGAATGTGGTAGAAAAATAGGTGAATGAAATTATCTCATGATTTACTGAAAGATTTAAGGAAAAGAACAAAACGTATAGTCACACATGGGCAAGATTACAGATAACAAAAGAGGTTAAATTCTCCCAGAGTGTGAGCCAAACAGAAGCTATGGTTCCACTTTGGTGAACTCCACGGCAGAATCCTCCATGATGCCGGCTCGCCACAGCCCCGCCCAGCCCACCACACACACAAACACACACACACACACACACACACACACACACACACACACACGGTGGCAGAGACCAGCTGTGGGGCCCAAAGACAGGGAGAAAGGTGGAGAGAGGACATGGGTGGGGGCAGTGGGGGACAAATTGTGGGTATGGGAACACAAAGCTATTTCCACCAGAGCAGCCCCTCTAACATAAAGTCTTCCATTTTCCAGAGGAAGATTTCAATTTCCGCTTGTGTTATTATGTGCTAAAGTTAATTCACTCAACAAATACACCCCGAGTGTCTCCACGTGCCAGATACCAAATTGTGCCAGACATACTAGTGAGCAAAGATGCCCCGGGTCCTGCCCTCAGGGAGTTCAGACTAACACGGATCGAACACGAATAACCCATGACTACACAACTGCAAGTGAAAGTAAATGTTCTGAAAGAGCACAGTACTGTGAATGTTGAATGTCACCCATCTGAGTCAGGAGGGCCCCCGGTGCTGGAGTTAATGAGGGACCAGAGGAAGGAGAAAGGGCCGGGTGGGGGTTGGGGGGTGGGGGGGGGAGGCCACGCAGTGCTTCTGGCCTCTGCAAGGATTTTCGTCTCTGTCCTGTGAGCAATCAGAAGCCATTGCAAGGATGTAATCAGGGAAGGTGACAAAATCAGATTTAATCTTAAAACATAACCCAACCTTCAGAGTGATTTTCAAGTATGCCACACAGTATTGTTAACTATAGTCACCATGCTGTACAAAGCATCTCCGGAGCAAGAGTTAAGCACAAATCAAACTGGGTTGGCAGAAAAGGCTCTCCCCACGCCCACCCCAGAGACAGAGTCTCTGTTACCATGCCTGACACCACCATGCCTGGCTAATTTTTTTAATTTTTTTTTTTTATTTAATGATTCTTCCCACGTATTGATTTATGATAATTTTTAAAATTTTTTGTAGAGCTGAGGTCTCACTATGTTGCCCAGTCTGTTCTCAAGCCATCCTTCCATCTCAGCCTCCCAAAGTTCTGGGATTACAAGCACAAGCCACTGAACTGGTCAGAAAAAGCTTTTGTCAACTGACTCATCCAAGGAGAGGCCAACATTAATGCTGAAGATGGCCAAGGACCAAATGACTTTCCTGTAATTAGGTGGCAAGTTTTAGGATCAAGCCAGACTTGTTTTACCATTTTGCCAACCCTAAGGCATGAAGAGGTAAAGTGGAAAAGTTCCTATCTGTATAATGGCAACGCAATGAAGGCTTGCATAATACAGAGTAGTTCATTTTATTAATGTAATAAAAATTAAGTTATATGGCTTTAGTCCTTGTTTTACAACCACTAGAAGTCCGAAGTAGTGTCTTAACCTTTTCAGTTATAATTTCTATACTAATGTGAGAAATACAATTGTAACTGTCCTTGTAAATTTGAGGATTTATTAAAGTCAAGGGTTCACCAAATACATACATGTGAAAATGAGGGGAATACACATAAGGCCGAAAATGAAGCGTTAAATGGTTTCAATAAACTCAAGGAAACGACAGGTCACGTCAGTCAGAGCCCGCACGTGCTGAATGACTGACAGTGAGGGTGAGTCAGCTCTGAGCCCGGGGCTGGTCATCCCAACTCATGGCACCCACCGGGCCATACAGTACTCAATGATTTAAAAGGTAGAGCCCTGGCTTCCTAAGAAACAGAAGAGCTTGAAAAGGAAGAAAATACTGTTTTACAAACTTGATAAATTATTATTCACTGGGCACCAAATATCCATAATGAATTAAGCACTACTTACAGTCCCTTTGACAATGCTAACAAACAGAAACAAGCTCAGATTGTCATTTCATCTTTAATTAATAGCACCAAGCCAGCATTTTCAGTTATACCTGCTATGAAAAATCAGCACTCCTAAAACTGATGACCAACATGTCGCCCTTCACCTACAAAGCTGGTCTAGCCAAGACCCCACCACCCACCCACCTCTTTCCAAATATACCCTAGTGGTAAGAATTTGCTTTAATCTGAAAAACATTCAGTGCAGGTGGAATTCACCTGCTCCTGCTTCCCTCAGGAGATGCCAAGGTTCCCAGGGTCAGCCCTGCACTCACAGCCACCCTCAGAGACCATGTGACAGGCTTCATCCGGACCCAGGTTCTAAGAACCTCCCTGGGAAGACATGTGGCCTATTTAGCAGCATGCAGCTCAACAGTTTATACCCTGGTCATTAGAAAAAGAACTTGATTCAAAACCTATGGGTGACGCTGGCATGCCCCACGGATGGCACACCCAGGACCATTCACGTGGCAAAGCCAGTCCCTGGAAGGCTTTGCTCACCTGCACCTCAATCTCTAGCTTCCAGGTACTCTCTACTTCAGTAGTTACAAGGAGCAAGAGGGACAGAGCATACAACATGGAACTTCTTTCAAATGAAAAATAGGGAGGCCATTTCCCATACACAGGAAAAAAACGAGTATCAGAGTACAAATAGCAGAAGGTGCCTTATAAGGGCACGACGCTTTTATCACATGTGAGCTACAGAGTAAGTATAACAAAGACATGATCTTGGGATGACTGCATGTCAAGAAGAATTGTACAATATACATAATGAGTGATGCCTCAAATCCTTTTTAGAATGAGGTCAAAGAGAAATGCTAAATAAAGGAATAAATGATTAGAGATTCCACAGTATACAGGATTTTTGAAACTGCAAAAAAATCAATTTTCTATTTAACAGTGCACACTGAAAATGGATCTATAAAAATTGGCAAGATAAAATACATTGAGATGCTTTCTTGATACAGAGGATTTCAATAAGTAATTCTTAACATGAAGGCAAGTTCCTTAAGGAGAAAGACAACATTGCTAGTAAAGTTAAAGTCACTCAACTCAAATATGCAGTCTGCAACTATTACTTATTCAGAACTGATTACTGGGTGAAAACAATCTGCAGGCCCATTCTTCATTCCTGCTATAGCCAATTTACAATTCCTTCGAAAATCTACCCAGAAAATAAACATGAGTATAAATATTTTTGAATTATCTTTGCCAGCTATATTCCTCTTTAACACAAATAATATGTGACAATGAGACTGCCATAGGCTTGATACAGAATAATATTTTTGTTTAGTGTTATCCTTAACCCTAGAATTCTTACATTTTAGTGGCTATGGAAAAGCAAGTTATAAAAATCTCAAAGTCAAAGGTTAGATGGTCTTTCTGTGAGATAGGAAAGCCTCACATTCTTGTGAAACCAGGGAGGACTCCTCATCCAGTTCACAGTTGCAGCCGCCACCTCCCTCACCCACTCTCATCCCTCTTATAGACTGCTGCTGGAACACTCATCCTCAAATACTGCTTTGACCATGTCTTGTGCCCCACTCAAAAACCTACAATGGTGAATTTCTGCAGCCAAATCAAATGCCTCTTGGATTTCTCAACAGAGGGGGCTTTGGCACCCAAGAGGCCCAGGGAGTGGCCTCAGGTGCACGACCAGATCAGGTCGGGGGAAGACTGCTCACTACTCCAACATCGCTTTCTTCCTAATATTTAAACTTTTAGCGGGGACCGGCCAGTAAATGAAGATACTAGAGGTATTTATCAGCCTCCTTTGCAGCTGGGTATCCCATGTGCTTAAATTCTGGCTAACAAAATGTAAGAACCTTCCAGAAATCTTCCCTTTAGTGTGGTGTGCCCTGCTGCCCTTTCTTCAGCCCTCCTTCGTCCGCTGCCTGGAATAGGGATGCTGCCCCTATTCCAAGGGGCAGCAAGGACAAGGACAAGGACCACCCCCCACCTTGTACAAGGACAAGGGCCACCCCCAGGGCTGGCCAAGAAGATGGGACACAGCTATCACATGTCCCGGCAGCAAACAGGATTAATAGCCAGTTATCTGGGGTTCTTCTGAGCCTAATACTCATTACTGCATCAATCACTTAGTCAAGAAATATGACCTCCAGGCACTGTACTAAAATGCCTGAGCCATTAAAAAAAAAAAAAGAATAAACATAGTGCCAAGCCTCAAGAAACTTAAAACCAAGTCAGGACAACTGTCTTGACAAACATCAAACAATTAGAGAAATATTAAGGGACCATCTAAATTGTTGACTCAACAGAACATGAGTCTGGAAAAGTAGAGGCTGTTAAGAAACACTGTAGGCCCCCATAGAGCAGTTAGGATGTGGACCGTGGAGCAGGCACGTGAAGATGCACAAGCTGAAGAGAGAGGCATGATGGATACGCTGGATGCGCCCTGCACCACAGCTCCCCTGACCCGCCGTGACTCCAGCCTTCATCATAAATAGCTCCTCTGCCCGCCAAGTCTGACCGTCCCCCACCCCAGCCTGAGCCCAGCATCAACAGCACGTAACTGAGCTGGAGATCTTCACGCAAAACGATAGGCTGAAGGTCAGAATCCCAGATGTTTAAGAGTTTAAAAGGACCTTCAGAGACCCAACATCCCAAATTTACAGAAGGAGAAATTGGACCAAGAGAAATGAAGGCCAGTACTACCCTGCCAGCTCACAAAGGAGGCAAGAACAGAGCCAGGTTTCTGACTTTTAGCATTCAGCCCCCCCCCCCACTTATTTTTGAACATGCAAATTTTTATATTTCTGGACAAAGTGACTTAAAATATACAAAAGATGTCTTAAAAAATAAACCTTCCTCATAAATTTCCCTTCCTGGGCCTCACCAATCAAAAAAGATTCAAAAGACACATGCACACACGCACAGGCACACAGAGATACCTATGTTAGGGCTCCACAAGACAAGGTTGTACCTATTAAAAAAAAACAAAAAAAAAAAACCACCCAACAGGGTATGCAGAACTACATTACCATATTGCAAAATGCACCAGGTCAAAGTCATGCCCTCTGAAGGTTTGCATAACCCAGCAAAAAAACAAACCACCACCACCACCACAAAAAAAAACCCTTTTAACCTGAACGTAATGCTATGTGGACCACAGTCCACCAATTTTGGAGTTTTAAACAGGATCTTTCATTCCAAACACTTAACACTGCCAAAAAAGGTGGAGCAAACAGATTGTCCACAAACAATGACTAGGCAAAAAAATATATTTAAAGAGCTTATCTGCAATTGTTAAGCCAAAAATGAAAATAATACAGAAGAGTTTGGAGAGAGAACAATTTACGCAAGATTTATTAACAGAATAAAATAACGAGAGAGCCTAACCAAAGGTTTGCTATCATTTCTGGATACTGGTTCTCTGAGACAGCAAAGGGTTATGGCCTCAAAGTTGGTTTGAGCTCATCAGACCTCTGTTCTCCATCCTGGACCCGTGGAGGTGCTAACGTCTGCGTGTAGCACAGACTCCATACACACCCTCCCACTGAATCCTCACAAGCATCATCTGAACTACCTCTCCCCACTCCACTCTGACAGGCACGGGATGGAAACCATCTCTGCGTTCACCCACTGGGTGATGGGTGCCACTGCCTGACTCAAACGTCTGCGGAAAGGCAAGCAAGCACTGTTGCTACCAAGATGGGAAAGCCATGCCCCTCCAGAAGGTATGGTCTAATAAGGAAGCAGACACACAAGCAGCTAACCGTAGTAAGTATGCAAGAGCCACCGCACAAAGGCTGAGGGGAACCACTCTCCCGGGAGGCAGAGAACAGACCAGGGAGGGTCACTCAGGAGGGGATGCTCGGACTCTGAGCAAAAGTTTTGGCCTCCAAGCCAAGGTCACGGACACCACACAGGCCTTGAGCGGAACACAAGGGTGTGGCAGAGCCACGAGCAGCTGTAAACACAGGAGCGTATGTGGGTGACCAGACGTGGGGCAGCTGAGGCTCAACCTCCCATGGGAAACTGACCTGGAGAGACCAGACAGGAACAGCACCCAAGTTTTTGCTGAAGAGCTCTGCATTTCACAGCCCAGAAAAACTGTGCATCTTCTGTTACCTTCTAGCTTTGCGTATCTCACCTTTCCACCCTAGCAGCTGGGGAGAAAGTCTAGGGGGAATTTGGGAAGTTTTCAGAGTATGGTGTGTGGACCCTCCAAAGCTCACAACCAGCCTAGGAGGTAGGCATTACCATGGCCACCTGCCCTTTACAGATGAGGAAGCTGAAGCCCAGGGTGACAGAGTCTGTCTGGGGAGGCCCCAGGGAGTGAAATCAGGCAGACTCCACACCAGTCCAGAGACTGCTACGTATACTCAGAAGAAAGCCACTTTCCCGAGATCTGCATCTCAGATCTACCTCGAGATGCTTCTTTGTGTCCCTCAGGCACAGTCTATCTGGTGGCCACCCACCTGCTAGATTAAATGATATAATTACTCAGAATGTCTGGCATGTAAGAGATGGCCAAGTAACATCAATTTAGTTTCCTTTCTTCCCCATCCCCATTTATGTACCTGGCACCGTGGCTGGGCCCTGTCAACTGCTCAAGGCCAATTCCTGCACCACAGCCCAAAGGGCCCCCTTCATCTTCAAGAGCTTTCTCTGAATTTAATCAACAAGCTAGATTCTACTAAGCCACATAACCAAATGACAAGAGTTAGTAGAAATATCATATGGTAATAATAATAAACATTCTACATGAGATAATTCTTGAAGCTCCATTAGAATGAGGGCAGACAGGTCTTGCAGATGTCAGCCTCGGACCTGGCCATTACCCTGCAGAAGGCTGTTATGATTTTCTCTCCTTGAAAAAGAAAACCAAAATTCTTATTTTTAGAATTGAAATAGTAAATTCTTGTTCAAAATGTACCATGAACCAAAAGTAATTTTGTATGCATTTGGTCACTATGCCCTGACCAATAGTTTAAATTCTACTATTACCAAACTAGTCTCATTACATAAAATAAAGCAAGCAAGTGAGCCAACTGGAGACGTAACTATTTCTGATCTCTGGAGAGCACATAAGCCCCCAAATGGGACATGAAGACCTTGGGACGGAGGGAAGGGTCAGGTCTGCTGGGGAGGAACAAGAGCGGGACACTCTGGCCCCCCCCACCCCCAGCACTTACCGGAGCGGCCACAGTGCACCTCCTGCTCTGCAGCCCAGTCAATCCAATGGCTTCATAGGAATAAGCAAAGCCATCAAACCCAGGGAACCAGTGGCAGATGAGTTAGGACCTGAGAGGTGCGTCTATCTACGATCTGTCTGGAGTTGGCATGGCCAAGTGATGAGATGACAGAACAGCCAACCTTGAGACCAAAGGTGGAAGGAAAGGAAGACTGACAGTGACACCATTCCCTACTTTTTCTTTTCCCCTCAATACCAAATAATTGGGCCTCTTTTTCCTTTTATGTCTAGTGTTCAGAATAGAGTTGAAACATGCAGGTGGGACAAGGCAAAAATAAAACAAAAAGGAAATTACTCAATCTAGCCCAATAGCCATTCTGCATCAATTTTTTAATATTTTTTAATTATAAACTTAATCTGTCATTCATTCAATCAATCAAGACCTATTGAGTCCTTTCTTGGCACCAACATTGTTCTAGGAACTCGGATAGATCAGTGAATAAAACAGAAATATCCCTACATTTGTGGAGCATGCATAGAGTGGAAGGATACCGATAAAAACATAATGAATAACTACACAGTATAAGGTGATATGTGCTATAGGGAAAAAAAAATTGAGCCAGGTAACTGGGCTCAGGAATGCAGGGGCCTAGGGAGACTTCCAGGTTTACATTCAGTGGCCAGGATATGCCTCACTGAGGTGATATTTAGTAAATACTCGAAGGAGGTGAAGGAGTGAGCCGTGCAGGTATCTGGGGGCAAAAACCTTCCAGTGCCAAGAACTTAAAATGAATCATACTTTCACTATGAGATCTAAAAATTCTTTGCCTGATCCTAAGTCTCTTCAAAAAGTTTTACATTTTATATTTAGATCTATGATCCATTCTGAGTTAATTTTTATTTATTTATTTATTTATTTATTTTATTTTTTTTTTTTTTGAGACAGAGTTTCGCTCTGTTGCCCGGGCTAGAGTGAGTGCCGTGGCGTCAGCCTAGCTCACAGCAACCTCAAACTCCTGGGCTCAAGCGATCCAACTGCCTCAGCCTCCCGAGTAGCTGGGACTACAGGCATGCGCCACCATGCCCGGCTAATTTTTTCTATATATATTTTTAGTTGGCCAGATAATTTCTTTCTATTTTTAGTAGAGACGGGGTCTCGCTCTTGCTCAGGCTGGTCTCGAACTCCTGAGCTCGAACAATCCACCCGCCTCGGCCTCCCAGAGTGCTAGGATTACAGGCGTGAGCCACCGCACCCGGCCATCTGAGTTAATTTTTATATAAGGTGTGAAGTTTAAGTCAAGGTTTATATTTTTTGGCTACTGGTGTTCAATTGTTCCAGAACCATTGCTGAAAAGGCAGATTGCTTCCTCTATCAAATGGCTTTTCCACCTTTGTCAAAGTCAGTTGGAAATATTTGTGTGTCTCTATGTCTGGGTTCTCTACTCCACTGCACTGATCTATGTGTGTCTCTCTGTCCAAACCACACTCTCCTGACTACTGCAGCTCTACCCTAAGTCTTAAAATTGGGCCATGAAATTAGCCACTGAAGGGTTTAACGAGAATACAGTGACCAGATCTGACTCACATTTTAAAATGTCACTCTACTGTGGTGAGAATACACTGTCAGGGGCTGGAGGACCAGGCGAGAGATGACAGTGGCTCAGACCAGGGGGAGCAGTAGAGATGGCAGAAATTGGTCAGATTCTGACATCATGCAAGTTGAGCCAACAGGATGTTCTGGTGGACTGAATGCAGGTGTGACCGACTGGTGTCTTGGAGGACCCCCAGGTTTTTGGCCTGAGCAACTAGATGGATGGAACTGCCATCAGCCAAAGGGAGTGATGAGGATGGAGAGGTTCTGGATGAAAAGTCAGTTCAGCTTTTCACATGTTAGGTTTCAGAAGCCCATCAGACACCTAAGTGGAGACATGCAGTAGCCTGTGGGATCTGAGAACCCAACGTTCAGGAGAGAGTATTTTGGCCCGGATATGACAATCCAGGATTCATAGCAGATTTGAAGGCAAGCCACTGGGTGAGACGTCCAAAGGAGAGTGGAAACCCTGGGCCCTGGGGCCCTCTAACTCAGGGCAGAGGAAACCAGGAGACAGCGGCATTCTGGACACCACGTAAAAAGGGCCTTTCCAAGAGAGGTGACTGTCCCTGTCATGTTCTGCTGGTCCACTGAGCAAAAGGAGAACTGACAACAGACAAGTGACATCACGGGGACCTTGGCAAGTGCAGCTTTGGTAAACTGGTGTGGTTTAAAAGAGAATGGAGGAGACAGATTGAAGACGGCAGGTTAACCACCATTCAGAGGGTTCTCTGGAGCAGGACGGCAAGTCCAGGGAGGTCGCAAGTGTGTGTGTTACAGGAGAGGAGAAAAAACAGCACACTTGAATACTGATGAGAACGACCGCATGGGCAGGGCTGAGAGAATGGTGACTGGCTAGAGAAATGTCTTTGGGTGAGGAGGAGGGAACAGAACAGGGAGGCACTGGATGGGACAGGAAAATGCATCTAAAGTGCCACCCTCACCTTTAATTCTCCTCTTTCTTTCTCCTGACTTCATAGGCACCTCCCTCTATGCCATTTTGTGTTCCATGCTCTAAGACTATGTTACAACCTAGATTTTCTCCAGGCAAATATCTGTAGAGTAAGAGATCACACTAGTATGTGTCATTTATGTGGGGGGAAAAAAAAGAAAAGAAATAAGACAGTGACAAAGCACAGGGTTGAGTCTGTGTCCCTCCACAGGACTCTCCTCTTCCACCCAGGGGAGGACTATCAACCACACCTACTGTGCACAGGGCGCACAGCAGGGAGGCGGGCAGGTGGAGACCGACAGTGGCACACATGCCAGAGGAACATCAAATCTGGATTGCTCTGACAGCAGAGATGTCATACATGACAGTATGACAGAAAACTCTCCTCTCTGGAGAAGAGAGGCTGAGCTAGACCTGACCAAGAAGAGGCAGGCAGAGGGGAAACCAAAACAAAAGTTTTAAGGCAGAAACAAGCTTGGCTGGTTTGCACAAAAAGAAGGTCAGTGTGCCCAGGCATAGGCATGGGCTTTGGGGGGATAGTGTTACCAGGCGAGGTGGGAGAGCTAGACAGGGGCGGATCACACGGAGCTTTCTAAACCAGGGCAAAGAGATAGGATTTTATTTTAAATGCAACGGGAACCCACTGAAAGGAATTAAGCAGAGAAATGACAATCTGTTTCCACAAAGTTTTTTCTTCTAGAAATGACATTCTTTACCATAATAATAGCACATATTATTCAAGCTGAAAACTCATAAAACTACCCATGAAATACCACCAGCTTCCCCCTCAGGGGCATCTGCTCTAAGCACTGAGGGGAGAGAGGTTCTAAGGACTCCTGCACTGGTGTGACAGGCCACCAGGAGCGGGATACGGAAAAGAAGGCAGCCCGAAGGGGGAGGGAAGGAGCAGGCAGGAGTCTGGCAGGGCCCACTGAGGGATTTATCAGAGCAGGGACCTCATCAGATCTCCCTTTGGAACAACCCCTCCCAGGGCAGTTATTTAAAAGGCATTTTCCAAAACAACATTTCACCTCCTCAGACATGCCTAACATACATGTAAACTTCTTCCCTAACCCAAACCACATGGATTCTTAAAACCATGCATTGTCTGGATCAGCAACAAACTGACTCCTTGAAGATTCCCTCCACTATTTACTTAAAAACTCCTCTTTGAGAAACTGGAATGGCTATCAGTTTCCTTCACCTTCTAGAAGGCAGCATAATAAAACAACATAACAGATGGAATGAAAGGCACATTTTTGCCCATTTGCCCGACAAGGGTTTCGTTTTTGTTCACATCTTTCCATCATGAAATTCCCTTTGCCTTCTCCCCATATTCTACAGAGAACTCCCCAATGGGGGCAAAAAACCTCCAGCAAATAATAGCAGCTCTGTACCAATGGGTGACTTTCTTCTTTTAAAGCCATCCTAGTTACCTTCAAAACTCCTTGGGTGCCGTGCCTTAGTGACAGAGCCAGCAGTGACTGGGCTGCAGAGCCCCTCAGCTTGGACTGAAATCCACGCTTTGCACCTGACTGGCTGTGTGACTTGTTGAGCAAGTTGCTGAATCTCCCTAAGCCACCTTGTCTTACCTTTAAAAAGGAGGATTCCACCACCATGGACGTCAGAGGGTTGTTGTGAAGACAAAAAGTACAAACTCGAAGGAGGTTTCATGTGTGAAAAGCACTTTGCATGATATCTAGTACATAATGAATGTTAATAAACATTCAGTAAACGTCCACTGCAATTACTCTTATTACTAGCTTACGGGGGATTTTTATCCGGGGAAAGGGGATTAATGAAGGACATTTACTTAACACTTCCTGAGGAAGATGGAGAGAGGAAAAAGCAGGCTGGATATATTTTGTGTCCTGGCCAATTTTGTGCTCAGCTGAAAAAACCTGATGGATGAATAGCTCTGACAACAAACAAAAGCAGGCCCTGAAAGAAACAACCTGGAAAACTGACACCTGCAAGGCCTTCAACTACAGAAGAGCTCAAGCTATTCCACTTCAAACAGGTTTTGCCATCCCAGTAAGCCAGGCAAAGTGGGCCCTTGACTGAGGCTATCCGTGTCACCCTCCAAGTGCACTCCCCTGCCAGAGCCTCCCCAGCCATCGGCACTGGTCCCAATGCCAGCGTTTGGGTGTGGGCACAATGAGGGACCAAATTCTACGGCTGTAAGAAGGTAACTTCTTGCCATCGACCACAGAGACGTCCTCTCTCCCTAATGAGGGGTCATTAGCCAACAGGCAGCACATGTGGAGTCTATTCAATCAGCAAGAGTTGAGGTTTCCCCACCCAATCTGCAACTCATTCTCCTGGTTCCTGTGTTAGTAAAAGACACAAGTAGCCAATTAATAAATACACTTAAGTGTATAATCCCAAGAAAACTAAGTTCAAAGGTAATGGGGGGGAAAAAAGCATATTTTATTAAGATGCAGGGAGAGTGCCAGTTAATCAGCTATTGCCGCAGGCCACTTTTCTGATGGCTTTGAGCCCTCAGACAAAGGACTAGTGCTGGTAACTACTGCTCATTTTTTCATAGAATAGACAAGATATTACTCGCCACAGCTGCACTTTTAAGAGAATTTATAAGCTAAAGGTACCAAAAAAATTTTTTCATACACTTCCTCTTCTGACAAAAATACACATCCAAATAATTCAGGAGAGGAGGCAGGCAAAACACAGCCAAGTTTCTCAGTTACTAAGACCTGGGAAGCAAATACTCTGGTGTGTTTGCCACCAGTGGTCACTGGGACAAACCCCGGTGCACTTTATAGAAAATGTATATCCTTTCACCCAAGAATACCACTTACAAAGGTCTATCAGGAGAAGGTAATCACAGATGGCAAACTAAACAAACTGTGCAAGAGAGGTGTAGTTACATGCTAGTCTCCATCTGTATAGTAAGGAGGCAGCTTGGAAAACTATTATTTAGTGAAATGGACTGCTACACACAACATCTAGTTCTGTAGGGGAAAAAGCAGATTACAGAACAGCATGTCGAGTGTATTCCCATTTTGGTAAAACACACCCATGATCAAGGGTGTGTGTTTAGAGAGCTGTCTGTTCACCAAACTGTTCGTGGTGGTCACCTCTGGGTAGTGGAATTCTAAGCAGCTTTGATTTTCTTCGTTGCACTTTTCCACAATCCAATTCCTTAAAATGATCATGCATTCTTTCCCCTAAACAATAAAGTATGTTTAAAAGTTCCAGAAAAGGGATGATTTCCAATTATGCAAAGCACATATTCCTGAAAAATCATATTTCAAGTGAATATTTATATTTCGAGTCATTTTGTTTACTGGTTACCATTATAATTTCTGAGATGTGTTCCCATCTAATAAATGGACCTACCACATAACAAAAAACAACAATTTGTAAGAAAACTTTAAGCAAAATATAGTCATTTGAATGCCTTCTCTTACATACTTTTCCAAGTGTTTTCACACATATTATTTCTCCCCATGTTCACAGAGCTGAGGTAGATGCAGGTGACAGAAGAGTCTCCATTTCAGAATAAGGAAGTGATTCAGAGCAGTGGTCCCTAATCTTTTTGGCACCAGGGACTGGTTTCATAGGAGACAACTTTTCCACGGATGGGTGAGGGGATGGTCTCCTGCGCGCATTACATTTATTGTGCACTTTATTTCTATTATTACATTGTAATATATAATGAAACAATCCTACAACTCACCATGATGCAGAATCAGTGGAAGGTCTGAACTTGTTTTCCTGCAACCTGATGGTCCCATCTGGGGGTGATGGGAGACAGTGACTGATCTGACAGGAGGCCGAGCTCAGATGGGGAGCAGCTATAAATACAGATGAGGCTTCATTCTCCACCCACCATTCACCTCCTGCTGTGTGTGTGGCCAGGGGAGAAGATTTAGAGAATTACCTGATTTGCCTGAGGTCACCTCCCTAACAGGTCTAAGACCAAATCTGGTTTTCCTAATCATAATCCAGTACTTCACCACGAACGCCCAGCAGGGCCAGGGCTATTCAGACTCCACTATACTAAAAAGGCACTAATGAGTTGTCTTCCATGGTCTAGGGGGATTTTTAGAATTATAGACATTCACAGTAAGTAGAATTTAGCACATTATTTATTCCTCGATTTACCCAAACTGGTTTATATTGGTCCTATTTATAATTTTCATCCACCTTAAAGATAAATAAAAAGCAAAAGTTAACCTAGAGTGTTTTCTTTACAGTTTCAAAGCAAAGTAGCCTCTTGGAACCTCTTTTCATAAGTAACAACAGGTTACCAAAAAATTATGTACATAAGTAGAAATATATCAAAGATCCACAGGTTCACACTCTCCAGGTGGCTTTTAAAGATGTGGTTTTGCCACCTGTTTACCCAAGATAAGCCACCGTTACCACTCCTGATACCTTTATATTTTCTTCCTGTGGACTTCATATTTTCTGAATCTTATTTACCTATTAATAATAGTAATCCCATTTTACATTTGGCAACTGCAACCTTTCAGTAGTATGAGCTTCAGAATACTATCAAACTTCCTTGCAAAAAGCAAAGGCATTTAGTATTTTAGCCCTAAATATGGTGGCCCTAACAAGGGTAAAGATAAGTGTTGTTCTAGGTTTTCCAGAATTAACAATGAGTCTTCAACACCCACACTTTCTTCCTGGGTCCCTGGAAGACTGCAGTCCCCAGGCTTGGAATCATTGGTCTCTGCGATATAGGCAGTCACATTCCAAGGAACATTATAAAAACCAAGTCCCTACAACACAACCTGCTATAAAGAACACTCTTAAGATTCCAAAGTCCAGGTAAGTCAGGAGCCAACAGCTTTTGTGAGGCAGACTGTTGTTAAAGAACATCCAAGGCTCAAATACAAGACTATCAGAATCCCAGGAACACTAGAAAATGTTCCATAGAAACAAGTTTCCATTTTTATAATGTAAAGGGAGGGGGTCAACTCGATGCAAAGACATTTTGCTTTATAAATTTCAGGACAATATCTATTCACAAATCAGATACCCACTGGCTTGAACCAAAGGTTATAACTTATATAACTGTCATTATATCGCCGCCTTCTCTCCCTTTCACAGCTCTTTTAAAAACTGAATACAAGCTGCCCAAATCACAGACAGGGAAATGCAGATCATTTTTTCCTTCTGGCCCTAAATGTCTAAGTTTTCATTTCAAATAACTGTCTCTCAAAGCTCTATAGTCATAAACTCTGCTAATAACATAATCATATATGATAAGATTCAATTTCACTAAGGTTAATTCAAACACTAGAACTCAGGATTGAAGAAAAATTGAGTTCAAAATATGTAGGCAATAAAGCTCGAAATCTCGTAGGTAGGTAACAGAGGTAACTAAAGCCCTGCTGCTACTTAGACTGCCATTAATAATAAGCAAGTCTTCCCTCTTAGGTTTCTGCCCCTCCTCCTGAACAATGGCTTTGTCACTCATTATTTCAGGACAACGGAGCTCACATTGCACAACAACTAAATTTCAACCTGTGTTCCTGACTTGTACCTTGTCGGTAGCAGAGCAGGATCCTTGCATCACGCCATACATTTTCTCAACATGAATGTGGACACTCATGTAAATCAAGGAAATTCTGAAAGAAAAGGGACATGCTCAGCCATGAGAAATCTTGTCCATATGGATAGGTAAACTCAGAGTAGATGGAGAACCAGCCTATAATGCCTGAAAGTTCATTTTAGAGGTAGGAAGAAGGAAAAAAAACTTTCACATTTAGGTAAATTAGGGAAGACAGAATATTCTTTAGTTAACATGCACCGGCTTCGTGAAGTTCTGGAGCCTTTAAATGATGAAGAAAGGAAAAAGGGCAGGGCAAGGCAGGAAGAGAGACATTCTTGCTCAGTTCTGTTTTCAAAGCTGGTATGAGACAAACGACACCGGCATCATAAAATAACGGAATAGGAGAAATCTAGAGCTGACAGCATGGTGGAGAGCTCTGAGCGAAAAGATATGTTTCCTCATGGGCCCAGGAAGCCCCCTGCAGGGAATCCTAGAACCACGGGTATAACCAGGGAGAGACCCCAAAGGCCTTAATGCGGGGTGGGAAGCCAACAACTAGGACGCTGCATAAAGCAGGAAATGGTCACATAAAGTAAAAGCAAATGTAAAAATGGCAAGTGGAAAAACATGTTAACAAAAGGTAGAATCAGGAGATGCTGAGAAAGTTGGTGCGGCACAGGAAAGGCTAAGTAGCCTTGTTTTTCTAATCTGCTAGAACAACATGTTGGCAGACAGTGGAGAAGGCAGTTCTGACCCCTGAAGATCTCTCCAACCCCTTAAAGTCAACAGGACCCAAACCAAACTCCTTGTGTTTCTCCCAAACTCCAGCCTCCTCTCCTGAGGCTGTCCTCCCAGTCCTTCTTCATTTCATTTGAGATGATTTCTCCCCAAGCTACTTTCAAAGAGAGGGTATCAAAACCTTTGAGAAAGAATAAAGGAATTTGTTTTCAGGTAATTTACATACCAAACAGCTTGTTCTTATCCCTTCTGGTTTTGCTTGGAAAATTTTTGCATAATCCTCCTTCCTTGCCTCATAAGAATGAAATGTAGCAGTAAATAGTTTCAAGTAAATTTTAATAATTATCTTCACTTCCTTATTATCTGAAAATCCTTAAAAGTTATGCATGATAATTGTCAACTAGAAGCAACTTTGTGCCCTAGGGGATATGTGGCAATATTTGGAGACGTTCTTGGTTGTTGCAACTGGGGAAAGGGGTGCTACCAATACCTAGTGAGTAGAGGCCAGGGAGGCTGCTCAGCATCTTACAATGACTAGGACAGACCCCATAACGAAGAATTACCTAGCTCAAAATGTCAACAATACCAACATCAAAAAAAAACCCTGTTTTAGGAGAAGGTATACATTAGAATGATAAAGAAAGAAAGAAGTAAAGCAAATGCTTTATAATATATCCTAGTATTTTATAAATGCTACTCTTTTTTTTATAGATACAAATAGACAAAACACATTGTACCTTAAAATTCCAGAATTACATATGCCACGGGAGAAGGGGAAGGAACAGTTGCAAGTAACTATTTAGAGTCAATTAGACTTGATGTTATCACACAGGATTTTTAGTTCAAGAAACTATAATGGCAAATAAGCTGTGTAGTTCAGCAGGAGAGAGGGGATAGTCTCTCTCCACAAACCACGCCTACCTAACTAAACGGGAACACTTTTATCTTCTGGCACTCCACCAAACAAGAGTGAAATCTCTTACCCATATTCATCAACTCCAACTTTTTTATTTTTTTGGATAGACCTTTTGATTTTGTTTTAAGTTTCTGCAAAAGTCCTTTGATATAAATTGTGATCCAGCTAAGACCAGGCCTCTATTTTTGTCCCCAGTCCTCACCATGTAAATAATTCCCATCACTAAACAGTCTCATTTATTGTAGGGCGGTGTCGGGGGAATGGAGCAGAGTAAGTGTGTGTGTAAAGATTTATGATTCAAACTCTCCCAAAGTGATACAATACATCCAGAGATAGCAAAGGCAATAACTTAAGAATGCCCCCTTAGAGTGTACAGCAACAATTATAATCCAAAGCAAAGAATCTTATAAAAAAAAAAGTTTTAAGTTAAGCAAAGTTATTTTACAACTGCCAAAGCTGCTTAAGGATCAAGTCCCACTGGTAGACTGCACTATTCTGGCCACCCCGCTTCCTTCATATCTCATCAAACCACACCATAAAGCTTGACTCCTCAGTCTCCTCACCGCCAAGTCAGTGCTGGATGCCGCTAGTCATCACTGAGGCCCTCTAGGTACACACGAGTGGGCGGGGCGGCCTGCGAGTGCCACACCCGACCTCCGAGCTCAGGGTCCCCTCTGGCGGGATCCCACGGCTCTCAGGGTGGGTGGTCTCCAACCGGTCACTCAGGAATGACACTGGTGGGACGGACCCCTGTCCTAGGCGGAGATCCCTTCTATTCAAACTCGAGGATAAAACGGATCATTTAAAGTCCTTACATAGCTGCTCTAGCCACGATTCTGCTTCCCACTGATTGGGAGGGGAGTGTTCTATACACGTCTGCGCAGGGTGTCGGGAGCCAGCCCCTGCCCTACAGCCCACCGTGTGGGCTGCCAAAATGGTTCACGGGACAAGGATGCCGGCCCATGCCCCCGAGCGCCCGCAGATGTGCCCATGCACTGTGCAGACTCAGGTGCGCTGACAAGGGAGCGCTCCCACCAGGTGTGCAGACTCGTGCATGCAGGCTCGGGAGCTCTCCCAGGTGTGCAGACTCAGGGTGCTGACTCGGGAGCGCTCCCAGGTGTGCAAACTCAGGCTCATTGACTCCGGAGCGCTCCCAGGTGTGCAGATTCGTGCGTGCAGGCTCGGGGGCGCTCCCAGGTGTGCAGACTCAGGGTGCTGACCCGGGAGAGCTCCCAGGTGTGCAAACTCAGGCGTGCAGGCTCAGGTATGGGGGCTCAGGGAGCACAAAGAGAGGCGCCGCGAACGACAGGTCACACCAGGGAACCCCCAAAACCTGGCCGCGCCCCCTACCGACGTCGCGCCTCACCAACTCACCTCTTCCAAAAACTTGGTCAAATCGTACACCTTGTGGTGCAGGATCAGCCAGGTACTTTTGCTGTGGTTGTGCTTCTGAATCTCTTCCAGGGTGTAGTACTTCACCTCCTTGTCAGACTGCTCGGCCATCTCGGCACGCGGCGACTCAAGACCGGCACACACAGCCACAGCAAGGCAGGAGAGCTAGCGTCTCCGCCAGCGCCACCCGGGACATTCCCCGCGGGTCGGGCACCACGCCCTATGCTGGACGGCCGACGCTACGGGGGGGTGGGGGCGTTACAAAGCAAGGCCTTTGAGGATAGGCCAGTGTCCTTGTCACTCAAGAGGCCCGGCCTTTGATCGACCCCCTCCTCCAGGCCTGGCGCGCCCCCACCCAGCGTGCGGGTGTTGATTGGCTGCAGGAAGTGCCCTTCACAATCTCCGGCTGCTGGAACTCGCAGAGGGCCGAATGGGGCTTCGCCGAGTCTGCGCAGAAGACAGTGGGCGGGATTGCGGGGCGGGGCCTCGGCCGGCAAAAGGTGGTCGGGCTGGGGCTTCTGGGGTGACTCCAGCCGATTCCACGTAAGGGCGCAACAGGGCAGTTTGCCGCCGGTACAAAGTCTATCCTTGCTAGGGCAGCGACCTCGGCACGAAATCGCGGGGTGTTTCCTCACCACCCCTAAGTACCAACGTTAATTTGTAACAAAAGTAGTAATGCTCCAAGTCCATCAAGGGTCGGCACGGGGGAGACTGTCAACATGCACGCTAGAACGGTTTCACAAGCTAACCCCTCTGACACAAATGTGCTGCTCCCAACAAACTTCACTGACCCTCGCCCGGGGTTTGCAATGCCTCGTCCTCGCGGGAGAAAGCAAGCCAGGGAAATTTTTTTTTTCCATATAAAGCAAAAGCGTATAAGCCAAATTCTTTTTACAAAATTCCTCAGCTATTCTAGCACACTGTTTAAGTAAAAACACTTCAAAACCAGCACCTATAACAGACAATTATTTTGACCTTCATGCTCTTTGTTAAAAGCAAAAGATAAAATTCCCATGTAAAAGACACCCTCTCTATACTGTGAGGAATGGCAAAGACAAATTGAGACCAAAAAAATACTATACAGACCTTGTTAGGATAACTTATCTTTTGGGCCACCTCACTTAATGCAGTCACATTTTCACAGTTAATTATTCTTTGCCATAAATGGGTGTTGAATTTTATCCAATGCTTTTCTGCATTGATATGATCATGTAATTTTTTCTTCTAGCTTTTTCATAGAATGGAATATATTGATTTTCAAATATTGAACTACCTTGATCTCTGGAGTAAACCCTACTTATGGTGTATAATTCCTTTTATATATTGCTGAATACTATTTATAATGTTTTGCTAAGAATTTTTATATCTATGTCAATGAGATATTAGTGTATCATTTTTATATACTGTATTTGTCTGGTTTTTATATTAGAGTAATACTAGCTTCATAAAATGAGTCGGGACCTTCTTTTCTATTTTTCTTGAAGATACTGTGTAGAAGTGGTGTTATTCTTCTTTAAAAGTTTGGTAGAATTCTCCAGTGAAACCATAATGGGCCTAGAGATTTCTTTTTGAGGTGTTAAACTATCCAATTTCCTTAAGAGTTACAGGACTACTCAAATTATCTGTTTTATACTGGGTGAGCTGTGATAGCTTATACTTTTCAAGGAATTGATCTGTTTCATCTAGGTTGTCAAATCTATGTGTGTGGAGTTGTTTGTAGTAGTCCTTTATTATCCTTTTGATATCTATAAGGTCTGCATTGATATCCTCAGTTTAATTCCTGATAGTATTTAATAATTTTGACTTCTCTCTGTCAACCTTGCTAGAGGTTTGTCAATTTTACTGATCTTTTTAAAAAGCCAGCTTTTTGTTGCACTGATTTACTCTATTTTTCCATTTCATTGATTTCTGCTCTTTATTATTTCCTTTCTTCTGCTTGTTTTGGGTTTTTCTCCTTTTCTTTCTAGTTTCCTGAAGTGGAGGTTTAGAGTATTACTTTGAGACTTTTCCTTTTATCAAATATGTGCATTTAGTGTTATAAATTTCTTATATTATTTTTAAAAATTAATGAACCAGATTATACTCTTTCCCTAACCATTCTTAGGATTGCTGAACCCATGACTTCCAGTAGAGCAACCGGTCTCGAGCGCATGGCTACCTCTATAATCCAATGTCAAGATACCTTCAGACTTTAGTCCCAGTTCCAAGTAACTCCAGAAATGGTTAAAATAAAAACGTTAGTGCTAGTAACCTGGATCCTAACCCTGATTTTGTGACCTACCGGATGTATGACTATAAGCAGTTAACTGCTCTAAGCCACTTGCTTAGAAAAAAATCTGTTTTGTCTCCAACACAAGTTAATAGAACAAGGGTAAAACGCTTAGCATATGTCCTGGCACACAGAAAGCAATCAATCAATTTTAGCTAGTGCTACTATTATTATTACTCAATAAGCTTTCCTTATTCTAAAACACAGGTGTAAAGAAGCATCCTATCTGGCAGGAACTCCAAGGTGAAGTAAATGTAGGCAAATTTAGAGACAAACCAGATAAAGAAACACAAATATTTACAAACTCCTGACTTCCTCTACTTCGAAGAAAGTAGCCAGTGGAGGGTTCTGAGTGTAGTAGGAGAACAATTTAATTTATATTTTAACGAGATCACTTTGATTCCAGTTTTACACAAAAACGCAAAGTTGAGATTGGAATCAGGGATACCAGTTACAGACTACCATAGTAGTCCAGGTACAGGGATGGCGCCAGGTTTTATGGGGCCTTAACCTTCCCGGGCCTCAAACTTCAAGAGGGATGGCCCTCTTGAAGAAAAAGAATACGAAATTATAAATGCAAAATTAGGTGTGGAACCTTGGGAGGGGTCTGTGTAAGTGAGGGATCCTGAAGCTTGAGCCTTATCCGTGCCTCTCTGCCTGATAGATGGGACTGCGGCCCACGTTAGAAAGTACCAGAGGCAGAGGACACGCTTGAATTCTGGATATACTCAGAAGGAAGGACTGATGGGTTTGTTGACAGATCAATGTGGGGTGTGAGACAAAGAGGAGACAATGCTAACGCTGAGGTTTGGGGCCTGAGCAAATTGTAGGACCATCTACAGGACACACAATCCAGCTCTCCTCTCAGGGAAGCTCTCCTCTCAGGGAAGCTCACCTCTCTGGGAATCACCGGGTCCACTGCACCCAGCGTCAGGCGTCTTCAGCGTTGGCGAGAAAAGCTAAAGGCGCAGCATGCCAGGAACGCATAGGAGGCGGGGCATGCCGGGAATGCGCGGGGCATGCTGGGAGAGCGTGGCGTGCCGGGTGCATCCCGCCGTGCTGCAAGGAAAGCGGGGCGCGCAGAGCATGCCGGGAGCTTGGGGCATATCGGGAGCGGCTCCTGAGGGCGAGGACGCTGAGGAATCGAGCTGTGAGGTGAGTGTCCCACCCGAATGGACCTGACTGGACCGAGGGGGCATCTGCTTGAGAAAGCAGAGTGGAAGCGAGGGAGGCCGCTAGAGCCCTGCCACTCACCCCGAGGGAGAAGGCTGGCGCGTCTGAGCCTCAGGAGGCCGCGGCTTTGAAGGCATTGCTTTTATAGTTTTTAAAAACTTCTTACCAGTTTTATTTCCCTCTGTTGTGAAGCAATCTGAGTAGGGAAGGGACAAGAATGAGCAGGTCAGGGTCGCTCGTAGGGCAGGATCCCGGCGCCAGTGCCCAGAGAAGTGTGGGACGCCGCTTTCTGGAGGCATCCGCGAGACTGCGTGTGGTGAACTCGCGTGGGCGCGGTTTGAATCCCGCTGCTTCTCGCTTTGGGATCGGAAAAAATGTATGCATTCGTCAAGGCCCATATTGGAAATTTATAGAATTACCTTTTTAAAATGTATGTAGCTTAGACCTTAGATGCGTTTCCACCCAAATCCATTACTGCCGTAAGAAAGTGAGGCCCAGAAGAAGGTAACTTGCCTGAGGGCCCACGCTGAATCTGACCTCCAGTCTTGTTTTTCCTGGGAAGGGTCCCCACGGAGGTAGAAACTAATGAAGCTCCAGATGGGCTGGAAGTTCCTTAGACTTCAGCTCACTGCCTTCACAGACTGGGCGCTCGTAGAGTTTTGCTTCTGTTTGGGTTCTCTGTTGTCTTCATATGTAGAATTTTATAGATTCCTGTTGCTTTTTGCTAACCCTGGTGGTGACTGGGAACAAAGATGGTTTACCAGGACGGAAATGTAGTGGAGTTATTCTCTGAACAATATGTTGATAATTCATCCATATATGTTAATAAGGTTTGGCCCAGGTTTTGAGCCTTACAATATAATTCTTACACGATCTAGTAAAAGGAAAAAAAGAAACTTTATTTTTAAATCTGTAAGTTTTGCCAACTAAGAACTCAAAAGCGTTTTTAAAAAATTCTGTTAAATAAATTCATGGTTATTCCTGAACAAATCAATCTTGTTTACATACAATTTTCTGATCGGTAAGTCTTTGAAGATTGACAAAACGAGAGGACTGCTCATAGAAATTTCTTGGTGACCTGGAATTTAGATCTCTGCTGTAAGATATAAAGGAAAAATGAGATAGAAAGTAATTTTAGTGGGAAATGTGTTTTACAAATGAAAGTAACAAATCACAAAATGTCACCCATGTCTTTGACCTATTCTCTTTAAAATATGCACAATTGTCCTGGGTCCAAGTCATAATTAATATTTTGCTTTATATTTTACCTTGTTCATTATTGATGCCCTCTACTAAAACACTTCGGATGAAGTGAATTAAAATTGTGAAGTAGGTTGTGTTTTCCTTGGAACTTTGTACTTTTTCTCCCCACAACATAAAAGCAGAAAGAGAAGGAATATTTTAATTTTCAATGATACCAGAAATCATCTTAAGTCACTAACACCTTTGTGAATTTGTTAACCATTGTAAGAGTACTTTCAGTTTAAAAGAACCAAGTGGTTCTCTAAAGGGGAGAAAATTTCACACTGTGGTGCTTGAGTGAAAGAAATGTGTTGGAGTGAAAAGGTCACTGCCAGCATTCCTGAGCTAACCCCACAAATGCACTTTGTTACGGTGATCAGACTTAAGGCTGGTCACACTCCAGATTCCTGGGCTAATATGAGAAAATTTTCTCTTAAAATGAGAAAATATGTCCATGTTAAAAAGTTTTAAGTACTAGAGAGTCCAAGTTACTTTCCCCGGATGTATTTGTACATGTTAGAGTACTTGAGCTTCAATAGGTTGCTTTACTTATTATATTCCAGTTTTCCGTAATACTATAATATATAATATAGACTTCAGAGGTAGACCCTGTGAATTATCAATTGTAAAATGTACCCCAAATAGAATTTTAAAGCCAGATAACTTAGTGGAAATTAAAACTAGATAACAATTTAGAAATGTCAGTGGACATTTTTATTCATGTAAAATGAGTAATATATTCCTTAACCTTGAAGTGCTTTACAGAGATAATCTGAACAACAGAAGACTTTGCTATGCATTTTGATTTTTAAAAAAACTATTATTGTTACAAGAAAGATATTTTCCTGAAAACAAAATGAAGGTTAATATCTGGAACTGTAGAAGATATTTATTAAATAATCACAAAACAGTAGAAATATGTTTAGTTCCTAGAGCAGAGTAGGAATTTAATAAACAGCTGGTGTTTTATATTGTTTATACTCAAATTATTCTATCTGTGTTATAAAACTGCAGGTTTAAAACTCCAGGTTATGGTCAAAATGTTCTAAAATTTATTGCAGTGATGGTTGCACAACTCTGAATACAGTAAAAAACATTGAATTGTACACTTTAAATGAGTGAATTGTATGTTATATGAAATATATCTTAATAAAACTTGTACCCAAAAATCCTAGAAAATCTTAAAGGTAAAATGGCAGTGATATTTAACTGCTGAAGTTTGCTAACTAATTTGTTTTTATGATCTTATTCTAATACAACATCAATAATATGCTGAGTTGGTATTGAAACCCTATTGGTAAGATATTTTTCTTTTTGTTGTTTGTTTTTAAAGGCCTGATCGTTTCAGTCAACAGGAAAATATGAATGATTCTAGACAGCAGTCACTGTTCTTCATCACACTTCCAGATTTACACAAACTCTGTGAAGTCAGAATAATATTGAGTAATGGGTTGTCAGATACTGAGATTAGGAGTACACAAATGAAGATGTGCAGGTAAAAAATACATCTTATAACTAAGGCTTTTAAAACTTTTTAAGACCCACAAGAGCTGTTTTAGAAGTATTTCCTTTAAAGCAAAATAATTACTCAATCTGTGTGTTTAATTTCAAAATAAAGGAAGTCAGTTTTGTTTTGACCAGGTATATTGGATTACATTTAAGGAGAGACTTAAAATACTTGTGATAGAATATCTCACTGTTGAGTTTTTATGTTTGTGACCTCTTATGTGCTTTTGTAAAATTTAAAATCTCTGTAGACATTCATGAATTAAATCAGGCTCCCAAAAACTTAGAGATCCTAATCAATATTTACTAAGTACTGTTTAAAGGACACTTAGAGCCACTGTAAACACTTTAGTTTCTTAATTTTCAAGTCAGTGTAAAAGACTGAGGAGTATTTTTCTAGGATCTATCTCAATAAAAATGACCCAGATAGTCTTTGAAAAACAGCTTAGAGGAAGCCTAAAGTATAATTTCATGATTACTGAGGACCCACCATGTATTAGTCCCTTAAATTGCAGAAGAAGATTATATCTTTAATTGAATTTCTTGGAGAAGAACAACACCTGTAAGATTGCTAGGGGCAAGAAATAAGGAAAATGCTTTTCCGGTGTCCTCCATTTTCTCTTATTTACAACATATTTCTTTTCCTTATTTGCATATTTTCCCACTCAGGGGCAGCAGGGAGCCTGTGCCCTTTCTGCTAAAATGCAATTTGATGCCTATTGAGGACTTCACCTGTGACCCCTTTTGGAACTACTAAAATAGGTAGAAAACCTTAAGTGAGGTTTTCTGCTGCTGTTTGGCCTCAAATTGAAGGCAGCCATGCCCACAGAGTGGCGCTGTCTTAATTCAACCTCTCAGTAACTGACAGCCTGAACAGAGAAAGCAGAGAGACCTGGCCTGTGTCAGACAAAGGCAGACCTTGCAAAAGCAAGTACCTGCTGCACCTGGCTTCTAGCAACTAGGAAGCCACCAGAATCAGGTTGGCCTTACCTTGCTTTTTGAGGCAGCCCCATACACATGCTAATGGTCATTTTATTTGATTTCTTTGATGATTAGTAATGTTGAAAAAATTCATATTTCTAACTATTCCCATTTGTGTTTTTCATATCTTCCCCTCGAACTTTGAAACAAAATTATTGGTGGTAACTTGAATTGTGATGATTTTTGTTATAAATTCATTTGGCTGTTGAAAACTAAACTAAAACCACTACTCAATTCTTTCGGGCTTGGGAAGTATTTCCCTTTTGAAGGGAAAGGATCTAGCCAGTAGTAATTTTCAAGGAGTTGGTAACTTCACTGATAAGTGAATCCTTAGCCTCTTGTTTCCAGTGCCCCTTGCCCACCGCTTAAAAAGGGGAAAGTGAAAGCAACAAGAATTAAGAGAGATGGATTCCTCACTGTGCTTAGACTTCTTCAAGTCTACATTTAGGACAGAAATGGAGCTTTGAAAAATGAATTTAGTCTCGCAGAAGAGTTTGGGAAACTCAGATACAGGGACAAATTATCATATTAGTATCAGTATCTAAAACTTCAAAATCCTCTTAATTCAAATGTTGGCCGAGTACCTACGATGTTCAAGGTACCATGCTAAGTGTGGGGAGATAGAAGTCTGTAACACAATTGTTGTCTAGAAAAACTTAAAATTTTAAGCAAATTTTTAAAATGTTCCAGTAAAGTCAAAACACAGTGGGCAGGTCTACTTTGTTATATATTTTATCTCCGCAGGCAATTGCTGTCTTTGCATCAAGATATTCTTACATCACCTGTGCCTGGAATATTAAACCAAATTTGGGTAGTGATGGCGGTTAGTATTTTAACATTTTATGAATATTAGTACTAATTATTGGGAGCAATATTGATAAAAATAAAAAATTCATGTATTAAAGCTAAAATTGAAGGTGGTTTACGAGGATGTATCACACTGTGTTATAGTTTGACTGAACTATTAACAGAATAACTTTGATATGCCTGATTAAAATCCATTAGTTTTCTCTGTCATAATGCTAAGATAAAGACTATTAAAGAATAAAATGTGTTACACTATAGTTTTTTAAGATGGCATGGGTTTAATACCTTTTATCATATTTTATTTAGAATAAAAAAAAAGTTTCTCATTTCAACAAATCTCCAACTATTTTTTAATTTTTTTCTTTTTTAACTAATCCTGTGTCAGATTAATCTCCAACTGTTTTTAAGGAACTTAGATCAATGTTTTTTTTAATTTGGAAATTTTACTAAAAAATCTTTTTATACTTAGTAAAATGAGTATTAGAGACATATTTTCCAGTGCTATATGTAACTGGGAATTATAATGAAATTCCAGAAATCTTTATAAAAATCATATTATCCTAAGATTTTTATCAAAAATCTTTCTGAAAATTCTGTTTTTCTGGGATTTTAATTCCCCAGAATTCATTGAAATCAACATTTTTTAACAATGCTGATAGATCATCCAAAGCCTTTAGTTCTTTTATTTTTCTTCTAGGTCTTGGTTATATGTCTATCTTATATCTTGTTCTCCTTAATATAGTTTTTAAAAATGACAAACTGTTAGTGAACAAGTAGACTAGTATCTCTTATTCATATCCTTTTCTGCCCGAAAATCTTTATGGCACAAGGACATTATTTTAGAGTTCTAGTAAATTATCCTAATTTTGGCAAGAATAGAGGAAAGTAGCCATCTATTTTTTAAATATATGTTTTGTTTTCTTACAAAGGTATTCTGTAAAAAAAAAAAAATTTACAAAAACATTTTAAGTAGAAGATGGGATTATTATACATACTATTTTGAAACTTGCTTTTTATTCCTTCTTTAACAGTCTCCCCTGGATATCTTTCCATGTTAAGTCATACATTCTCATTTTTTAAGGCTGTGAAATATTTTAATTGTATGGGTGTACAGTACTTTAATACTTCCTAATGCAAAGCTGAGTTTCTAGTTTTGTGCTGTTACAAACAGTGTTTCAGAAAGCATTGCAATTATATCACTTTTATTTGATAGTTTCTAGGGTTAAATTTTTAGAAGTGGATTGCAACTATAATCTGGATTTTAAACTATAATCTGGGTACTGCTAAATTGGTCTCTGAAAAACTTATGCTAGATTACATTTTAACAAACAGTGCCCTGGGAATGGTGGCTCACAACTGTGCTTTGGGAGGCCGGGGCTGGAGGATCACTTGAGTCTCAGTGCTTTGGGAGGCCGGGGCTGGAGGATCACTTGAGTCTGAGACCAGCCTGGGCAACACAGCGAGATACCACCTCTATAAAAATAAAAAATAAAAAAATTAGTCAGGTGTGGTGGTGCACCTGCAGTCCCAGCTACTGGGGAGGCTGAGGCTGGAGGATTGCTTGAACCTAGAAGTTTGAGCTATGATCATGCCACTTCACTCTCCAGCCTGGGCCACAAAGCAAGATCCTGACTCTTAAAAAAAAAAAAAAATAGTGTTTGAGAGAACCTGTTTTTTTCCATACCCTCACAAACACTGTAGATAATAGCAGCCTTTACATATTTGTTAATCTGTTAGGTTAAAAATATTTTCCTTTAATTTGTATTTCTTTCATTAGTGAGTTGTGGCACTTGGGCCTTTTGAATGTTATCTTCCATTTGTGTCCATTTTTCTTATTCGTGTCTAAAAATTTATTGTTTACTAAGAAAGATACTAAATACTAAGTATATGAAATTTATTGGACTTTTACTTTGTATGGCCTCTGGGGTCATGTCACTCCCAGAAAGGCTTTCCATGCTTTGAGAATGTGCCCACAGATTCTAGTTCAGGGAGGGCATGATTATCACTTCCCCAAAGCATAGAAGCTGATAGGATGATGGCCTTATTCTGTGCCCTCTGTTGCATAATGCTTAAAATCTTCATGTATTGCATTATTTAATTATATATTTATGTTAAGTCCTTTTTATAAATGTGGATTTTTGTTATAGATACCATTTTATAAAACTGGAAAACTTAATGCCTATATTGAAAAATATGGAGCTAAGGTAAGTTTTAAGAAGGATAATGATTCCAGATGTTTATATTGATTATGTGTTCCACTTCTTTAGTCAGCAAATGAAAATTGGAGTATCTTTCTCATAAATCATTGCTATGCTTGTGAAAGAACCCAACAGTTTTTTCCAAAAAATTATTTTGTGCACATTTAGTATAGAAAGGAGGGGAAGAGGCTTATTTTTTATTGGATACTTTATTGCAGCCATTTATGTGGCATAATCTCATTTACCATATGTTACATCTTAAAAGAAGTGAGTCTCCCCACTTCTTGCATGAAACCCAGCAAGGTGAAATTATTTTCCACAATCGTAGAGCTAACATGTGAAGGAAAAAAAATTATAGATTGTATAATGGTGATGAGCTTCTGGATCTTTGCAAGGAAAAAGATGAATACATGGGGTTGAGTACCACTCTGTGTCTCAGTAAATCAAGTCATGGAGCTTTGATTAGAGCTCCCTTCGTGCCTCTGCACGTAACCCTGAGGCAGTCACTGGTTATTCTAACAGCCTGTCCAGCCATAGCTGCTGGCTTCTGTTCCTAGATCTATTGGGGTTCAGGATAATGAGGCTTCTAGTCATCTCTAAAATGAGATGCTGCCTTTAGATTCTAGAAAAATAATAAAATATCAGAAATGGTGCATTCTATTTCCCTTCGAAATCTGAATAACCTGAAAGCTGGTTTCAGACATCAGTTACAATCTGGGAAAACAATATTGTTTATTGTTTAGTAGCAATGAGGAAGGATTATGTTTAAATCTTTTTGCTGAGACAAGTCTTGGGTCATCTAAGGATTCTGGTCATCCTGAAAGGCCATTTGTGAACTATGAGAACCAGATTTACAGTGTATCATTCACCTAGAATAAAGACCTAGGTCTTTAAGCAATCCCTACAAAATTCTATTCTTTATTATGGAAACTATGTCATGGTTTAATGAAGACCCCTTAGCTCCTGGAGAATTTAATTATTAGTATATTATCGTATATTATAAATGCACCACAATAAATGATGTGGTATGAAAGCACTCAGGGAACCTGCCAAATTTCTGATTACTTGTTTTTGAACTACATGGTGGTAGGAGGTGCTCCTGACAATTTTCACTTTGCAAACATTTATTCGTTGATTTAACTCACCACCACTGTGACCACTGTCACTGATTCACCAAAAATTGGATAAATAATTATTTTGTTTTTATTAATCATTCTTAAATGTATTTGTAGTTCACATTTATTTCAATATTTTTAAAAAAAGTGTTTTAGGTCTTTATTTTGAAGTTTGGTGACGTTTTCGTGCCCAGAACTATGCTATAGGAACTTAACTCTTATTTATATCAATTAGCCTATGGTAAAATTGGTTTTGTTATATGTTGTTTCACTTAAAGTCGCAGTTTCCAAAAATCCATTGATGACAGTAAGGACTTACCACATTGATTTAATAAAGCAATATTTATACTAAGCACCATCAATTTATATGTACTTTGTAAGAAAAAATGAAAAATTAAGAAAAATATCACCCACAGTCCTTATACAATAATAAGAATGCTTACTTTGTGCTGTATTTTTTCCATTCTGTTCACACCTTTGACTTCATCAGTGCAAGGTGTCACATTGCCAAAATATTTAAAATCTTTCTGTTTATACTCTTATCCTTTTCCCATTTATCCCAATTTCTCATTCCTTCTAAGTAAACTTGTTTTGTCCCCTTTACCAGACTTCCAGATCCTGAAGGAGCTCTCAAAGTTAAGGCTTATTGGGCCAGGGTAAGCAGGTAGAATTTGGCCATAATAGCTTGACAGTAGTAGTGGTTTAAAATGGATATATTTTAACACTTCTTTAACTTTAAACTCATATAGGGCTAGCCATAGCAAAAACTATAATTTTTATCCAGAGTAGCCCATTATATTGGGTAGTGATCTAAACATCTAGTCATTTCCTTTGAGTTTATAGGGACATAGAAATTGCTCTAAATTTGCCAATATTTTGCCCTTTAATATTTTTAGATGGAGGCTCCACAAAGAGTAATTCCAATAATTCTTCAAAACTGCCTTTCATATTCATTAATGGCTAGACTTGCTCCGGCCTGGAATAGAACTGGCCATCTCTTGGTACAAGGTAACTTTATCTCATTCAGTCATTGAGATTTTCTAAATTAGATTACTTCTATTATGTGCATCTGTTTTTAATTTCAAGATAATGTCAATTTTAGGGAATAATTCTTTTTTATTTCAAAATACTAAGGGGGTGCAAATGTTTTTGGTTACATGGATTGCTTTTGTAATGCTTGAGTCACAGCTATAAGTGTTCCCATCACTCAAAAGTGTTCACTGTACCCGTTAGGTAGGTTTTCGCCCATCCCATCCTCCTCCCTCCCCCCTGCTTGATTTCCAATGAGTTTTACTTCCTCTGTACACATGTGTGCTCATTGTTCAGTTCTAATTTAATAGTGAGTACATGTGGTATTTGTTTTTCCATTCTTTAAATATTTTGCTTAGGAGAATGGTCTCCAGTTCCATCCAAATTGTTGCAAAAGGCATTAATTCATCTTTTTTATGGTTGAGTAGTACTCCATGGTGTGTGTGTGTCTGTCTGTCTGTCTGTGTGTATATATATATATACACACACCACATTTTGTTAATCCACTCATGAATTGGTGGGCACTTGGGTTGATTCCACATCTTTGCAATTGTGAATTGTGCTGCAATAAACATTTGAGTGCAGGCATCTTTTTGATAAAATGACTTCTTTTCCTTTGGATAAACACCCAGTAGTGGGATTGCAGGATCGAATGGTAGGTCAACTTTTAGTTCTCTGAAGGAATAATTCTTAAAACTGACCCAACTAAGCATTCTCAAACAAGCCTATAACAACATAAATGTCATCTCCTTACTTTGGATTATATACGGAGGCCTGCTGATGTTTCTTTAAAAAAAATTTTTTTATTATACAATACTTGATGCTTGGAAGGGAATAAATATAAGTTATGAGGCAGTATGATAAAATGAACACGAATTGCCAATACTGTTGGAACCAAAAAGCTATCCTGAATTTTTGTTGAGGTCTATTTTCTAAGTATTTTATAGCAAGAGATAAATATTTAAGGAAGAATTAAGTATTTCTCTCATCCAAGTACTAACCAAGCCAAACTCTGCTTAGCTTCCAAGACCAGATGGGATCGAGCGCGTTCAAGGTAGTATAGCCATAGACAAATTGGGTATTTCTGTCCTTTAACTGAAGAGATACTTTTTGAATGATTATATTTTTTCTCTGAACTGTCATCAGATATTCCTTTGCATTTCAAAGTATTTTTATTAGCTTTGATAATTTCACATCAAGCATAGTTGTATTTATCAAGCATGGTTATTTATGAGTTATAATAATATAGCATATTCTGCAAATTTTTTAAGGAAGAGATTTTCTTTCTCAGATGGGAAAGCAAAGTGCTGTTGGTAAGTACAAATGCTTACATCAATACATAAAACATTAACATAATTAACATTTAAAACTATGTTATAGATCATTGGGTTGTTACAATCTTTTGATGGTTTGGTTATATCAGAGTTTAATCAGATATTATTGTAATCAGAATTTCACCTGGGAAATCACTTCTGGTTCAAAGTACATATTCTACTTATATGAGAAAAATGTACTAATCATAATTGGAAAAAGTTATATTTTATTTTCTCTACTTAAAGAAAATTATAAGTGTGAAGGAGTTTAATTCTGTAGGCACTGCATAGTTTCCAGAATCATATCATCAAAAATTTTTTAGTGCTGATGTAAGTCAAAACTTTATTTCTTATAAGAAGAATATGATTGGTTTTCTCCTTAAAAAAAAAAAAAAGGTTATCTAAAGAGACACAGATGATCCAGAGTATATAGTTTACTGTATGGCGTAATCTGATTCTTTCATCAGTTTGCATGGTTGTATGTCAGGTAGATAGTTTCCTAAACAGTAGTCCAGAGATAGTAGATAGGTGGGAATCCTGAGCCCACAGCAAATATTATTACTCAATCATGAAAGCTCTTCCTATCATTTGGGCATAGCTTTAAAATTCTGACCTGTAATCCACAACTATTTGATCTGAGTTGGCTTTCCAGCTAAAGCTTTTTTGTACTAGTTTTACATTTAAGGTGGGCAGTGACAGTCACTGTGCTCTAACTCTGTATGAATGGGTTCATTATCTAAATCTAATTTCACCCCGGATCTTATCTTGAGACTACAACTCTAGAGCTCAAAGTTAACAGTTCAGAAGAACAAAATTCCTTACTCCTGTATTAGGATTTTTTTTCACTCTTACTGAAATGCAATATACTATAGCATAACTCACAAATTTTAAGTGTATAGGTCATTTAATTTTAACAAACTAAACATATTGTAACCAGTTCTCTGATCAAGAAACATTACCAAGCTCCTCTTGCTGTCTTCAGGTACTACCCCTTCCCAAGGTCACTACTCTCCTGGCTTGTCAGTAGTAGTTTTCTTTATGAAAAAGCAAAGTAGAGTCTTCAAGGCTCTAGGAGATCTGGAATATATCTGCTAGTATATTTGAGAATATTTTTTAGTAAAAGACTATTCATGTCAGAAGCATGGTGTGGTTCCTGTTTAGATTTCAGAAGGGGACAGTCTCCATATTTTTATATATAATATTAATGGATGTCGTACATGTATAGGTATGTGTTAGGTTTTACTCTTAACTGCAGATGTCTCATTTTTCTTATTGTAACCTTGCCCTGTGACTACTTTCCTCCCCATATATTCATGCAGTTTTATATATTTGTCTTCTTTTAGATGTCTCATCTGTAGATCATCAAATATTAAATGGTGATTATTTGAATTTTATCGTGTGTGGAAAAAAATCTTTTCTTAGTTTTTGACTTAAGTTAAAGGGGTTTTTTTGCTACTAAAATACTTAATTTAATAGGATTGAATAATAATGCTACATAGGTCATAGGTAACTATTTTATTTTCAGTATTAAACATCAATGTAACAGAAACTCAAGTTTGTCTAAGTATAGAAGCTTGCACAGTCCGACTGCCACCACCTGAGGTACCACATATTTTTATTTCTATAATTTACTATATACTTTTAATGTTTATTATTAATGTACTATTAGGTTTTAATTTTTAACATAAAAGGTGATAGGAAGGTTTTTATTATCAAAATCCATATTATTAAATGCTTGACCTATTTAGATTCTAAATTTGCTTCTCCCAAAGAAAATATTCTGTCTGTTTAACACAGGTCTTTCTCATATTTTTCCCTTGTTCACAAATCTGTTCAGGTGGCATCCAAGACTCTCCACAGGCTTACCCAGTCTCAGCCTTTTATTTTACCCCCAAATGTTAAAAACACTATTTCAGCTCGTACTAAATGTAATCTTCATTTACATTTCAGACATCATCATGGGACCACTCTGATTGGACAGCTGGGAGTTATACGACCTGAGTCTTACTATGCATGCAGATCTCCATGAGCCTCTCTGAAAGTCCATTTGGTATGTGCATCCCAACTAGGATAAATAAGCACCACGTTTGGTCCAACTCCTCCCTTGTTCTTGGGAGCTGGTCCTGCATTCTGTCATGTTATATTCTCCACCTCTCAATACTATCACATTGGGGATTAAATTTCAGCATGAGTTTTGGAAGTGACAAATATTCAAATCACAGCATATACTCATATACTTTCTTGCATTTTTAGATTATATTCATTTTATACCTCCAGTTGCCTTTATAATAAGCATTATGAGAACTAATATTGTGTTTTACCTTTGAATTTTCTGCAAATGATACTTCTGTATTCTGCACTTGAGTTTGAACCAATTTAGAGATTGTCACATAGGAGTGAGCATAGAGATCAGAATACCACCTTTATTACTAGAGGGAGAATATAATTTATCATAAAAAATGGGACACTTCTGAGAGTGAAAAGGACACTAACCTGACGAGCTCCTGGCCCAGCATGCCTAAACTGGGATGAATGGTCATACTGTTTATTACTGGAAAGGAAAAACAGCTATTGGAGAACGTGGTTTATCTGAATCCTAGAATTAGGCAGATTTACCTACCCACTTAAGGCAGTAGTGGAAAACCACAGGCCTCCCTCAGAAGATCAGGTGCTGTTCCTAACATGACAGAATGCAGCACCAGCTCCCAAGAACGAGGGAGGAGTTGGACCAAACATGGTGCTTATTTATCCTAGTTGGGATGCACATACCAAATGGACTTTCAGAGAGGCTCATGGAGATCTGCATGCATAGTAAGACTCAGGTCGTATAACTCCCAGCTGTCCAATCAGAGTGGTCCCATGATGATGTCTGAACCACAAGAGGTCCCAATCCAGACACTATAAAACAAGACCCAGACCATAACCAAACTCTCTCTTTTTGCTACGACAAGGGGTCCGGTCATCATCTGTGGCATAGGTCTCTTGCTCTGTAAACCTATATATTGTTCTTGCTCTATAATCCTATCTTGCTCCCTGTCAATAAATTTCACGTAATACTTGCCTCACTTTGGTGTGTCTGGACATTCTTCGGCCATGAGCACACCAAGAACCGAAAACACAGAACAAGATTGCCAAACCTGACAGACAAGAGTTCTCTTTCTAAAACATAGGTTCCCAATCTAAATATCTCTAGTATCTCAACATTGCCTATAGAAAATTAAGTCCAAATTATTTAGATTGGCATTATGAGGAGGAAGTAATATTTATTGGTTACCTGCTTTTCAATACGGTTTTGGCCACATAAGGACACTTTATAAATATTTGCTAAGTAAATAAATACAAACGGTTAGCAGTCTCTTGGGGTATATGGTAAACAGTTGGGTAGTTTGCCAGCCTTTAGAATAATCTGTGTTAAGAAAGACTAGTATAGACAAATAGCACTGGTACCATAGAGATCCCTGCACCAATTGGTTTGAGTCTCTGAATGGTGTAGAAAATACCTAGAAAGATATAAACTCAAGCTATGTAAATAGGTGTATGTTAGAACCCATAAACTGCAAACATTTGAACCTGATGACTTACCTCCTTTGAATTCAATTACAGATTCTATTTTCTCTCAGTTTATTCCTTTGCATCCAGTCTTTCCTGACATTCATAGCCATCTCTGCCCTAACCATCTTTTTAATACACAGTTTAGGCAACTGATCTCTTAAGCACAATATGTTACAGTGCAAGATTTATCTCTTTTGCACAGGAAAATATGTCCTTACTCATTCTGAGTATCCTTGCTCTCTTACCTCACAGCATAACCAGCACATCTTATCTCTTCTTTCTGCATTCGTGTTTTTCTGCTCCTCCCTGCTCCCCCATTTCCATTAGTCTTACCAAATGCCATGGGAATTCAGAGAAGGATCAGTTACTGGATATGGAGGAGATAGTTCTAGATCCAGGTCTGTAGGGCCCCTTCTTGGTAGGAGTCAAATAAATAAGAATGGGGGCAGTGCTTTAAGCAATTATATCATTAAAATGACTTGTCCAGGTAATAAAAAGTTGGTCGGTTTAGAGTTCTTGAAAATTGTAGGCAATGAGGCTAAAACATTGTTGCCCAAAAGATGCCATGGTGATAGATTAAAACAGAGGTGAGAGATTGTGAACCATTCTTTGTAATCTTAATATAGTATCTTTTTACCCATTAATACTTTATTTTTCACCTCCCTTGGGGTCTGTCTTTGAATAACTATAAGAAAATGCCTCCCAGTGGGACTTTTCGGTGAGAGAACTAAAATTAGCAAACTCTTGTTGACTAAGTACAAACTTAAATACCATTTAGGTAGGGAACCTGAGGAACAGGAAAGAAATGTTCTAGGAGAGAGAGGGAGGGGATATAAAAGGAGAATGGAGTGTTGGCAGTGTCCTCTCCCCTCCAAAAGACCAGAAAGAAATATAACTCTTACTTGTCCTCCATTAATAAAAAGGAAAAAAAAGGTCAAAAAATTGAGGTAAGAAGTTATTCTTGTAAAATGTAAATACATGCCTTTGGAAGGGATTCAGCTTCCTACAGATTAACATAATAAAAACTCTGAAAGCCAGTTGAATAAGTACAGAATAGAAGTTTTGGTTTGAAGAGGAAGAGGGAAAGCATAAAATACTTAGTGAAATGTATAGAGGAGACACAGGGTGAGCTGCAACATTGATTATGTTATATAAAGTGGTTATGCATGATTCCATATAACTTAAGTCTTTAAAACTACTTTAAACTGAGAGTGTAACAGATATAAGTATTTTTTTTAATGTTTCTTTTTCTTTGACAAATTTTCTGAGGACTTATGCCTTAAAAATCTCTTTTCTATTGAAAGCTAAAAGAATTTGATATTTCTCAGAGTATTATAAAGTATTTTCATACTAACAAGAATGCTGTCATTGAGAGACATTCCATTTTAAGCAAGTGGTGCTACGTTTTGCCAAGGTGAGATTTCAATTTGTAGTATCTAGGGTGAGTTCCTCTTATTTTTCTTCCTTAACATGGGTATGTGCAAAAGTAGAAACCATTTTGATGAATTTGAAAAACTGAATTATAACTTTAAAAGGTATTGAAACAATATTGTCATACTTATAGAAGTCATACATTTTTAATCAAATTACTAAGATAATTTTATTATACATTTATATTATTAGATTTAGTTTCAAAAACAGTGCTATTTCTGGATTTCTCATTAAGTTGACAGTTATAAAATCAGTAATACCTTATAAACCTATAACTAATAATTATAACTTATTATCATCTCATATAAGCTGAGTTTTAAGTTTATACTATCTTCAGGAAAAAATGATTTGTTTCTAATATAAACAGAACTATTGGAATGGAATTTTAACTTAGGAAAAAGAATTTAATAGAATACATGTAATAATTTAATCATTGAAGCAGGGAAGAGATAGGTAAGGAACGTAGATTTTACTCTAATTCATCCAACTCCTAACAGACTTTTCCCTAAAGTCTAATGGTTACAGGCATACCTTTGTATGGCAAAAATTTATTAGTCATTATTTTGTGTTTATAATTGGCACATTGTTTGCAACAATTTGGTTTTTCCTAACAAGTCTAGTTGTTAAGATTTTATACAAATAAAGGCCATGTATGACAAACCCACAGCTAATAGCATACTCATAGTGAAAAGTTGAGCTTTTTCTCTAAGATCAGGAACAAGACAAGAATGCCACTGTCACTACTTCTATTCAAACATAATACTGGAAGTCCAACCCAGATCAGTTAGACAAGAGAAAGAAATAAAAGACATTCAAATTATAAAGGAGGAAGTTAAATTGTCCCTTTTTGCAGGTGACATGATCTTAGATATAGAAAACCCTAAAGACTTCACCAAAAACTTCTTAGAACTAATAAATTCAGTAAAGTTGTAGCATACAAAATCAATACATAAAAATTGGTAGCATTTCTATACACTGACAACAAACTATCTGAAAAAGAAATCAAGAAAACAATTATATTCATAATAGCTACCCAAAAAAACTTAGAAATAAATTTAACCAAAGAGGAGAAAGACCTGTATGCTGAAAAGTATAAAATACTGATGAAAAATTAGAAGAAAAGACAAATGAAAGATATACTATGTTCATAGATTGAAAGAATTATTAATAGTATTGTTATTATAAAATGTTCATACTACTCAAATCAATGTACAGATTCAATGCAATCCCAGTCAAAATTACAATGACATTTTTTCCACAGAACTAGAAAAAACAATCCTAAACTTCACATGGAACTACAAAGACCCCAAATAGCCAAAGCAATCTTGAGCAAAAAGAACAATGCTGGAGACATCACACTCCCTGATTTAAAACTATACTACAAAGCTATAGTAATCAAAACAGTATAGTACTAGCGTAAAAACAGATACATAGACCAATATAACAGAAAGCTCAGAAATAAATTCATGCATTTATGGTCAGTTGATTTTCAACAAAGATGCCAAGAACACACAATAGGGAAAGGATGATCTCTTCAATACATGGTATTGGGAAAACTGGGTATTCACATGCAGAAAAATGAAATTGGACACTTACCTCACACCATATACAAAAATCAACTTAAGATGGATTAAAGACTTAAGACCTAAAACTGTAAAACAACTAGAAGAATACAGGGGAAAAGCTCAATGACATTGGTCTGGGCAATGATTTTGGACATGACCCCAAAAGTACAGGCAACAAAAGCAAAAATAGACAAATGAGATTACATCAAACTAAAAAACTTCTGCACAGCAAAGGAAACAGCCAACAGAGTTAAGAGACAACCTACAGAATGACAGAAAATATTTGCATCTGATAAGGGAAATGACTTAATAGCAAGGAAACAAATAACCCGATTAAAAAACAGGCAAAGGACCTGAATTAGACATTTCTTAAAAGAAGACATCCAAATGGCTAACAGGTACATGACAAATGTTCCACGTCACTAATCATCAGGGAAATGCAAATTAAAACCACAGTAAGATACCACCTCAAACCTGTTAGAATGGCTGTTATTAAAAAGACAAGACAAAACAAGTGTTGGCAAGGATGTGAAGAAAAGGGAAACCT
>CM052443.1:3404576-3419985 GCA_028533085.1 Varecia variegata | reverse complement strand
AGGACCTGAATTAGACATTTCTTAAAAGAAGACATCCAAATGGCTAACAGGTACATGACAAATGTTCCACGTCACTAATCATCAGGGAAATGCAAATTAAAACCACAGTAAGATACCACCTCAAACCTGTTAGAATGGCTGTTATTAAAAAGACAAGACAAAACAAGTGTTGGCAAGGATGTGAAGAAAAGGGAAACCTTGTACACTGTTGGTGAGAATGTAAATTAGTATAGCCATTATGGAAACCAGTATAGAGGTTCCTTAAAAAAATTAAAAATAGAACTACCATATGATCCAGCAGTCCTACTACTGGGCATATATACAAAGGAAATTAGTATGTTGGAGAGATACCTATACTCCTGTGTTCATTGCAGCATTATTTACAACAGCCAACATAGGGACTCAACCTAAGTGTCTGTCAACAGATGAATGGATAAAGAAAATGTGGCATATACGTACAATGGAGTAGTAGCTTTAGAAAAGAAGGAAATCTTGTCATTTGCAACAACATAGATGAGTCTTGAGAACATTATATTAAGTGAAATAAGCCAGGCACAGAAAGACAAATACTGTATGATATTACTTATATGTGGAATCTAAAAAATTTGAACTCATAGAAGCAGAGAGTAGAATGGTGGTTACCAGGGGCTGGGTAGGTGGGGGTGAGGAAGTGGATTGGGGAGATATTGGTCAAAAGATAGAAAATTTCAGTTAGATAGAAGGAATAAGATCTATTGTACAGCATGGTGACTATAGTTAATAATAATGTATTCTTGAAAATCAAAAGTAGATTTTAAGTTTTCTCACTACAAAAAATATGGTAAGCATGTGAGATAATGCATATATTAATTAGTTTGATTTAGCCATTCCACAATGTATACATATTTCAAACTATCATGTCATACACAATAAGTATATACAATTTTGTCAATTAAAACAAAACAATCTAGTACAATGTGTGTTTGAAACTAGGAGCAAATAGTTTATTTATTTATATATGGTTAGTAAGATAGTTGCTAAATCTTTTGGAAAACTTTCTAAATCACATAGTTAACTTATCAAACTGTTATTTAAGCATTGGCTCATGATACCGTACCAATTCTCGTTTTTCATAGTATGAAAATGGGACAAATTATAAGTATTCTTCATGCCACCCCCCCCTGACTGTCCTTTTCAATCATATGAAGATTTCAAGATGCACTGGGATGACCTGGTAAGGAATGGAAATATATATTATGGTAAAGTTACTTGACTTCTTGTACCTTAACCTAAGTTTAGTTTTCTCTAAGATGTTTTAAATTTTGTGCTTAATTTTTAGTATGGCTATAAACTTCCAGAAGATTGTGGAAATATTAAAATATACTGCAACATCTATTTCAAAATGATTGGAGAAAGGACCTTCACGTATCCTTTATGCACCAGTTGTAGCAGATGCTGCCTGCCCACCTTATGATCTAGTCTTGCCCCCATCGTCTTGTCATCGTTTTCAACCTTCTCTATGTTTAAATGAAGCTACAGTACTTTTTCCTCTACTATAATGCTTAATCTGCACATGTGTTTTTTGTTTTGTTTAGAATTTCCTATTTTTATTTGAAGATGAGCGAGCTTAATAAGGATAGTTGTTTTTTTTTTTAACATTATTTTAACAATTTAGAGAACAAAAATGTGAGGTAGAAAAAAATGTTTACCTTTCCTAATACAAAGAAAGAACCAATCATATGATTCTCCTTAGCTAAGAGCTCCCTCCAGTGGCATTGTGGATTTTATTGAAAGGGTTAAATCAAAGGAATAGGTTGCTGGACAAAGATTTTTCTTTTTGGGAGATTATCTAATTTTACAAACAATTAGTTTGGGAATTTGTTTAGCGAATTCTCTAATTAGTTTAGAGAATTTGATTTGCACTTAATGTGTCCCATTGATTTATTAAAATATTTTTCTTAATATTTTAAAAAAATCTACCCACAAAAAGAGCACAAGTACTCAGGTGAAACTCTGAAATCTTAATTAGTACTAATTTCACCGTTCCTGTCTCTTAGCCTTTGTATTTGGACCTGCTGGAGTTTAAAAATAGAAGAAGGAAGAGCCATAGTGTTCTCTTTCTGCATTCTGTTGTTTCCTAATCCAGATATTAATAGTAAAACTGAGGTTGACGTCTATCGGTGATTTCCTTTCGTTAGGTGCCAAGATATTATTCCAAATCTTCAGAATAGTTTTCATCAGAAAAAGTATTAATAACTGCTTTTTTCAAAGGAATGCTTTTGGAGTTGAATACAATCTATGTGTTGTTTTTCTGTACTGAGTTTTACTGGTTTTGGATATGTAATCTGTTCATTTTTTAGTGTAACATTTATTCTTATAATCTGTAAGGGTCATAATATCTTCCTTGTAACTTGTTTTTGAAATGTCTTAGTTGTCCATTTCATTTAGAAGGCCACATAATAAGGGTATAATGAATTTTATTGATTGTGAGTGTTAGAATAGAAGGAATGAAGATCCCTGTGAAAAAGTATGCTTTTCAGCTTTGGATAGTATCAGATAAACAATATAAAAAATAGTATTTACTTATGTGTGCCTTTTTAACATTGCTATTTTAATACTTTTAAAAATCCCTTATAAATTTCTGTCTCTTATTTACAAAATATTTGACATTGTTCTTTACCATTGTTCAGATACCCTCTCAGCTGCATCAGAAGTCAGCCCATACAGTTCTTTCCAAGGGTAGATTTGGAAGGTGTGTTGAAAAGTTTCCTTTCAGATTTAAAATCTAAACTGCCCCATATATGTGGATTCCCCATAAAGATGACAAATAAACCGTGCTACTACACACATGAACTAACTAAACCTCACATACAGGTAAGAGATTTCTTATCCTATCTAGTTCTCCAAGACATACTATCCACCAGTTTTTCTTGAATCTCTTGCCTTCTGGAGTGGAACGCCCAATCCACTGTGTGGTAGTTCTTTTCTCTAAATTCAGTGTTTCCCTAATACTATTTATTATTATTATTGTACTTAGCCATTTATCACTGCTGTTTGTTGTTGTATTCAACACAGTGTTACAGTAGTAGTAGTTTACTGAAATGTTTCATTCACATCAAGGATATAAATGAGTTGGGTTCTTGGAAATTAAAGAGAATTTTGTAAAGAGTATTTATTTGGAGATGCTGTGCTGTCAGTATAAGCTCAATTAGAAGGTGAGATGCCTGCCCCTCACCAAGTCAAGTAAGTGAAGGGCTTCTGTAGATCCACTCAGAACTCCAAGTGTGACGCCTGCAGTATGAGGAAAACAGTGGGCTAGTGTCTGGCTCCTGTCTGACATCATTAGGAAGTTAGTATAACTGGCTGTCTGCTGATGGACAAGTTAAACAAGAAATGGCCATTTGGGGATTGGCCTTATACCCCAGAGTTTGTCAGAACAAAGGAGTAGAAGACTTAATGTGAAATCAGATTCAGTACTTTTATTTTTACTGAGGCAGGAAACTTTCAGGGAGGAGAGAGGAGCATTTCCCGCTGGGTTTGTCCCTTCTGCATTTTTAAAATCCATTCTTATGGTGACATATGGCACACATACAGAAAAAGTACATATGTGTACAACTTAATGAATGCTTATGAAACACCCATGTAACCATTACCCAGAGGGGAAAAAAAAATAGAATATTGCCAGGACCTTAGGAGACTCCAGCTTGCCCCTTCCTAGTCATCACTCTTTCCCTCCTCCCAAAAGATAACCACTATCCTGACCTCTATGGCAATTTTTCCTTGTTTTTTTGTTTTTATCAACCAAGTATGTATCCTTAAACACCATATTTTAGTTTTGCCTGCTTTTGAACTTTATGTAAAAGAAATCATAGAGTATGTATTCCTTTGTGTCTGGCTTTTTAGGCTCAGCATCATGTTTGTGACATTCATCCATGTTGTTCTACTTAGCTATAGTCAGTTCATTTTCATTTTTATGTAATATTATATGATTATACTACAGTTTATTTAGAATACTATGGATGGATATTTGGATTGTTTATGTTTGGGGGTTATCACTACTAATACTGCAATGAGCATTCTTGTGTGTATCTCCTGGTGCACATGTCCATGAAAGCTCCAGGAGTGGAATTGGTATGTATATTTCCAACATCAGTAGCTATGCCAAACTATTTGCCTAAGTGGTGGTACCAGTTTGTACTTTCCCTCACCTCGACCCAAGCAGTTTAGGAGAATTTATGTTGCTCCACATCCTTGCCCATGTTTGGTATTGTCAGTCTGTAATACCAGCCATTCTGGTGGGTGTATTTAATGAATATCTTTTCATATGTATATTGGCCATTTGGGTATCTTTTTTAAAGTGCCTCTCTGTTATTGTTCTATGTTATATTTGTTTGTTTGAATTGTAGGTATTCTTAACATATGCCAGGCATAGTTCTTTATTAGTTATATACAATTATCCTCTTCCATTGTGTGATATACCTTCTCACTCTCTTAGTGGTGTCTTGGTGTCTTTTGGCAGAGCCTTAGTTTATAGTCAAAATTATCAGTATTTTTTTTTTATGTTTGGTGCTTTTTGTGTCCTGTTTAAAAATATTTCTATACCTCAAAGTCATGAAGATATTCTCCTGTATTATCATCTAATAAAAGGTTTATTGTTTTCCAGTCACCTTTAGGCCTACAATGCAACTGTAGGCCACTGGTGCTGTAAACACTGGAGGCTTGCAGGTAGTGAGAGAGCACGTGGTTCTGGCTAGAGACAGACTGCCCTGTGACATCTACTGCATTTTCCAAAGTGGCCACAACAAGGTAGCCTACCCCACGTGCTCTTCTGGCCAGAGACAACCCTCCTCCCACCGAGGTGTGGGTCTCTGTTCTAAGTCTGGACAGCCCTGTGGCAAGGTGATGCTATGTGACTCTTAGGCTATGTCATTAGAAACAGCTTCCACCAGCTCTCTCTGGGGGCGTTTGTTCTTGGAATCCCACTACCATCTGTGAAGGATCCCTGGCAGGTGAAGAGACTACCTGTAGGTATTGCAGCCAACAGCTAGCATCAACCATCACAAGTGAATGAGGAAGTGACTCCAAGGTGACTCTGTCCCCAGAGTCATCTAACCACACAACATGAGACACCCAAAGCTAAGCCAAGCGAACCCCAAGAATAATGAAAGATGATAACATAATGATTACTGCTTTTAAGGAGCTAAATTTTGATGTGATTTGTTATGCCTAATAGATAACTGGATCAGTCTCTTAGTTTTCCTGTGCCTGTTTATAACTCTGATCTCCCAATACTCTCCATTCTCTTCTCAGCCCCATTCAACAATTGAACCTTCAGCAGGAGAGATAAAAATCAATTGTTTTGGTTTATATATTATTCCTAGCAGTTTAAAAAAATTTGTCAAACTTTGAATCTCTGTCTTTGATGTGGGAGGGTAAGAAAAGAATTCCATGTTCAACGTTTCAGATTATTGCCACATATCACTCTTTTCCAGACATTAGGACTCAATAGATAAGTATTTTAAAAGACTATTAATACTTTCCATCAACAGATGAAAAGAAACAAAATGTGGCATATATATACAGCAGAATATTCAACCATAAAAAGGAATGAAATTCTGATACATGCTACAACATGGATGAACCTTGAAAACATTTATGCTTAGTGAAATAAGCCAGACACAAAAAGACAAATATTTTATGATTCCACTTATATGAGGTACCTAGAATGGGCAAGTTCACAGACATAGAAAGTAGAATAGAGGTTACTAGGGGCTGGAAGGAAGGGGAAACGGAATTATTATTTACGGAGTACAGAGTTTCTGTTTGGAATGAAGAAAAAGTTTTGGAAATAGATAGTGATGATGGTTATATAACACAAATTCAGCAGTGAATGTACTTAAAGCCACTGAATTGTTCACTTAAAAATGGTTAAAATGGTAAATTTTATATTAACCATAGTTCTTTTTAAAAAAAAAAAAAAGACTATAAACACTTGGCTCTCTATTTTCTGACAAGTTTGTTTGATGAATACTTGCTGAATTACAGGTACCAGGCACTGTGATAGGCAACGAAAAAATAAACATGATTAAGACACAGACAGCCCCTGCCCTGTAGTCGAAACCCCACTCGTTCCTGAAGGCCTAGTGTAGGTGCAGCCCCCTCCTCCATTAATTTAATGTCTTTCACCAAGTATTTATGAGTAACTTGGAAGGCTGTAAGAATAAATAAGTCATGGTTCTTACCTCCAGGAGTCTAGTATCAACTTAGGGAGATGGAACGTGTATACTAAAAGATACAAGTGCTCATCTTCTGTTATTTTTTGTGACAAATGGTATTTAACTGATAGCAGATCCTTGGAGAGTTGAGAGATCAGTCACACTATGCTACTTTGATTGGTGGAGGATTCAGAGGAGGTGGGATTTTGAGGACTTAGACACCACTTGACCAAAGAGAGAAGAGGGAGAGAATAGGGGGACACCCATCTGAGCAGGACAGCAGCATGAGCATGTTTGGAGGATAGTGGGTACCTGTGTGTGCAGTTTTTATAGTTGATTTATATAACTGTAGAGTATACCTTAATCTTAAAATATTATCTTGGAAGGATGGTATCTAAAGAAGGATGCAAACCATAAGAAATGTAGATATTTCCTCCAGAAGGCCCATTTTTATTTTGTTTTTCTTTACCTATTCTATATATGATAGTGTCACTTTATCTTTTCATTTGGAGGATATTGTATATTTTATTTCTTTTCCACTAAGGACATGATTTCATTTTTAAAATTTCTTAATATCTATCCTTCCAGGAAAACAAAGTCAAGCCACCCAATTTGACCACTAAAAGAATGTTCAGGGCATCTCTGACTCAAGCCGCTTCCATAAAACCTACTTTGGCTCAAAGTCTTCTACCATGTTCAGTAGCAGCAGACCACAAGGGGGAGCTTTCAGTGAGCCAGCCAAAGCCAGGCATTTTCTCAACTCTGTCTCTCCAGCCAGAGTCTGTTCAGGGCAGAAAGAAATCCCTGTCTAACCAGGTACCACAAGTACATTTGGAAGCATTAAAGCCCAACAGAGAGAATACTCAAGTTCAACATACAAATCTTAGCTCCCAAAATAACATCACCCCTAAATTCATACCAGTTTTCAAAAATAGATTATTACAGATGAACAAAAATATCTCAGCACTTGGCAACCTGAAAAGAAAACAGCACGTTGTTACAGAATCTAAATCATTTTCACTTAAAACTAGTATAATCCAGGATGACAAACTGAATTTAGGTCCGGCTGTAAAAAAAAGATCTAATAGTAACATTCAGATGCATGCTAAAAACTTAAATCAGAAGAGTTCCATACTTTTGCAAGAAAAAAATGCTGAGTCCTGCGAAGATATGACAAAATTTCCCTCTTCTAATGGAAAATCAACTGTGAGTTTAAATGAAAGTAAACAACTATCTAATAGTGCAGTATTTCATACGACAAATAATTTAGGGGTGATAAAAAGTACTGTTGACTTCCAAGTGAATGGAAAAGAAGATTTAACATGCAAATGTATAGCACAAATTGTAGGGAAGGGCTATGAGTCACTAAAACTGGAACGAAAACCACACATTTTTGAATCAGATTCAGAAACAGAATATCCCCAAGTGCTACAGCAGCAATCAGCAAATCAAGCTAAAGAAGTTGATGTAAGTGATCCCAGGTTGATAGTAAACAGAACAGCCCACAGGTCTAAAAGGAAATCATGTCCGGAGTCTTCAAAAACTTCAAAGAAGTATCATCCCAATACTGTCCATAATGGGCAATCCAGTTCTTCTAGGAACCAGGTAAAAAAAAAATTTTTTTTAAATCTTGGGATATTCATTGTATGCTAGACTTTTAAACCCCCTAAGTAGGGATTTAAATGATTTGCCCAAGATCATCTAGAAACATACTAATTAAGAAACACTGGGGAGGTGAGGGGCAGGGTGTCAGGGCTAGGAAGAGTATACAGCAATAGCAGACTGCCTAAGGATAGAATATTCAGACAGCTCCTAGGTACCTACATTTTGAGACTCTTACCCAAAGTAATAAACCTTAAATAATGTTTCAAAGGTTAATCATTAAGTTAAATTTTACTCTAAAAGTGCTGCAGTGCTGGCTAAATTTAAACTTGAGCTTTAATGCTGAGTCCATGGCACTGAATTTATAAAACCATGCATCTGGAAATTACATTTTATTCCATTCTGCCATCTGTTCTTTTCTAAGAACAAACATATTGCTAAAATATCCACAAATACTTTTTTGCATAGAACTATTGGAGTACTTTTAATTCAAATTCTTTAAGAACTAACTAGAAAACATTTTCTTTTCTCTTCCAAATGCTATTTTTTCCTATAACTAATAGAATTTTCAGCCTGATTTTAATTAACCAAAGGTGTTTAAGTGTATTCCTATATAGATTATGTTGTGTTTTATGTAGTTTTTGACATCTTACATTTTAATGCACTAAGTAGATGGTTGAGGAAAAAATGTATATGCCTTAAAAATGTTATTTGCATTTTTAGAAATAAATGAAATCTATCCTAGATTTCATATTGTTTTAGAAGTATAGCACTTTCCCACTTTGAATTACCTAAGACCTGACACAATTTTTAAAAATAAGAAATCATTCTATCAGCTAGAAAGAATAACATGAGAAAAATTGTAGGAATCATTATGGAAAATAGTTTCTCCCCAATGTAAAATTAATATATACTCCTGTAAAAAGTTTGAGTAATACAGAGCAGTTTCAAGAAAAAAGTGAAAAACTATCTGCAATTCGTCTTTGCAGAAATGACCATTCTGAACATTGGATGAACACTCTTCCCGATGTCTCTCACACTCACTCCTATGAGCGTGGAATCAGGCTCCACTTTCTGCTGTGGAGCCTCTGTTTTTCACTCGACAATTTCTTTTTAATGTTTGCAGAGCATTTTGTTGTATATGGGTGTACTGCATTTAACTACTCTTCTATTGATTGACAACATTTCACTGTTGTAACAATGTCTTGTAAGTAGTCTTGTGCAGATCTTTGCAAAATACCTATGATCTTATATAGTAGTTTTGATAGTTTAAAATATATTTTGTGCTTACTATTTTTATTGAAATTTATTTCATTATTTTTATTAAAATTTTCAAATCTCAAAGTATAGATAATAGTATGAAGAACCTCTAAGTACCTATCACCCAGATCTACCAGTAATTAATATTTTGCCACTGTTGCATCTGTTATTCACAGACATTTTTTGCTGTAATACTTTAAAGCAAAGTCAAGATATTATAAAATTTAAACCATAAACACTAAAGTATATATCTCTAACACAAAGAATAGTATTTTATAAGAAAAAAATAATGTGTATATATTACATTTGGGGGCGTCTACTATATCTCTGATGGCTCCCTAAATTTCAGTTTTGTTTTACATGCAAACTGGTAGGAAGCCCTGAATAAACAAACAAAAAACTTATTTCACAGCAGAACTAGAGCTTTTATTGGAGTAGAGATTTCTACCTCCAGTAATACTCATTGGCATCTACCATGTGTGCCAGGCAGTGGGTAACCACTGTGTCCACTACTGAAATGGATGAGACTACCATGACCTGAGCCCAAGGGTTGATGGTCTAGTTTCTAGCAAATCCATTGTGGGTTCCTGGCACAGGCTTAGGGACATATATGTATTGAAGTACATGTCCAGAATGACCTGGTCCATATTACAAATAAATTTGCTAATATTTGAAAAAAAGAGAAACAGAAATAGGTCTTCTCACCTAATGAACATTATTTTGGCTTCCAAACATTTTAGATGTTTAATTTATAAAATATAATTGCTATAATATATTTAAAAGAAACAATGTCTTCATTAAATATTCCATGGAAACAATCATTATATAAAAAGAATCAGTAGAGATCCAAGTATAAGTTGAACTTTGATTTTTTTAAATGTGATTTACTGTTTCTACCACTTCACTGAACCATTGCAATTAAAAGCAAAAATAAAGTCTCCTTCAAAACTGTAAATATAACTCTCACTCCTGAATTCTGTTTAGTTGATTAATTTTCTATATGCCTTTAGTGTAAGCATTTCTGTTTTTCAGAATTATCTGTATTTCCCAATAATTTTACCATTTTCATAAGGACATACATTTGGTTTAAAACCCATTTCTAGTGTGCCTTTCTCATTCTAAATCTGGTATTGTATATAATTAGTAGACTGCTGTAAAGGGTAGCATGCCATTTTGTTTGTAAGGCTGTGGTGAAAATATTTGTTTATGAAAGTAAGGTTAATAAATGTGTGTGTTTGGTCACACAGTCATCCACAGCATGTAGTCGTTCCTAAAACCAGCCTTCTCCGCTGCTCTGTGCATTCCCAGGCCGCCTTCCTGCTATTTCCAGTCATTATGCCTTAGGTAGTGAAGACTTAGTTTATTATTACACTAAGCAAAATAATTAAAAAGATAAATCCACTGCTGAAGTAGTGTGTAATATCTGCTAGTTCTTTATGTAAATAATCTAGATAGCCCCTCCTCTACTCCATTAGTTTCTAAAATTTAGAATTTATGGTATAATATTTCATTTAGATAAATGTTAACCTACATGACAAAACCTGCTATGTTAATACAGCCTATTGTGTAAAGTAAGTTTATTTTTATCTTACAATATTTATCATAATGAAAGTTTTAAAAATATATGCGTATATGTATGTCTTCTATATGTGATTTAATTTAGATAAGTAGATAGGCGGATTGTTGATTTAATATTCCATGTTCAGAGAGTAGATTCTAGACTAAATTTCTGTGCTCAGATTCACCAGAGAAATCATGAGTATTTTGGTTCATTTTAAAGATTGCAATGTTTGAAAACCAAGATAATTCCGAATAAGGGAAAACTAAATTTTACTTCTTAGTTTTTGGTAGTTTATATGCAACATGGACCAAAAAAAAATCATTCTTCCGCATTCCAATTGTACATTAGTTTTAGAACCATTACAGTTTTAAAACTGTAAGTAAATGATTTTGTGTTTACCTATATCCAGAAGCTTAAGCAATTAGTGATTACATTAAAAAAAAACCTGTGGAAATATGCCAAAATTAAAGCCAAAAATCATATTTACAGCAGTATAAAAATGCTTCTCATGTACTACTCATATATTAAGTTTTACTGTATTGGTTGCTTACTATATTTGTATTTATTTATATTTTTATTATACATTCTAACAGTGTTATACATATTTTACTTTTATTTGCTTCCTACTATGGCAAAAAAGTAAAACATACGGGCTTGTGAATGATTAGCTTTTATTTGACTTCAGTTTACTAACTAGTTTTTGCTATCTTTTTTCAAATTGCATATGATCTCGTGTTATGCCAGAACTGCCAATATATTGAATATTTGTTAATACTTAAGAATGGCCAATGCTTATAAATATTTATGTATGTCATGGTCCTTATGTATTGACACCTAAAATGTTCATGTTGTTGTATCCTACAGTGTCTTATTTTAAATAACAAAATAATAAAGGTATTTCAAATAGATGTATTATTTTTCATACGTCTGAGCGGCTGTAGCTAGGAATGGAAAGGCTCAGATAAATTCCTTTTTCTCTGTGGTTCTATTTCTTCACATTCATTTGCTGCTGGACCCATGTAAACTAGCTTAGGTCCTTAGCACTTCATAGAACTTTTATTCTCAAGAGTCCTTAATTCTTTCATTCAATAGATATTTAGTATTTGCTAAGCACTATTGTAGATACTTGGGATATATCAGTGAACACTGACCTTACATTCTAACAGGGAGAAATAGATGATTGGTAAACAAGTGAGTAAATTATGTAGTGCATTAGAAAGTCGCAGGTACAATGGAAAAAAAATAGCACAAGGTAAGGGAGATGGTTAGGATTGGGCAGAGACTTGAAGGAGATGAGGGAGTTGGCCACGTGGCTACTGAAGCTTTCTAGGCATAGGGAACAGCCTACATGTTCAAGAAATGCCAGGAGCCCAGACTGGCTCAAGTAGGAGGAGCAGAAAGGAGGGAGGTGGAGCTGAGACCTGATCACACGTGAAAGACATTGACTTTACCCTGACTGAAATGGGGTGGGGAGCAAAGGAGCAGTATGGTCTGACAGGTTTCCTTCCAGCTGCCGTGTCGTAAATCTACTGGGGCGTGGGAGTGTGAGAGAAGAAACAGGGACACTGACTATGAGTCCAGGCAAAAGGTGACAATGATGGCTGGTACCACTGTGGCAGCAGTGGAGGGGATGAGAAGTGGTGATTCTGGATCTATTCTGAGGGGTAGAGCACACTGGCTTAGGGACTTGAGAGAAACAGGGGTGTCTAGGATGACTCTGAGGTTCATGGCTTGTCACTTGAAAGGATGGAGTTATCAACCAAGATGAAAAGGAGCAGGTTTCGGAGTAAGAGGAGGACTGGGAATTGACCACTGGGTTTCCCAGCATGGAGGTCATTGACCCTGGTGAGCAACTTCTGCAGCGTGATGAGGAAAAAGCCCAACTGAAGTAGAAATAAGAGAGGATGGGAAGGGGGCTGGAAATCCTGAGTATAGACTCTCTTTTGAGAAGAGTCATCTGTGGACTTTTCTAAATCCTTGTTTTCCTCTTCCCCTAAACGATGTTGTTCTTTGATTATCCCCTTCTGGAAACACTATTCTCCCGTGGCCTCTATAATCTCACATCTCTGGATGCATTTTTTTCAGTCTCCTTAACTGACTGGCATTGAGTACCCGAGGGACCGTGAGAGATGAACACATTTGGAGCGCAGAAGGAAAGGGAAGAAAGGCATTCCAAAGAGGAGCAATAAAATGACTAAAGGCCAGAGTTGCACACGTATTTAGGGAACAGTGGATGCCGACTGTGGTGTGGTTAGCATGGGCCTTGTGTGGGGACCAGAATGACTGCAGATGAAGCTGGAAGGTCATCCCGGGCCAGGGCGTGAGATCATCTGGAGACTCTTTCAGAGAGCTAATCCGGGGTATGGTACATGCTGGAGCCATAGGGTCAGAGATGTGCCAAGGAAAAAACTAAGAATAATTATAAAACCTTAATAGGTGAATCCTTTATTTAAAAAAAAAATACAGTGCTACTGCTTTAGCCAATAGTGTTTCATCTTAGTGGCAAATTAATGAGCTTACTACAACTGAGATGTACTAGAATTCTTTCTACTTTGAAAAACAAAAAAAGATAAGTGGAGGGAAATGTACTACCTTTAGGAATTTTTTTAATGATAATTTGTAGTTAGGAAATAGAGTTTATATTAATATAATTTTCAGGCACTGGTCTAGGTCCTGAATATTTTTTTATTTCTATTATACAAAAGATTTAAAATTTTTTTTATTTTTTTAATTTTTTATTGATACATAATAATTGTACATATTCATGGAGTACATGTTGTATTTTGATACAAGCATATAATAATGATCAAATCAGGGTAATCGGGACATGATTCACTTGAAACATTTATCATTGCTTTATGTTGGGAATATTTGAAAACTTCTAGCTATTTTGAAATATAATAAATTATTGTTAACTATAGTTGCCCTATTGCACTATTGAACACTAGAACTTTTTCCTTCTATTTAACAGTATTACCCATTAACCAACACCTCTTCATTACCCCTTCCCACCACCCTTACCAACCTCTAGTAGCCACCATTCTATTCACTACCTCCATGAGATCAATTTTTTTTAGGTCCCATATATGACTGTGAAAATGCAATATTTGTCTTTCTGTGAAGATTTTTAAATTTTTAAAGTTGCTTTTCATGTTCACAAAAGAAAAGCTTTTTGATAAGTGTTATTTATATCAAATCCTGAAAAAAATACATATAATATGTGCTATATTTTATAATTAAAAAGGTACCTTCAGCACCATTTTCCATTTGATCTTCCTGATAATATCATGAGATTATTATTTTCATTTATGAGATGAGAAATCTGATGTTGAGAGAATTTATAAGACTTGCACAAAGTCATACAACTAATTAAGTGACAATGCTAAGGCTGGGACCCAGGTTTCCAGGCTCCTGGTTTTTACTTTTAGACAGCTAGGCCTCCTGCCCTCCTAGAAGGATGATACTCACAAAAAAAGTTAGCCTCCCCTGAACCAAGAGAAATAACAATCCATCCTCGAATGTGGGGGCCTACAGGGCAGTTCTAAAGATGTAACTTTGAGCCGCCCTACAGATTTTGTAACTTCACGTCTGCTCTTTCTCCTCCTCTGGTGAGAATGGGCAAAAAATAAGAATTCTCATAAACCAGAGCTTGCTGATGGATTGATTAATTGATTGATTGAGACAGGGTCTCTCTCTGTCACCTGAGCTAAAGTACAGTGGCATCATCATAGCTCACTGCAACCTCAAACTCCTGGGCTCTAAGCGATCCTCCTGCCTCAGCCTCCTGAGTAGCTGGGACTATTAGGCATGAGCCACCAGACCTGGCTAATTTTTTCTATTTTTTTGTAGAGACAGGGTCTCTCTCTTGCTCAGGCTGGTCTCAAACTACTGGCCTCAAGCAATCCTCCTGCCTCAGCCTACCAAAGTGCTAGGATTACAGGTGTGAGCTACCATGCTTAACCCATAATCCAGAGTTTAATTAACCTCCAGTGCTTTCCCTCTAGAGAAAATCAAGTTCTGGACAGCCAATAAATGGTCTATTTAAAAGAAAAGAGAAAAAAAAGGGTGAAAAATGGAAGGGAGACCTGACAAGCATGGGGCCTCTTGATTGTAGCTGAGGAGCAGGGCCCTCTTCGCTTCAGTGAGCTCATGTTTTTTCTCCCTGGACTGGGGGGATCCTCTGTTATTGATAAGTTCTGGTTTTTTTGGACAGCTGCTTTGCAGGGGAGAGATCTAGCATGATTCCAGTGAAATGTATTTCTTTTTTTGGAAATACAGAAAGTGAAACAAATGATTTATCTTCTAGATCCATTGCCTATATAATTCTATTAATAAGAAGAAACTTCTCCTTTAAAGGAAGAAATCACTTTGGATAACTGGTAAGACTTTGAAATGCTTCCTTGAGATAGTATTTCAAGTTTTAAACTTCTGAGTGAATTAAAAAGTTCTAGAAATAAGCAGAATTCTCAGAAAATGTGGTTGCCAACCAATATACCCACTTACAATATACCCAGCTTACTAGAACTATTAATAGATGAAAAGCCTTCATATGACCTGATAGCATGAAATTTAATGATCTAATCATATGAGGCCATTAGAGAAATTTTAATTAGAAATGGTTAATGAAAAGAAAGTGAATTGAGAGCGCGAGCGGCGGGAGGCAAGGGTTAGGAACGCCAAGTTTCCCGATTTCATTGTATAGACAGACAGTTCTACAGTAAAGATGGTCAATGTACCTAAAACCCGAAGAACTTTCTGTAAGAAGTGTGGCAAGCATCAACCTCACAAAGTG
>CM052443.1:3328566-3398245 GCA_028533085.1 Varecia variegata | reverse complement strand
GCCAACTAAAAATATATATAGAAAAAATTAGCCGGGCATGGTGGCACATGCCTGTAGTCCCAGCTACTTGGGAGGCTGAGGCAGTAGGATCGCTTAAGCCCAGGAGTTTGAGGTTGCTGTGAGCTAGGCTGACGCCACGGCACTCACTCTAGCCCGGGCAACAGAGTGAGACTCTGTCTCAAAAAAAAAAAAAAAAAAAGAAAGCAAGAGATGATCCAGAACACAAGAGGAGAAGTTCACATGTAATTCAAGCAGAGATGCCCACACAGAGTAATTTATAATAGTAAAAAATTGAGAATAATCTGTGTTCAACAATAGGAAAATAGTTTTTTAAAGTTATAGCATGTCCACAAAATGGAAAGTTATAGAAATCACTTTTTTGGGGTTATGTATGTAGAAAAAAGTAATACATAAAAAAAATTTGAATTTTGAAAAAGAAAATATACATCTGTGGGTACATGTACAGAAACTTATGAAAAGAAATACATCAAGATATTACCAGTAGTTATTCTGTGGATTATTTTGATGACCCATTTCTTTTATATACTTTTTAATGTCCAAATTGTCCATAGTGGACATGAATTTATTTGTATAATAAGGAAAAAGACAATTCATATAATTATTTTTAAAATAGATGGAGCAAGGCAGAGTATTTTCTCTTTAAGCCAGATAGTTATTTCCTTTTGTTTGATATATGCAGAAATATCACAGAAGTGATAGTGTTTAAATTTAGATTAAATCCCCTTTGGTTTTCCTTGTTTATTCTTACCTCATCTGTTTTGAAAACTTTGTGGCTTTAGGCATGTTTCATTCAGACATGTTGCCACATTCTGGCTTGTGCTCTTTCTAGAGCACTAGGTAATCACCCAGATCCTTTTGAACACGTGAAGCTAAAAATTAAAATAATCCTACCAGAAAAGCATAACAGACACATGCCAGACAACTTCACCTCGGTACCTTTCATGATAGGAAGATGGTTGAATGAGAGGGCTTTGTAGCCTTACAGGGAATCCCAATAACACATTTAATTGAGAAATTGCAGTTTTAAGTAATTAAAGCCACAAAAGCAGATCAGTTTTCTCAATGGTGAATATTTAAATTACTGCTGGAGCCAGGGTAAGTATAAGCTTCTCAGGAACCACATGGTTCCCCAAACAGAATTCAACGCTGTTATTAAGAGAGAAGAACATTTGGATGCTGGGAGAGGACCAATGTTGACAGCAAGCTGTGATCCAGAAATGCTGACCTTATAACAAACATAGGGGTCATATTTCCACTTAAGTAGGCTTTCATGCATTTGTTAAATATTTGTTAAGCTCCCACTAAGTGCCAGAAACTGCCAGGGATGAGATATATAATCAAGTATACAAAACCCAGTCACTGCTCCCCCAATCCAGTAGAGAAGATAAGACAGTTAAACCAGTCATGTTGACATAACTGCTGCCACAAAGGAAGTACAATGAGCTATTATGGAAGTATATAGCAGGATCAAGACTTCCAGAAAAAAGAGAAATTTAAGCTAAGATATTTCCATGCATGGGAATTAGCAATGTGAATTGGAAATAAAAGAGTGGTCCAGGCAGAGGAAAATGTGTGTCAGAAGACCCAGAGGACAGCATGATAGCTTTAAGGAATTAAAGAAGGTCAGTAAAGTTGGAGTGCAAGGAGGAAGGAACGGTGAGAGATGCCACTGAAAAAAAGAACTAGAGATTTGGGATTGGAGGGCAGAAGACAGGGGGATCCATTAGGAGACTGTGGCAGCATAATGGAGAGAAGGAAACTGATTAAGAATTATTTAGGAAGTAGAACTGACAGGACTTAGCATTAACTGGATATGGTAGAAGCTTAGATGACTGACATTAACCCTTTTTTGCTAATATAAGCATGAAATGCTATAAATGTTCCTTAAATTAATGCTTTAGCTGTATCTCACAATTTTGGCATGCTGTATTTTCATTTTCATTCAGATTAAAATACTTTCCAATTTCTATTTAGAAGCTTATTAATTTCAAAATATTTGTGGATTTTCCATATACCTTTCTATGATTGCTTCCTTTCTAGTTTCATTCCACTGTGGTTATTTATTTTAAATTTATGAAGACTTATAGCCTAGTATATGTTCTGTCCTAGTGAATGTATCTTTACTGATTTTTCTATTTATTTGTTGTATAAATTATTCAGAGAGTAGTGCCAAAATCTCTAACTATAGACTTTTTTATTTCTCCCTTTTGTTTTATTGGTTTTTGCTTCATGTATTTTGAAGGTCTCTTATTAAGTACATTTATATTCAAGATTGTTAGGTCTTCTTGAAGATTCATCATAAAATGCCGCCCTGTATCCCTGGTGCTATTTATTGTTCTGAAGTGTCCTTTGATATTGATATAGCCACTCCACCTTTCTTTTGAATGTTGTTTTCTGGGTATATTCTTTTTTCATCTTTTACTTTTAACCTACCTGTATCTTTATATTTCAGTGAGTTTCTTATAGACAACACATAGTTGGATCTTACTTTATTTTTTTGTCCAATCCAACAAGTTCTGCCTTTTACTTGAAGTGTTTAGATAATTTACTTTTAATTATTTAATTATTATTAATATTACATAGTATGGTTTGATTTAAATCTACCATCTAACTGTTTGTTCTATATTTGCCCCTACTGTTCCTATTTACTTTCTTCCTCTTTTCCTCCCTTGTTTTGGATTAATTTTTAGGATCTTACTTTATCTCCACTATTATAGCTATACCTCTTTGTTTTATTTTCATTGCTTATATTATCATATTTAGTTTATTGTTTCAGTGGTTGCTCTAGGGTTTGCAATACACATTTTTAATTTATCATAGTCTGCCTTCATATATAGAGTGACAACCTTACAACATTATATATTTCTGTGTATATCTCCCATTCTTTATCCTATGATTGTCACACATTTTACTTCTACATATTATAAATCTCACAATACATTTTTATTATTTTTGCTTTAGATCATATATCTTAAAGAGATGTAAAATGAGAAATCATTCATAGTAGAGCTCCTCACAATTATTCTTTCTTCAGAAGTGTTCTTGTCTGGCCTTATGGATTTCCACTTTATATTTATACAGATTTGTGTTTAAAAAGATTCAGTGGTGGGCTCCTGTGCAGATTTCTGGAGTACTTTTTCTGTGTAGCCCCTTCTCTTGGAAACTCTACCTTACAGATTCCAGCAGTCTCTGATCTCTGTATCCTCAGCCCTGTGAAGTTGCCTGACTTTGTTGGGGTGCTCCCTCCCCGAACTGCAGCCCAGGACTCACCTCCAGGCAGACAGGCCAGGCCAGGGTAGAGCTCACCTTGCTTGTTTGCCTTTTCTCAGGAATCACAGTCTTGTTTTGCCTTATATCCAAATAGTTGTTTTCTATATTTTATCCTTTTTTATAGTTGCTTGCAGAAGGAAGGAAATTGCAGGCTGTCTTTACTCCCTCATGGCCAGAAACGTGTACCCTGATTAATGGGATCTGGAAGCCATGATTAAAGCAAGGAGTCGTGGATGGTTTTCAAGTTACTGGCATGTGCAAGCAGGTGGATGGTGGTGCCATTCATGGAGAGAAAACTCCGGGGGATAAACAGGTTGGGGGTGGATATGAAAGAGCCTGATGTGTTTGCTTTTGCTTATGTTGGACTGAGTTACATGCAAGTCGTTAAAGTAAAGAAGTGAGTAAGGAGTGGAGTTTACAGACAGCTCCCTGTATTTACAGACAGCTCCCCAGACACTCTTCCACTTCGGGCTCTCCACTCTGCTGCCTCAGGGGGACACAGTTGCCATGGGCTGGTGACCCCTTCCCAGAGCAATGCCCAGTGGATGCATCCGCTTATTTTGGGAGAAAAATGTATTCATGGGAATGAATTGGAATAATCCTCCCTATGATCCCCCAAAATATTAAAGTGCATAGCCCAGCATCGGTGTACTTCCCAAAGTCTGGAGTATTCCCTTGTAAATAACACAACACACAAAACACCAGTAATCCAGTACAAGTTGCACTGCCCCAAGCCCAGTTGATTCCTTCCCTTTTTTTTCTTCACCTGACCTTACCTTACTTTCTTCCCTTCTTCTCTTTCTCTTTTTCAATGGTCTCTCCTCCAGTGCAGAGAAGTGCAGAGAAGGCCTCCTACAGTCTGGGGATCCATTCTGGGGACTGCCTGTGAGGGGCTGTGCATCAACCCCACAAAAATAAGCCATAAAATATCTCACCCATATTTGGGTGAGAAAATAATTCTAAAAAATTACTCTAAAGAATCACCATGTGCAAAAATGTAACCTGACCACAATAATTACAACTTTGTTTTTTGTTTTTTTTTTTTTTTTGAGACAGAGTCTCACTCTGTTGCCCGGGCTAGAGTGAGTGCCGTGGCGTCAGCCTAGCTCACAGCAACCTCAAACTCCTGGGCTCAGGCGATCCTTCTGCCTCAGCCTCCCGAGTAGCTGGGACTACGGGCATGCACCACCATGCCCAGCTAATTTTTTCTATATATATTTTTAGCTGTCCATATAATTTCTTCCTATTTTTTTTTTTTAGTAGAGATGGGGTCTCGCTCTTGCTCAGGCTGGTCTCGAACTCCTGAGCTCAAACGATCCGCCCACCTCGGCCTCCCAGAGTGCTAGGATTACAGGCGTGAGCCACCGCGCCCGGCCAATAATTACAACTTTGACATTATTATGCAGACGAGTTTAGCTCCTTGGAGCCAAAGCCACATAATACCACCTTCCCAGAAGAGGGTCATTCCCCAAGGGGTGGTTTCCCAGAAGAAAGATAGTCTCCGCCTCAAAAACAAAGTCAAGCTCCCATCCCTTAACAGGAAGGAAATTGCAGAAACTTTAAAATTTTAACTTTTTAAATTCTCTCTTCATAAGGATCTGTGTATAAGATCTTGGGATCTGCCCTCAGCCAGGACCATTGTGTTTTGTTACTGTTGTTCAGCGAGGAAGAGACTCATGTATTGGGCTGGGAATGTGAGCTAGAAAATGTGAACTCTGCTTTGTTTTCTATAAGTAGTTAGAGCACAAAAATAGCTCGTGAATCCCCTTGGGTGTCTACTGATAGCTAATGCTAGCTCCTAACCCCTCTGCCCTTCTTCTAATTATGAGAGTCTCTGGAAAGTGGCTGTTCAACTTAGTTCTTGCAGCATCGCTATTCTAGTAAGTTTGGTGACACTGTAGTTGGAACACTATTTAATTGGATTGTAGATATCCTCAGGAAAGGTTGTTCAGGTCCCTGCCTTGTGAACAAACAGTCAATGGAGTAGTTGATAAAAATATAGTGGAGAAATTCTGGAGTTGGAAGCTTGAATTCCTATAAGTCCTTAAAATCACAGATTTTAGGGAATTCAGAAGTATTTAAAGGGAAGAAAATGAGAATGATTTTTTTTTGTTTGTTTTGTCATTCAGAATTTTGTACTTGAAAAGAGGAAGTGGGATAAAGAAAGGGCTATAAAATGGGTTAAGAAGTCACACAGTGGCCTGCAAGGACTTTCACATAAGACGGCTTGAGGGTAATTTTTATTCTCTTTTGAAGGCTGTTTCTTCTCCAAGTACTTCCGACCAGGATCTCTGCCCACCCTCCTTAACTGGGGATTTTGGCCACATCTGTCCCACGTCTGAGAAGATCACATTTGTGCCTCTGTTGACATCTTGAGAAGTTCTGTTCTGCATTTCATTTCATTTCTCCATCAGGCTCCAGTTTTGAATTCCTCAAGTCCCGACTTAACTTCAGCCTAATGAGGGTAGCCGTCGTACATTGCTCTACTCGCCCTAATGGATGCTGGAGACCTCCACATCCCACGAGGCTGCCGTGCCGGGGCGGCAACAGCTCCCTTCTCTCCGCACGCGTATCTGTCCTTCTCCTGGACGGTTGGCCCAGCTCGCGTGGTCACCCAGCAGTCACAACTGCCAGGGGTCACCATGGTCCCAGCCAAAAATCACATAGGACTTTTACCCAAGTTTTCTAAAATAAGATCGTTTATAAATGTCACTGTCAGCCATGCTTATGATTCCCAGTTCTTAATTTTAGTAAGCGTTTGTGCCTTAAACATTTCCACTAGCTTTCTGTTCCAGCTTTATGTTGACCTGTTCTCCAGATGGAGTAGGGAGGACGTTTCTAGCTGCACAAGGTATGATGTTGCAGGACCCAGGCGGTTTATTCTGAGATGATCATTGCTAGGGTGGAAAGGCTTAGTAGGTGCTCCGGCACGGGTGGAGAAAGATTTCTCACTCAGAGATTAAGGTATAAAAGTAAAATTTATTTTATCCTTTAGAAGGACAGAGAGAATGGGGGTGGTGAAGAGGGGGTGGGGAGGAGAGCAGAGAGAGTGTGGGGTCCCAAAGAAGGAGAAGGGAGATGCCAGCAGTGAGGCCAAGTGGCTCGCTGATTTTAAAGGGGATGAAGAGAGAAAAACGTGATGGCTATCAGTTGATAACCGTAGTGGCAGCAGGTAGATAACAAAAACTGCAAGAATGTCAAAGTCCAAGACTTGGTTTCCTGCCCTTCCTTGGAGAAGGGATCATCACAGGAGATGTGACTCTGTCCTCGAGATTTGGTTGAGCCTGTAGCTTGTTCTTCTGCTGTTTACTCAGGAACTCTGTAAAAGCAGATTCTCAAAAAACCAATTTTGAAAGACAGAGGTTTGCATCTCTTTTCTGTCCATTCAGCTTTCTTCAGAAGTTGTGCAAAGCACAACTCCTGCAGGAGTAGTTAGTGAGACAACTCGTAGGATTGATCTTTAACCGTTACTGGGGAAATTGTGGGATTAGGAATTTTTTCTATGTGGGATTAGCTATTTTCCTGCTGTTTTTGCAAGGCCGCCCGTTTCCATCATGTGGAAGAAAATGCAGAAGAGATATGTTAGGAAAGCAGTGGAAATTTCTGTACAGTAGAGCAGGATCCAACTAGGTATGCCGTCGAGTCTGTTGCCTCAGTCCCCTACAACAGAGTTATCTGCCCAAAATACTAATCGCACTGAGGTTAGGAGGTCCTGAGCTAGAGAAACAGGAAGATATATCTTCTGACCATCATCTCCCAAAAACTACAGAGTTACCAAAAAATGAGAGAAAAATAACTTTGACATACAGGATACCTAATAAAGACCAAAGAATGAGGGGCCCAGGCAATAAGTGCTCTAGGAGTTCAGAGGACAAAGAGATTTCTCCTGGGGTCTGCCTTCCATCTGGGATAGTTAGCGTAGACTTCACTGGGAATTGGAGACTTGAGAAAAACCTGGAGAAATGGATAGGAGAGGCAAAAGAAAGACATCGGCAAATATCTGATGTTGGAAATTTGCAAATGTGTTTGAGTCGGGGAGTGGAGCAGCTTGACTTGATGCGGGACTGTGAAAAGCGGCTGTAGGAGTTCAGGCTGGAATGGTTGCATGGAGCCACATGACCAAGGGCCTTAGGAGGCTTTGGACTTTATTCATGATGATTCTATGATAATTAGAAAGCATTCTGTAAATGTTAAAGGATAAAGGGAAGAAGGAAGAAGTGCATTTTGGGTTCCCCTCCTGCTGTGTATCATGATACTTATCTTCACGATAGCAAGCACTTAGGCAAAACATTAGAGAAAAAAAGATATTTCAAATGATAGTAAATCAAATAATAATAAAAGCCCTCATGTGTTTAATCCTATATATAGCAACACTTCATTCATTCAGATTAGCTAAGGAAAGGTAAGACCAAATTAGCACAACTAATTTAAAGAATTTTATTATTTTTAATTACACAGAAATACAAATTTACTGTTTAGTTTTTCCAGTTGAAAATCCTTCAAGGTTTGCAAATACTATTTAATTTGTGAAAATCACTTATGATTTTAAATTGACTGCAAATGAATGCTGATAAAGTATTTACAAAGTAGTTGATTCCATCAAGTAGCAAGGTGATTTTAAAATCCCCAAAGCATCTGGACAGCTGACTGGGGACCTAGCGTGGCTGGGAAGAAGCGGGACACACTGAGGCACTGAAGTAGGTTTGTCAGGAGCAGGCCCCAAATCCTCCCACTCCTGCTGTGCAGAGGACGTGGTCGCACCCCGCCAGGGCAGGCTGAGGGGCTGGGCCACGCCAGGCACGGCTGGGGGCAGAGCACACTCTGAGAAGGACCTAAGGTTCCCTGCTCACATTGGGATTGCCGTGTGGCCAGTGGGCTGGGGCTGCCAACACAAGGTCCAGCACATCTAGAAAGCAGATATTTTCACCTCCTTTTACTGGAAAGGAGGCTGATGGTACCGCTGGCCGGGGCAGAGCCAGTGCTGGACGTAGGTCTGTCTGTCTCCGGCGTTTGAGGTCTTCCCGCTGTGCTGTGTGGCTGTGTTAGCTTGAAAACTGCAAAGGCTCCACGGTGCTTAATTCTATGCGCCAACTTGACTGGCCACGGGGTGCCTGGATATCTGGCTCAACATTATTATTATTAGTTTGCTAATTAAACTCCAGACTTTATTGGGACTTGATTCGTTTTCCATTCATGTCCTTTCCTGGTTCTGGGATTCAATCCATGATGCCACATAGTGTTTAGCACATGTAGACTTTTGAAGAGAGTGATTAAGCACTGCGGTTTACATAGTTTTGCTTTAAGAAATTGAATTTGCTTAAACATAAGGGAGGAAATTGCACATAAATCAACACGGTTTGTTGAAACATTAAAGCTTATTTTTGTATGACAAATGAAACAACCAAATAAACTCACAGGCCTGATCAGTATATATACAAAATACATATAATACACACATATATATAATATACATATAGATTATATGCTATGTATATATTACATATAATATATATATAGATTATATATATATGCATTCATCTTGTCATTACTAGAAAGAAGATTTTAAAATGCAGGGTTAGAACAAAAGAAAACTAAGTTTGAAATAACTCACCAAGAATTTGTAATGAACAAGAATATATTATGCCATTTGCCTTCTTTTTTTTTAATTCAGTGAAATAGCTATGGAAGAAACTTGTTACTGGCTATGATGTTTTGTAGATTATACTGTAAAAATTAAATGTGCCTCTTCGGTAATGATATCTTCTACCCTGCTAATGTGTATGTATTCATTTTTGAATACCCTCAAATATACTTTATGTTCGCAGTTGGATGCCTCCGTGGCCTCTGCCAGGGCTGTTCCCTCCCACAGCCTGGCACAGACCGGCCTCCCTCCAAGCCCGTAGCCAAGGGCAGCCCCCGCTATGCAAGGTGAGCACATTGCCCTTTCCCCTTTACGTGGAGCCTAAGACCAGAGGTTCTCACAATTGCAGAAGCTCCGGTGCACGTGTGTTGCACACAGAACACTTTCAGTTGGGATCCCACGTGGACATTCCCACATGGATCAGCTCTGTGCTTTTGTTCTGTTCTTCCTCTCAAAGTTGAGCATGGCCATGCCAAAGACTCCACTCAACCGTGCGGGGGCGGGGGGAAACAGGTCTGGACCTATTGACGGAATCCCCACGGTTTATGAACTTTCTTAAAGGTACAGTTCTCACTCAACTTAGTTCACTTTGAAATTTTACCATCGAGGTTCCAAGCGCTGCTTCCTTTACCTGTGATTGAAAACGAGAAGACAGTAGCAAGCACACCAGGACTTTGTGAGCGTCGGGACTGGCTTTGCGCCCAGTGTGTTGGGCAGCACAGCCACAAGCCCCCCTGCCCTCAGCCTGCTGTCCCGTCCACTCGCCCCGTCAGTCCTTGGCTGTGCTTTCCGACCCTTCCCTGAGCCTCATCGCACTTCCTTCCCCATCCACCGGCCTCACTGTCAGTCCTGACACCAGGAGGTGTTCCCTCGGCCACAACCTGGGCGCCCCTGCACCCCAGCTCTGGCCAGGCTGTGGTGGGAAAGGCCCCCCAGTCCTGCCTAAGTATCTTCTTACTGGGGGGTGGGGGGGCAGATTTACCACTGTCCTCCAGGCACGGGACACATGCTGACCATCAGCTTTCTAAAGGGACTGCTGCCAGCCACCAAGGTTTCCCCCACCTGGAAGTCAATTTGCCCCCTGAACTTCCCCGAACAGAGGGGCTAGATATATTCATTCAGGACCTATTTACTGAGCACCTCATCATGCGACCAGCTCTGGGGACCCGGTGACACCAGGCTCACCAGGGTCTGGCAGCCCCTGGCCTGGGCACAGGCTGCAACACTCCAGGGGTAGGCGGGAGGCTGGCACCTGGCTAGTCACCAGGGCACTGAGTCTGGGACCGTAAGAGCTGAGACACAGAGATCAAGTCCTCTCTTCATGTGCAGATGGGAAGCCCGTCCTGAGGGGAGCCCCGCAAACTGGGGTCTGTCCAGGGCCACTGAGCAAGGTCCCCCAACTGCATGCCCGGGGTCCTGCCACATGAGCCTGCTTTAGGCACACAGCTTAAACCCTGGGCCCTGGCTCCTAGACCAACCTGGGGCTGTGAAAGAGAAATGGACAGATCTCAACACCATGAGAAAATGCAGGAAAGAAAAATGCTTCCAGACTATCACTAACTCATGTTTTCTTATTTCTTAGACTTGGAAACCGTTTGCCCAGCTCCAGATCTCTGGGCACGTTCTCAAGAAATACTGCTACTTCCATCTATTAAAAGCTCCCTGGGAGACCGCGGTCAGGACTTAGGATTCCAGCTTATATATTATGGTCTCATGTTTCCCAACTTGAAATACCACAGTTAATGTATCAATGTTAGAAAAGCAGCTCTCAAAGTATTTGCTAATGTTTAATTTAATCTTGCATTTCTCTGGCACCTGTAGAAATTAGGAGCCTGGGAAAATGATGATTAGCGAGGATTTATACCTGATAGCACTCTGTAATTGCAAAAAGGGCTTTTAAATGCTTTTAAGGCATTTATTTCTCACTGCCTCTGCTGTGGAAGGTGGCTCTACTCCAGGAATGCTGTTAGGCCATTTCCACAAAGCGTCGTACCTGAGGGTAATGGGAACCTGTGTGGTGTCCAAGTCTGGGTTTGTCTGCTCGTGTAGAGCTTGCGGAGGGCCCTTCCTCGGCACAGAGCTGGTATAAACCCGGTCAAGTGGTCACCCTCTGCAACCTTCCACCCCATCAGCAACTGAAGAAAGGAAATCCTTCGCCCTAGCAGACTTGAGTACACAAGCTGTGCAAATCATTGGTATTATTTTTCTCTGACATGGTAAATCCCACCTTCCTCAAACTTTTTCTTCTCATTCCATAACATTAAAATAATACTCTTTAGGAGACCATATCCTTTTAAGAAATAAAAAGTGTCAAAATAGCTGATGGTCTGAGGGATTTGGGGGCAGAACCAGAAAGACAGGACTTGAGTGAAAGTGTTCCTCAGTTTCCCATATTTTAAAAAGGGGGAGGGATGCCAGCATAAAGGAACGCCTTGCTGATTGCGGAATCTCACATCTACAGGGGTGCGGGTGGGGCAGGAAGAGGTGCCCTACTCCCAGTCTCAGCTCGGACCGTGGAAGCTGGCCCTGAGGATCACACCGGCGCCTGCACACTCCTCGCCGCACTCCAGGACAAGGGCTCTCAAAGCCTCGCGTGCACCAGAATCTTTGTAAGTCCGGGTGGGGCCTCATTTCTCACAAGCTCCCAGGTGCTGCCGTTGGACCAGGGCACCCTGAGAACCGCTGGGCTAGAAATGCCTTTGTCAGGTGACCTCACCTAGCTGAGAAGGTGCATCTGAACCAGGCTCCCTGGGCTGCAGGCCCTGGCTTGAACCACGGAGCATGCTGCCACGCCCCCGACACACATGTCTCCTGTTTGCTGGTGTCTCGGTCAGCGCTGGATGCTGTGACAGAATGCTATAGGCTGGGGGGCTTAAACAACAAACGATTATTTCTCCTCTCACAGTGTCCGAGTCTGGAAGTCTGAGGCCAGGTTCTAGTGAGGGCTCCCTTCCAGGTTGCAGACTGCCACCTTCCAGTTCCGTCCCCGTGTGGTGGAGGAGGGTTCGAGAGCCCCCGGAGGGCCTGTCTATGAGGGCACTGATCCCACTCATGAGGGTTCCACCCTCAGAGTCTAATCACCTCCCAAAGGTCCCACCTCCAAACACCAGCACCTTAGGGATTAGATTTCACCATCTGAACTTTCGATCCATAACAACTGTGTTTAAAGTGATTAAGAAGAATCATTTAAGGAACAAAAAAAGCTTTTAATATGAAAAAGAGAAACTATCAACTGTTTTGGATTTAGTTTTCTAAACAAAACTCCTAGGCTTGGAAACTGTCTGCTATAAAACAATAGCGCCCATATGTTCCTGTTAAGAACATTGAGTTACTTCAGCGAATGTGTACTTTTTCTGCTTCCTAATCTTAAAATTCACATTTTCTAAATAGCCAGTGAGCTTATCTTGTCTTTCCAGCCACAGAGTATATGTAAGCATTGTTGTTTTTTAAGGGGAGACCAGAGGAATATCAAAGAACCCCGTCAACAAGAGGGAAAAGCCAACGCGGGCAGCAATGATTTAAAGTTCCAGCAGGTTTCTGCGCTTGACACGAACCGCTTCCCAACCGCCCCATCTGCCACGTAACTCTCCTGCTCTCCATCCGACAGCCGCACTGGGGGACGGAGCCAGAAGGAACATTTCCCCTTGGCTGGCGGTTCTCCTCTTCCTTCTGCTAAGTTCTGGGAGGTTTCTCATGCAATCACAGAACATGAAAAATGATGTGGAAGGGGATAATAGAGTCAAAAACAAAACAAGGTGGAGGGAGGTGCATGGGTCCCCGAGACAGTGCGGCTACCATTCCTCAGGGGAAAATCAAAGGAAGCTTCTTGTCAGACTCAGTCAAATAAAACCTGAGCAGCCCCTGGACCCAGCGCCTATGTTGGGTGGGCCAGGGGCTACTGGAAAGGCTGGCGCTGGCCTTGCCTCCGAGGGTCTCACCAGGAGGGCATGGTAGACAGTCACAGCCTCAAAGAAGCTGCCTGTCCCAACTCCAGAAACCACGAATACATTGCCTTACGTGGCTTCAGGATCCTGACGTGGGAACATGATTTCGTAATGTGTAGGTGGCTCCGATGTCATTGCCAGGGTCCATCTAAGGAAAGAGGGAGGCAGGAGAGTCTGAGGAGTAGCCGTGACCGCAGAAGCAGAGGTCAGAGACAGAGAGAGGGATGTGAAGTTGGAGCAAGGGCCGGGAGCTGCAGAACGCAGGTGCTTCTAGGAGCTGGAAAAAGCAAGGAGACAAATTCCGCCCAGAGCCTCCCGGAGCCTCTCAATCCTGCCCACAGCTTGATTTTAGCCCAGAAGGTCCGTTTTAGACTTCTCCAGAACTGTAAGATAAGAAATCTGTGTTGTTTCAAGTCGTGAGTGTGTGGGAATTTGCTGCAGCAGCAGCAGCAGCAGGAAGTCATACGGAAGAAGGAGGCCTGAGAGAGAAACACAGAACAGGCCAGATCAGGGCCCGGTACACCCACCGGCCCGGCCACCGGCCACCAGCAGGCGTCTGACCTCAGTCTTGGGTGCAGGGTGGGCGGCCCTGCCCGAGGTTCTCTCCACCCGAGAGCTGAGTCAGTCCCTTCACCGCACTGCTCACCACGGGTCTTCATAGACAGAACAGGCCTGATGCTAATCGGGACACATTAAATACTGTGGAAATTCCAGGGCAGTATTTTTCAGATGTGGGGCCCAAGATTTGAGACAGAGGTCTGTGGAGAACCCACTTGCGAGTCTCCGCCGAGGTGGGCGGGTAGGCCACGCACAGCACCCGCGAGCAGGAAACTGGGCTAGGGACAGAAAGATTTGTTAACAAGAAACACTTCCCAATAACACTGTGAGTACTACATGCGGACAAGCCCTACATTACACATGCAAAACAGAAGAAATTGATTTAAAGCCATTTGCTGAATGAGCCAAAAATAATTGCCCAAGAGGCCTGGGATAGAGCCAAGGAAAGCAGAGCGAAGCCCACAGAAATGCACGGGGCCTGGAGGTGCGTGTGCTTTGGAAAGTGTCGCTGACAGACCAATTGGAGTTGGTCCCTGCCGTCCTGCGCCTATTGAGAAGGAAACCAGAGAGGAGGTGGCACACAGTCCCCGGCACGCAGGTCAAGAAGAGTAGGACCCCCCACAGCTGGCAGCACAGCCGCGGTCAGCCAGATCCTTCACTTGTCAAACAGATGTGAGACTTGATTTACTCTGGGGTTGTGATGGGGAAGGTGGCAATAGGACAGAGGACCGGGTTGAACACTGCCCATCAGCCATCCAGCAAGCTCCAGGTGCCAGTGTGGCAGGTGCGCCACTGGGTGAGGGGGGCACAAAGATGCCTGCAGCAGTTCTGGGCACTCCAGGACCCCCCAGCTGAGGTAGAGCGGAAGGAAGGGGAACATCTGGAAAGATGCAAATAATCAATTATCATCTACAATGTGGCAGAATAACCTGAGGCCCTGTGGGGACAGGCTTGGTGAGCATTCAGGGTCTTGTCTTACTCAGCAGCCTGCGGGGCTACCGTGAGCAAGTTGACAAAACCTTGAGGGCGTGTTGGGGAGAGAGTGGTTGATTACACTTAAGAGGAGATTTAGGGGGCAGGGAGAGATGACACAGCTGCTAAAGGAAAAGGAACCTTAGAGAAAGAATAGAAATATTTTTAAAGGCATTTTAGAAATTCATGTGATTTGCAATATTAAAATCCTTCTCTCTGTTTTCAGGAACATTCAGTAAAATCAACATGACTCATCCACACCTCTGGAGTTTGTGGGGGAATTTTCAGGTGCAAGGATATGTTATGTCCATCAGTTAAGATTCCACTTGGGCTGCAGAGAACAGAAAAATCCAAAATAATAGTGGCTTAAGCAACATATACGTGTATTCCTCTATCACGTAAAGGCAGTCCAAGGCTGGCGTGGCAGGTCCATGATGATAAGATCCAGGCTCTTTCATGTTTTCCGCTCCAATATTGAAACAGTGACTTTCATACTTAAGGACGCTTCATTATCCAAGATAGCTGCTGGAGCTCCAGTCATCACTTCTGCCTTCCAGGCAGCAAGAAATAAGAAGCAGGAAGGGCAAAATGAAATTAGGATTCTGATATTGAAGAAGAAGAGAATGGCCATTGAGGATCAACTGAGCGGTCTCTGCTGCATTTGGTCTGGCCTAACAGTGGGAGTGGAGTGAAAGCCAGGGGGCAGCCCAGGAGTCCCAGCGTGCACTACCGGCGTGACCAGGCTGCAGCAGAGAGAGACCATAAAGGCAAGTGGGGCTGATTCTGATTGGGTGAGCGCTGCAAGGCTTCCTAGGGGGAGTTTCACAGCATTTGGACTGAGTCATGAGCCAGGTGAGAGGGGGAAGGGTGTGCCAGCAGAGAAACACCTGAGAACAGAGGCTGAATGGTGCTACTCGAGCTCTCACCCTTTGGACTCTTCCCACTCCATTTCTGTGCTTGCTACCTGGCTGGGTTTCCTGCAGGGGAAGCCCATAGCCACCGCCTCCAGCCCCACCCTTTGCACGTGGCTCTCGGAAGTCACCAGCAGCCTGCTCACCACCAAAGCCCACGTCCCTTCCCCAGACCTCACCTGCTCCGTCCCTGGGGCTCCAGCCCTCACGCTGCCCTCTGGTTCTCTTCCTTTCTCCGTCTCAGCCACCTCTCTTCTTCTCAACGGCACTGCCAGCCACATCTGGAAATGCTGCCCCCAAATGCCCAGCACCTCGGATTTGAAACAGCTTGCTTTGCGGAACCCACAGACTGCCTACCACAGGGCGCTCACTTCGTGAAATTAGTCTCTGTGTGTGCGTGAGCTTCATAGGACCATGCTCTTTCCGAGACACACTCTGGTTCAAGAAGGCAAATCTGTGAGTGTGTGTGTGTAAATGAGGAGATGGATATGTATGTTAATTAGCTTTAATCATGCCACATTGTATACATGTATCAAAGCATCACTTTATACCCCATAGAAGCATACAGCTATGATTTGTCAATCAGAAATTTTACAGATTGATTATAAATGAGTAAATTCATAGAGGTGACCGGGAACTATACTCCCGAGACCAGAAGGAAGAGCACAGACTTCTCATTAAAAGTTTCCTCCCAGCAGTGTCATCACCTTTTGTTTTACATTTTCGTTTTCCTGGTTACTAGTGAAATTATGTTCTTTTGGTTTTTACTTATTGTCTCTTTGCATATGTTGTTTAAGAAAGTGACTGAGCCAGATGCAGTGGCTCACGTCAGTAATCCTAGCACTTCGGGAGGCTGAGGCAGGAGGATCACTTGACCCAGGAGTTTGAGGCTGCAGCGAGCTGTGATGACACCATGGCTCTCCAGCTGGGTGACAGAGCAAGACTCTGTCTCAAAACAAAGACGGTGTCTGGCCCAGACTTCGCACCATTTTTCCTCCTGTGTTGTTGCCCTTTCTCATTGATTTATGTTGGTTCTTTATATATTTTGCGTGAGTCTGTTATCTATGGATTGCAAATTGTTCCTTCACCCTGTGGCTTGCCAACTCACTCTCATAGTGGTCACTTTTGAAGACGTAAGTGTGTGATTTTAAAGTAGCTCAATTTGTCAAATGTTTGCTTTACACTTAGTATACTTAATGACCCTTTTAATATTTCTTATAGTATTCAAAGTTAATAAGGGTATTGACTTATAAAAAACAAAACCCCGTCTGAATTCAGTCATCTTCAGGGGAAGTCTGTCCAGTAGGACATTCGTCTTTCCTCAGCTAACTGACGGAGGAATGCTGGCATCTCTGTTCTCTAATCAGTGATTTTCCTGTTTAGTAAAACACATATAACATTAAAATTTACCCTTTAACCCATTTTAAAGTGTACAACTCTGTGGCATGTACAATGTTGTACAACCACCGCAACTCCCTCGTTCCAGAACTTTCTCATCACCCCAAAAGGAAATGCCATACCCATGACGCAGCCACACTGCCCACTGCCCTTTCCTTCCTCGTGTTGGCAACCACAGTCTGCTTTCGTTCTCTCTGGACTGGCTGGCTCTGGATATTTCGTACAGATGAGATCATACATTGCCTGGCCTTTTGCGTCGGCTTTTTCTCCGTGTTGCATTTTGAGGTTCATCCACATTGAAGCGTGTGTCAGCACTGCGCTCCTTTTCATGGGTGGATAATACATGATGCACCACATTTGATCTCCTCCTCTGTTGATGGGCCTTTGGGAGGTGTCCACCGCATGGCTGCTGGGAATGATGACGCCGCGAACACTGGTTTGCAAGTATTTGTTTGAACACCTGTTTTCAATTCTTTTCAGCGTGGACCTGGGTGTGAACTGCTGTATCATACGGTCATTCTTTGTTTAACTTTGGGGAACCGCCAAACCATTTCCACAGAGGCCGCACCATGTTGCATTACCACCAGCAGTGTGTGAGGTTCTCATTTCTCCACGTCCTCACCACCACTTCTTATTTTCTGGTGGTTATTTTTTTGTTTTGTTTGTTTTTATTATAGCCAACCTAGTGGGTGTAAAGTGGTATCTTATTGTGGTTTTGATTTGCATTTCCCTGATAACTAATGATGTTGAGCATCTTTTCATGTGCCATTGGCCATTCGTGTTCTAATAAGCAATTATTTTCTTGACTTATAAGAAAAAATATTTTATTTATGAGGTATTTACACTAAAAGATTATAATAATATCTAACATTTATTGAGCTATTTCTATGTTGCAAACACTGTTTTGGGTTCTTCTCATGGATTAATTTATTGAATCTTTATGACAACCCTGTACTGAAGGAGCTATTGTTTTTCTCCTTTTGCAGATAGGAAAACTGCGGCATGGAAAGGTTAAGTATTAATAACTTGCCCAAAGTCACACAGCTAAAAAGAATTGGGATTAGGCTTAGATCCTAGGTGGCCTGTCTAATTAGCAATTTTTAAAAGTTGCTATTTTATCATATTCAGAGGTTAGAGGAAAAATTAATTTAATCTATGCCACTTGTGTCTTACTTTTTCTATTTATTTGCTAAAAGATAAGAAGTCCTCTCATTTTGAGAACTTTTTCTCAAATCAAATACACATTTATCATAACCATGAAGGAAAGGTGAGAGAATGACTTCCACTGAGAAATAATCAATTTTGCAGTAACCCTGGACTTTCTATTAGGTGAACAATTGACTAAGCGTTCTATTTCCAAGAAAAGAGGGGCAAGGTTTGCTGCTACCTGCGTGTCCCCAGCCTGTTTCCAGGCAGTGCCCTGAGCCTCAGGGAAAAGCCGTCAGGGGACTCGACAGGGCTGTAATCAGCATGTGTCGTGCTGCTGCTCCTCGCTCTAGAAATGCCAGCCTCATTGTCTTTCCAGCAGCTTCCTGCCACACATGCTCGCTGTTCCCAAGGCAGGTAATAACTACGTAATTATGGCTTAAATTTAATTGACCAAATCAAAAAAATGAATATGCTACCCAGGTTTACAACTCATAGACTTCTATTCATACTGGAAAGGGAGAGGAAAAGAAAAGAAAAAAACAACAGAGAGATTACAGCCTGGTACCGAAATATAAATTTAACAGTTGCTTGCCACATGTACATGTGAGTCGTGTAAACAGGGCATTCTCTTTTGCTGTCTAGGACTGCTTGAATTTTCTTTGAAACATAAAGATACAGTCTCACAAACGAGAAAGTTCTTGCACCATGCGGACCAAGAACTTTCTAACTTGGGGTCAAATATCCTCTCTAAGCTCTACAACATGCCCAGGTGGGCTGCCCCTCAGTCACTTCAGACCAGGGGCCACCCTGGAGGTGGACCCTCTAGTCTCAGCCGTTCCAGACCCAGACAGAGGAGGAAGGCTTCACCGCCATGGGCTTTCCAAACTCTAACCCACAAAATCTGTGAGCATAAAAAAAGTGGTTGGTTTTTATGCCACTAAGTCTGGGGTGGTTTTTTACAAAACAGTAGCAACCATGAGGAAAAACTGACACATTTATATCTCATGTCCTCAAATACATGGGTCTTTGCACTTAAAATCTCCTTTCTATAAAATTAAGCCATTTTCTTCATAAAGGGTATGCACATCTTATGTTAGATTTATTGCTAAATTATTTTGTTCTTGTTGCTATTTTAAATAGCATTTCTTTCAATTACCTTTTCTAACCACTTGTTGCTTCCAGAAAAATTGCTACATTTCTTAATTATAATTAATTCTTAATTCTTTTTATTCTTTAGTTATTTTGTGTTTTCTTTCCTTATTTTAAAGGTATTCATCTTGTCCAACTCAAACTTTGTACCCTTGGTGCCATCTCCCCATCCTCCCCCGCCCCCGCCCCGGTCACCGCCGTCCACTCTCTGCTTCTGTGAGTCCGACTGTTGTAGACTCCACGTGTGAACGAGACCGTGCAGTATCTGTCTCTCTCTGTGCCTGGCCTGATTTTACTCAGCATAATGTCCTCCAGGTTCCTCCAGTGGGTTTTCTAAATCATAAATTATTTTGGGCTTTCTACTTAGACAATCATATGGTCTGAAAAGCAATGGCAGTTTTATTTCTTTTTCCTGTGTCACTGTGTTGGCTAGAACCTCCATCCCAGGCAGCGTGGATTTCCCTCCACTCTGGCGTTTGGTTTTCTATTACTTTTGCTCTTTACTGGGCTCTGTTCTTCACTTTTTTTTTCCTACTGAATTTACCAAAATTTTAGTTCCCCCCTTTTGCTCTCCTTATAAGGAAGTTACAGTTTCTATTTCAACAAGAATTTTTAACTTTTAAAAGCTCCAAATGTTGCCACCCAACCAGGTTCATTTTCCTGCTGCCCAAGGGGAAGCCAATACGCTGAGTCAGCAGAGAGAGAGTTATCCCACATGGCGCTAAGTGGGGAGACAGGAGAAATTTCTCAACTCTGCCTCCCAGAGAATTTGGGAGACAGGGTTTGTAAAGACAGTTTGGCGTTGGCAATTGAGTCTGCTAATTGGCTGTGTTCCGGCAGAACCATAGGGTTGTAGAAATTGTCTTCTTTGCTGACCAGGTTCTTGGGCGGGGGTCACAAGACCAGTTAGTTGAGTCAGTTCCTGGGCATGGGCCATCGGTCTGGGTGGGTCAGCAGTTCCACTGGAATGCGGGACCTGGAAGATATCTTGGAAACTACCCCTAGGTTTCAAAAAGTGATGTTATCTGTGGAGAAAGCTAAGAATCTTTATGACCACCAGCTGTGTGGCTCCAGAGTGGCGATTACGGAGAAGCAAACAGGGGGACAGTGGCTAAATATTATCATTATTTTTAACTAGTCCCTTACCACATTTTCACCTTGCACCCCTTTATCAATTTATAAAGGCAGTTTCACCAATGTTAGCTCCCTACTTGCATGTTCCTCTGGGTGGGCCCAAAGCTCTAGAATATTCTGGTTAGCTCTGCATCTTACTGCTCTGGGCGGCAAGGCATCAAGGATAGTAGCTTCAGCCTTTTCCAATCTTGGGATTTCGGTTTCTGGGGTTTTCTTATTTGCTAGAAAAAACAAATAAGACAATGTGGCACATATTAAATTAATTATTCTGTGTAAGTTACTAGCTAACACTGATTCCACTCAGAATGATTGACGAGCAGCACACAGCAGCTGTTCCCCCCTTTCCCACTCAACAGTCTCAACGCTTCCTGAACACGGTCGGCAGGACTGGCCTCTGCTTAGTTGCCGCCGGACTCCCCGTTTCAAACAGCATCTGGCAAGTTGCCGGCGATACATCACCCGGTTTTCCACTAAAATACTGGAATGTGAACACTAATATTGCCAATCCCCTTAGCTAAATTAAACAAACACAACTCCCATTTCCCTAAAATTGCATCCAAGTGGTCAGAATGCATATGAATACTTCTTGCCCAAACAAAAGACATAAAAGCCTGGAAAAGAATGGAATTTTAATTTTGATGTGGGGTGATAGCTGGGCTTTCTCCCCACGTGGTCTGATCTACTTGCATTTCCTAACTTCGCTCCTTTAGACTTCACTCGCTAAGCTAAATGTCTTTGCCAAGTTCGTTTCCCATTGAACACTCCTGTGAGTCACTGCCAACCACTCAAAATTAGAGCCAGTTAAAATTTCTATTGTATTCTGGAACAAAATCACTGTCTTACAATGTCTTCACAACAAATCCCCTCCCATTTTCCACCTTGTTCTCAAGTTCTCTCAAATTAGTCATTTTTAAAAGTTAAAATGTACCTAGATTTTCTACCAGGTGTTACTGATTTCTTTGTCCTGTTGTGTCTGTGTCACCCACTGTCCTGCAGGAATTCAGTTCCCTTCTTACTGAGTACACTGTCAGCCATTCTTTCACAGAGGGCTTGGCCTGGCAAGTATCTTGGACTGAAAATGTTTTTAATTTCACCCTAATTCTTTTTTTTTTTTTTTTTTTTTTTTTGAGACAGTCTCACTCTGTTGCCCGGGCTAGAGTGAGTGCCGTGGCGTCAGCCTAGCTCACAGCAACCTCAAACTCCTGAGCTTAAGCGATCCTACTGCCTCAGCCTCCCGAGTAGCTGGGACTACAGGCATGCGCCACCATGCCTGGCTAATTTTTTCTATATATATATTTTTTAGCTGTCCATATAATTTCTTTCTATTTTTAGTAGAGACGGGGTCTTGCTCTTGCTCAGGCTGGTCTCGAACTCCTGAGCTCAAACGATCCGCCCTCCTCGGCCTCCCAGAGTGCTAGGATTAACAGGCGTGAGCCACCGCGCCCGGCCCACCCTAATTCTTCAATAATAAGCTAGCTTAGTATATAATTCTAAGCCAACAGTAATTTTCTGTTGTAAAAAATATTACTGGCATTTCATACAGGTTGAGCATCTCTTATTTGAAAATCTGAAATGCCCCCAAATCTGAAACTTTTGAGCATTGACATGATACTCAAAGGAAATGTTCATTGGAGCATTTCTGATTTCAGATTTTTGGATTAGAGATGCTCAATTGGTAAGTATAATGCAAATATTCCAAAATTTAAAAAAAAAATCTGAAACACTTCTGGTCCCAAGAATTTCCGATAAGAGATATTCAACCTGTATTGCTGATGAGAACTCTGTTTTCAGTCTAATTGTCATTCCTTTATAAGGGAAATGTTAACTGTTCTCCGAAGTTTGTTTTTTCTTATCTTTGATATTCCATAGTTATGATGAGTCTAGGTGTAGAGTTGTTTTTATTTTTTCTGATCAGAACATTATATGCTTTTTCCTCATGAAGACTTAAAGTCTGTCTTAAATTTTAAGCATTTTCATCCTTTATTTTTTTTCAAATACTTAATCTTTCTCATTCTCTGCATTCCTTCCTTCTGAAGGAAGCTTGTTCGGTTGGATCATGTCTAAGTCCATTTACTTTTTATTCTGTCGGGGCTGGGCCTAGAAGAAAGGATGGATGGATGGAAAGAACGTGAGCAGGTGAATGAAGGGTCAGGTGAAAACACCTGCCCGAAGCTGCTTGTTTGCTGGTGCGAAGGTCAGCTGAAAACAGCTGACCTGCATGGATGTTGTTAAAGACATTAGCAAACAGCCTGACCCTTTGCACGTGTCCTTGGCAATAAATATGGGGAGGAAGTTAGCTGAGGGGGCCATTTTCTTCCTCAGACTCTGGCTTCTCTTCAAACGCTGTGTTTTTGAGTACTTATTCCTTCCTTTGCTACCAAGCTCAGGAATGAAAAGCAGCTGCAACATTATTCCATCTCCCACATTGCTCAGTATTTCTTTAGAATTTTCCCTCTCTGTAGTGCTCTGTGCTGAGTTATAGGTGACTTCTTCATGACTATTTTCCAGTTCACTAATTACCTCTTCAGTAGGATCTGCCTTACTGTGCTGCCCATTGAGTTTTCATTACAATAACATATTTCTTATTTCTAGAATTTCTACTCATTCCTTTCTAAATCTACCTGAAAAATTTTTTTATTACCTCTCCCCTGTTTTAGAATTTCAAGCATATTTATGTTAATGTCACTTTCAGATTGCTCCCCCGGGGTTTGCTTTATCCTAGTTGCTGCAGCTAACCACTCACACGCAAGGCAGTTTGTTCCTCACACGCTATGTGGGATTTGTGAAATCAACGTCGGTGTGAGCTGTTCCCATGTGTAGTCCTACACCTGCCCTGGGATGTGGGGCTACCCCTCAGGGCCCCCTGGGTTTCACCATTTTTGGATCAGTTTCATACATTAATTTCTCAGCTCAGGGTTCCTGCACCTCAATAATTCAGACCCTATAGCTGTAAGTGGCCCAGAATTCTGCAAACTTTCCACCCCTGGCCTAGAGTGAGGGTGTGCTTCTAAGCTATGTCCCCAATCAGATGGGCAGCTTTTTCCAGCCCCCAGATCACAGATGGGGCAGCCTTCCTTGGCTCCCTAATGAGCTCGAAGCCCAGCTCTGTGCTGAGCATGGGGGGGAGGGGGCAGAGACAGCCCCCGTGAGATCTGCTCCTTCCCTCGTGCAGGGGGAGGCAGAGTTCTGAGAGCTTCACAGTCCGCTAAGTTCCCAGCCTGGCTCTCAGCTATTCCCTAAACTTCCCTCCATTCTGGCACTGGGGAATTTCCAGCCTGGATCTGAATTTCTAAATGTTATTTTATTAAGCAGATTTGTGTGTTTGGAGCATGGTCACTCTGAAAGGGGGTGGTCTCCATGTCAGCTCCATCCGCCACATCATGTTGACCAGAAGTCTGAGATCATGGGGCAGAGCTGGTATTTTCAGTTAATAAAGTAACCAAACCTAGCTTGAAGGAAAGACCCAAGGACGTGTGTCCCAGTGCCAGCAGTTGGCTCTTCGTGCCTGAGAGCTGCCGTGTCCATCTGGACTGAGGAAGGGGCGATCTGTGCGTCTCCTTTGAGTTCTGGGATCCCGCCCCGTGCCTGGCCCGTGCTGGGTGCTCAAGCAGCAGACAACTGCCCTTTGCCAATGCTTTGCAGACATTCCCTCTAATTCTCATACATTTCTGAAGTAGCTGTTTTGGTTTTTGTTTCTTTTTCAAGTTTATCATTTTTGTGGTAAAATACATATGACATAAAATTTACCATCTTAACCATTTTTAAGTATCCATTTCAGTGGTATTAAATGTATTCGAAGTGTTGTGCAGCCATCACCACCGTCCATCTCCAGAACTCTTTCCATCCTTGTAAAATGGAAACTCTGTCCCTGTCAAACACTAACTCCCATCCCCGGCCCCTGGCACCCGCCATTCTGCTTTCTGTCTTGGCGATGTTGCCTGTGCTAACTGGCAGTAGGTGTGCTTTCAATCCCCATTTTAAAACGCAGAGACTGGGACCCAGTGAGATTAAGTCACTCACCTAAGGTCACTCGGCTAGAAGATGGCAAAGTTGGGAATCGGACTTGAGGTCTGTCTGAGTCTGAAACCTGTGTTTTGGCAGCTGCTTCGCTATGGATTCTTTTGAAGGTGGTGTGGAGGAGAGGACAGTCTCACTCTGTGTGACCTCAGATGTGAGAGGAGATGAATGGGTAGAAACTAAATGGAGGCTGGGCGAGGTGGCTCACGCCTGTAATCCTAGCACTGTGGGAGGCCAAGGTGAGAGGATCATTTGAGGTCTAGGAGTTCGACACCAGCTTGAGCAAAAGCAAGACCCCATCTCTACTGAAAATAGAAAAATTAGTCGGGCATTGTGGTGCACGCCTATAGTCACAGCTACTTGGGAGGCTGAGGTAGGAGGATCACTTGAGCCCAAGAGTTTGAGGTTGGCCGGGCACGGTGGCTCACGCCTGTAATCCTAGCACTTGGGAGGCCGAGGCGGGCGGATCGTTTTGAGCTCAGGAGTTCGAGACCAGCCTGAGCAAGAGTGAGACCCCATCTCTATTAAAAAAAAAAAAAAGAGTTTGAGGCTGCTGTGAGCCAGGCTGTCACCATGGCACTCTAGCCCAGGTGACAGAGTGAGACTCTTGTCTCAAAAAAAAAAAAAGAAAGAAAGAAAAAAGAAACAAAATGGAAACGGATTTTGACACATAAAGAATTTTTATAGTAGTTAAAACATCCCAGTGGGGCTCCTTGAGGGCCACAGTTCCCGGGCATCAGAGTGGAGTATTGACCGAATAACCCGGCGGGACATTGCAGAGGGATCCAGGGCTCAGACGGACTAGACGTCCACTCTGGGCCCCTCCCTTGTGGGACTCTGGCAAAGCTGTTTTCCCATCTATTCAGAGCCCACCATTCATGGGACTATAATGCCTCATTTCATCTAACTGATGACCCAAATAGCTTCAAGCAGCTCTCTGCGGGTGGCCGGTCCGTTGTGCAGGGTATCCAGTTACTCGAGCTGCAGAAACTGGGAGCCTTTTCTCTCCCACAGGGGGTGCCACAGGCCCCCTCCCATTGTCAGGATTAATGAGACCTTTGCTGGCAGGGCCCCAGCCTGTCCCCGTGTGACAGTCTCACCACCGCCCCGGGAAGGAGAGGGGAGCGGCTTGCTAGCCCACTGGAGTGGGAGCAGAACCAAGGAGTGGAGAAGAAAGAGAAGGAAGGGGAGGCGGGGAGGCAGGGGCAAGGCCAGAGCCTCTGAAAGCATTTCCAGCAACTGATTTTGAGCCACTTCCACCTCCACGGTGCAGAGGGGGCATGTGTGCATGTGCTGACTCAGGACCTGAGTGATTAATCTCTGGCAGAGGACAGTGGCTAGCTCCCCGCTCTGGGTCCTCTAGGAGGACCTGCTGGCACCCAGGAGAGCGGGCCTGGCCCTGTGTGTGGGTGTCCCGGCTCCTTGACAGCTGCGTCGCTGGGAGCAGCTGCAGCCGTTTCCGAGGCAGCTCAGAGCCGAGCTCTCGTGTCCGTGACGGGGCCTCACAGCACAGGCTCCTCCCTGCTCCCCCCTGTCCTACATGCCCACCCTGAGGTGGCCCCCAGAGGCCTCCACCCCAGGTGCTCTCCTGCCCTCCCCTGACCCTCCTCACCCTGGCCCCCCAAGAGAGCAGAGGGTGAAGAACTAACAAAAAGCAACAACAGCAACTAACAAGTACCAGCACCAAAAAGGCCCTCAGGGTCCTTCACGGCCTCTGTTGCTGGTATCTGTAAAGTCCTTTGCAGGAAAGAAGAGCTAGAATTACCCGATGCCTGCTGCTGCCACCGCACCTGCGAACAGCTGGGAGGACCTGCTCTCACCCCGAGCCCTCAGGGAGGGCCACAGACGCGGCACTACCCTGTGATTCTTGTCGTAGGAAGGTCTCCTTCCCAAAACCAGCACAGGGATTTAAGCTTCAAAGATTAACAGTCAGAGGAGGAGACGAGGCAGCGGATAGGGCGTCTTCGTCCCGACCAGCGACCAGCCGGCACCTTCCGATTCAGAGGATGCTCTCGAGCCTCCGATGCAGCTTTTTAAATATTGCACGTTCCCCTCCCACTACTTAGCCTGAGACTCCACACTGAAACCAGCTCTTCCGCTCGGTGCTGATCCAAGCACAGGCACAGACGGGAAAGGAGGACCCGACCGGGGCCTGGACACACGCGGTTCCAAGGGGGCAGCAGCTTGTTTTCTTTGGCAGAAAAGAGAGAGAGAAACAAAGCATCCTCACCCTCCTTCTGCTTTATAACCAAAGGGGCTCATCATATCTGGGGGGATCGTGATTCTTGAAAGAAATCATTTTCAGGCCACAGATTTTCCTAAAGAAGAAAGGCCCAGCTTGCCCGAGTCACAGTGGGACATCCCTGAGCTCAGGGACAGTGTCTCACCTTTGTCACCCAGAGCTCGTGAGGCTCCTGGGGGGTCACAGGTAGTGGCCTCGTCCTGGTGGAGCTTCACGGGCACTGAAGGAGGCAGGGAGGCCGCGTCACAGGCCACTGGGGCTCTGCGTGGCGTTTGGCCGGGGTGCCAGGTCCACGTTAGGAAAGCCGGACTGATGTTGAAATTCATGGAAGTTAAATTCGTGGAAGCCTTTGCAGGCTGTTTAGAGGGAAACAGCCCCCTGTAAATGCTTGTTGTCAACATCGCACGTGCCCATTAAGAGCATTTCTAATAGCACAAGGGACCGTTCTGGGATCTGGGTGGAACATCAGCACATTACAGACTTTTCCCCTCCAAAGTACAAGTTTATTTCCTGCAGGCACATACAACGCAATGAGCTCCTCGCAAAGCGTCGCTAGGCAAGGCCTGCTTTCTCACGGGTCCTGCTCCTTGCTAATTACACAGCCCCAGTGACTCTGCAGGCTGAGGCCAACCCCTGGCTGCGGATGGAAATTCCTTCCCGATGATGCAAGTGGTATCACTTCAGCGCTCACAGATAGTCTTCTCCGTAGGTTCCTAGTGACCCTGCAGTGTTTTTCTTCCGTGACCTTACGGCCTGCCTGCCCGTTCTCTCATTTGCCTTGGACGAGAGTCTCGCCTCCCACCAGGGCCCCCCTCCGATGCTGTCTTTGGTGTCCAGCCCTGGGGCTGCGTTCTAGATAAAGCAGCCAGAGCACCGAACCAGGGTTCAAGCCACGTTCACCCAGAGGCAGGACTCCCCCAGAATATCACAGCCTTGGGGCGCAGCGCCGTTTCCCCGGGGGAGGGGTCCTTCTGTGCAGGGCAGACCCGATCAGCACGGTGGCAGGGGGCAGCCGGGAGGGAGGCCCAGGCGTCCGGCTCCCCAGTGCCACAGCCATGTCAGGCCCCTCCCACGGTGGCCACGGTGCTTAGCGTGGGTTGCAGTAGCGACTCTCATGTCGTCGTGGCGTGTGAAGAGAACGGCCGTCCACGCGGCCGTGGAGACAGGTTTACGATGGTCATTCCTAAAGAGGAAAGCCATGCCCTGAGAACTGCACGGCATTTTTCTGAATTGCAATCACCAGGTCACCATCACCTCTCTATCCCCAGGGGGCTCCAGTTTGGAAAATGCTCGCACCTGAGCACCTAAGCACTCACCTGAGCACCAGCTGTGTACAGGGCACTGTCAGGCGCTGGGGGCACAGAGACAAGTCAGGCCCAGTCTCTGCCCCTGTGGAAAGAGCACACAGCACCCAGGCAGCGACCGCAGCCACAGCTCTGGGCCAAGTGCTTCTGAGGGTCCATCTCCGACCCACAGATGGGAAACTGAGGCATGCGTGCAGCACATGGTGACGAGGTGGCGTGAATCCACCTATGAGCCTCAGCGCTGTGCTTTGTTGCCTTCAGACCCCTGTGAAGTTTGGGAGCATTGGACCCTACTTCACAAAGCAAAAACAAAGGGGGCTCAAGGAGTCTGTTTCCATCAGGGTTAACCCTCAACCAGCAGTCCGGGTGTGGGGCTGCAGCCTGAGGCCGGTGTCCCCCCAGCACGTCCTGCTGTGGCCCAGACCCCAAGCCAGCAGCGAATCTCCCGTAGTCAAGAGCCAGGAGAGGAGAGGAAGCTGGTTTCCAGGTTACCGTGTCATTGTCCTGCCATTCTCCTTTCCAACACAAAATGTAAGAGAGTTCCTTGCGATTCTGCCCTCTCTCCAGGGCCCTCTTGGCGACACCCTCCCTGGGGCTCTGCCCTTGGCTACAGGCCTTTCCCTCTGGAAAACTCCACGAGAAAGAGCACGTTCCCACACACCCGAGCAGGGCCACACGCTCTTCCCAGGCCGGTCCAAGCATTAGCAGCTCAAAAGACTTTTTCATCTTAAATGACTTCATTTGGTGTTGAAGACAAAAACATTATTATCCATTCTTGATTTAAGGGGGAAAAAAATCTCTCTTTTAAAATACAGCTATCTAAGTTCAGTAACTTTCTATTTGTAATCTCGAGGAACTTTTAAAAACTATCCCCTTCCTTTCAACCGTCAAGACCTTGTCAAAAGCGCTTGGTGATTTGTAATCTGCTAGTCTCCATTTTAATATTTGCAGCTGCAAAGCTTCGAAACACTCTCAGTTCGAGTTGGTGAAATCTTGCTTCACAGGAGAATAAAGTTTCTCAGAACAGGGTGGCTTTAGGTTAAAAGGCTAAAATAAACAAAGTGAAAATCGAGTATTTCCTTCTGCGAACTTGATACTGCAGCATAGACACAGTCTTCGAGAGCAGGTTACGGCAAAGACCATAATAACTAACACGTGTCCGCACATCGCCCTTCCCGGGCTCACAGTCGGAGGTGAGCAGGGCAGGTGATGCGGCCCTACCTGTCCGCAGGAGCAGCCCCGCAGGAGCAGGCGAAGTCTGCCCGGCACTCTGCTGCCCTTGCCCCCCAACCGCTTCCAGCCTTAGCTCCCTCAGCCCGGCCACTACCCTCCTGGGACACATCAGCCTCACCCCCGGCATGGGGCGAGGTCCTCTCTGCTTCTGCGGGTCTCGCTCTCTCATCAAACGAAATGCTCATTCACGCCACACAGCTGAGTTTCATTAAATTTACAAAGTCAACAAACTTGCCAAATGCCTGCATGTGGTCAGGCTAAAAAGGTGTGCGGTCGGCTGATATGTGACCCACTGAAGATGTCCACGTCCTAATCCCTGGGACCTGCCAATGTTGCCTTTTAGCACAAAAGGGACTTTGTGGGCGTGATTGGGTTCGGGATTCTGAGATGGGCAGATTAGCCCAGCCTACCCAGGTGGGTCTCAAGGATGATCACAAGTGTCCTTAAGAGGGAGCCATGTGGCCACAAGCCCAGGGGCACTGCCAGAGGCTGGAGGAGGGGGGAGAGGGGACCCCCCCCACCCCCCGCAGAGCCTTCGGAAGGAACCAGTCCTCTAGCCCCGTGAAGCGGATTTGGGCTTCTGGCGTTCAGAACCACAGGGGAATGAACTGATGTTGCTTTAAGGCACTCTACTTGTGATAATTTGTCACAGCAGCCATAAGGAACTAATGCAGGTGTGTTAATAGTAGTTTAATCTCCCAGAAATACAGCGTTTGTTTTTGTAGAGGGGAGTCCTTGGTGTTGGGGTTGTATCCGTGGCTGGTGGAGTGTTCTGCAGCATGAAAGGCGGACGACTTGTGAGGGGCGTTTTCACCCACGTCTGCAGTCCCTGCCTCAGTTTACTAGTATGACATTGGCCCCCTGGCCGCCCTGAAGAACTACACCAAAATCACTTTAAACAGATTAGCATTAGCTAGTTTTAAAAAAATGTACTAGTTAATTAATTTTCTCTACCAACATTTGGCAACCAACTTAGCTAATTACCAGAACCACATGGGACGCTTTTCTTAAAAAACAAACAAACAAAAAAAAAACCTGCAGAGTACCCTGAGATTCTGGTTAAGGAGGTCGGGATGGAGCCCGCACATTTGTGGTCTGAAAAGCCCCGGTGGGAACCGTCACGCACTGTCACGCCGGCCTGCGTGGGGAGGCGCCGCCGTGCACACCCGGTGCCCCAGGAGCTGAGAGGCTGCTCACCTGCCTCCGAGTCCCGTACTTCCGGCACTCGGAGCGTTTATCGAGCTGGGTCTACCTCCACCGACTTGATTCCCATGAGACGGGATGTCACAGTCACTTCCAGAGCCCGACAGCCATCCTGGCAAGGAAATCCCTCACCACGCTCAACTCAAGGTCCTCAGGCTCCAGGCCAGGCCTGGCGGGTCCTTCCGCAGGTTACCGAGCACCTGGGGCGTGCGCTGGGCCCTGGGCGTGCAGCCGTGAAGGTAAAACTCCCGCCCTCCCCAGCTACACTCCACCACCCCCTCTACCACCCGCTGGTCTGAAAGGCCCTTACAAGGGTCAACCCTCACTCAGATTCCCCTGGGGAGAGGAACCTAGGCTCGCCCTTTCCTTGGTGGCCCCCCAGTGCCCGGGACGCCATCCTCTGAGCCCGTGGCTCTTCCCTGCATCCTCCGAGTTCTCCTCGCTCCCGGGTGGTCGGGGAGCTGCGCCAGTGCCTGCTGAGCACGCCCTTAGCTGAGGACCGTCTGTGAAGCTCACGGTTGCCCACCGGTCACTGAGCTAAGGGGGGACGTGGAGGTGCCCTCACCCCTCACAGCCTGGGGAGGACACATGCCGCTCGTATTGGCAGTGATGGAGCCGTGCGCCAACGCTCACAGGAGTGCAGAGGAGGGGCCATGGGCTCTGCTGGGACCTGGGGAGTCCTCTGGAAGAGACGACAGATGGGAAGGGCCTTGGAGGAGGTGGGTGCCTGGCAGAGGAGGTGGGGAGACCCACCCAAGCACGCAGAGCCAGAAAGGAGCCAGGACATGCTTGTGATCTGAGTATTCACGACTCAAACGCCCACGGTGAGCAAAGATCTAAGCACCTGTGAAATCCTCACCCCAAGACCCCCTGGTTCAGGAGGTCTGTTCCTGCCAGGGGCAGTCCGCCTGCCTCGCTGTTCCCAAACCATGCTGGACCACGCAGGGCTCCTTCACAGCCCTCAGGAATGCTCCAGGCTACCTCCCCTACGCTAAATTGTGCCACACTGACCCCAGGTGTACTCTCGGGACCCGGGAAGGTGGCCCCCCACTGCTGGGCATGAACATGGGCGAGTGCACCCCTGAGCTGGAGAAATTGCCAAGAAGACATCAGGTTAGAGCCGACGTCCACTATGGCAGCACCGTCAAGGCCGTTACACTTCCCTGCCCTGAGGTGTGATGCGGCTGCAGCCCTGCAACGCGGCATCCACACAGCATCCGTCCTTTCCCACGGCACACCCTTGCCCACCCACACCTCTGCCGCCCCCATTCTTCATTTACAGTTTCAGTTTTTCTTCCCCAGCCAATTTCTTTGCTTAATCCCCAATAAACCTTCTTTTATCGATTTCCATTTATTTCTTCCAAGGAATTAGAAAGCTTAATGTCAATTTTAATTTGCAAAGCTGGTAGCAATTGAGAAAAGTGCTTTCTTTAGATCAATACTCCTCCCGACTTGACACGGGGCCATTACTGGGCACTTGGCACGTGGTCTCACGGGAGAGGAAACGGAAGCCACAGAACTGCCACACACAGGTATGACACCAGCTGACTGCCCGAGATGGACTTTTATGAAGAGCCCACAAACGCTTCAGTGAAGCAGAAAGAAGGACTGCATTCCTGCCGTCCACCAAGCTCACTGTCACATCCCCAGAAACGAGGTCCATTTGTGAAGATGCCTTCAATGACCTGTTCCGCCAACCGTGCGTCAATGCCTCAATCCCTCTGCAAGTTCTCGAATCGGTGGCTTTGCTGCCCGTGCCAGCAGTGTACTCGAGTCACAAGTTATTTACAGCTGCTAATTGACTTGTTACGGTCCCTTATTAGTGGACCCAAAAGGTCTTAGGTTGGTTCCACTTCAATGGTGAAATTCAGTCATTCCCCCCGGCTGCCCTTCCCTCCTCAGGTATTTCTCCCAATAATCCAAGTCCTGGCCATGGGGACTCCGCAGAGCAGAGGTGACTGTGTCCTGTGCACCCACCTTCCCAGCCCCAGACCTTCCTTCTCCATGCCACGGCCACGTGAAGTCGAGTGAGATTTTCCTAACGGGTTTGGAACAACTGAAGGGAATTACGAGGTAGAGGAGGAGGATCCCTTAGCGTTGTGGTATAGCGTTGCCTCCACAGGTCCAAGGGAAACAACTACAAAGAGGCGAAGACCTCAGCAGCCTTCACCCTTTCTCTTTCCAAAGAGTTGCCCTGGGGACAACCCAGTCCCTGCCCTGCTGGAATTTCCCATTGGGAACACACCCTTTGGTGACAGGAGGACAGTCCGGGCTGGCGCGGGCTCTCCCCAGGACGCATCCACATCTCCTCATCAGTGCGTCTCCCTTCCCTCCAGACATCGAGCTGGTGCCAACCGGTAGACACACACGCTCCCAAGTTCAGCCTCAGTGAGGAGCAATAGAGTCACACCATCTGCAGGAAAGCAAACATTTTCTAAGAACTTCGGAACATGCAAGATCTGAATGCCGACGTGGGCGCTGGTGCATCACTCACCGTGGGCATAGTGTTTTCCCCCTGTCCCACCACCACCCCTGCTGTAGTTTGAATGTGTCTCCGGAGTTCACGTGCTGGCAACTTAATCCCCAATGCACCAGCGTCAAGAGATTGATCAGGCACTGAGGGACCTGCCCTCGTGGACAGGTTAACGCTAGCACCGCAGGAGCGGGTTCCTGATAACAGGGTGTGAGGTCAGCCCCCCGGAGCACTCTCTATTTGCCTCTCCGCCCTGGGCTGACGCGGTAAGAAGGCCCTCACCAGATGCTGGCACCTTCATGTCAGCCTTCCCAGACTGCAGAACCGTGAGACATAAATTCCATTATAAACCACCCCGTCTGTGGCATTGTCATATCAGCGTGAAAGGGAACAAAGCAACCCCAACCCCCAGACCCCTCCAGGTTATGCTTCCTCAGGCCTGCCAGGAGGGAGAAATGGGATCATTTGTGAGACATCTGCCCACTTCCTTAACCTCACAAGGACCCTGGGAAAGCTTGCAAACCACTGCATGCAAAAGCCTGGGAAACTTCAGAAAAGGTTGGGATGAATGAAAAAAAAAAGAAAAAAAAAGAATGATGAGAAATTTTAAAGAATTAAAAATATTATTAAAAAAGAGGGGGAAAAAAAAGCCTGGGGAACTCCCCGACTCGGCTGGGGAGCAGAGGGGAGGAGGTGGGACCCAGAGCTGAGACGTGGTTTGTTCTTTCACTTATAAGGGGGGGCTTGCATTTCACAAGGAAACGCTGTGATTGGAGAGAGGGCCAGGCCGGCTTCCCCAAACCCTTCCCCGTCTAACCTGCCAGGAATACCGAGTGTCCTGCAAGCTGTTCCGCCGACTGGCCCCACCACGCATTCCTGGACTCGGCACCTCAACTGAGAAAAGTTTGCAATTTGTGGGCTAATCTGTGTCATTTACACTTTCAGCATCTCTGCAGATGCTATTTCCCAAAAATAGTACTGTCACTTAATATTTTCTTTTCAAAATAAGATAACTTCTGTGTAAGCTATTTCTTTTTAAAGGAAATACTATCATAAGATAGCTTAGATGATAGACAGGTTTATGGATTGATAGACAAGGATGGATGGATGGCTTGGTGGGTCAATGGATGGATGGAGGGATAGATAGATACATAGCTAGCTAGCTGAGATAGCAGCTTCTCTCTCCAAAGCTGACACGTTCCGTGGAGCAGGCACCTGAACCTTCTGGCTGGCTGTTAGTTGAAACGGGCCTCCTGCTTTAATCTCCAGTCAGCTGTCCAATGGAGCCCAGGAGGAGATGGCTGCATTGACAACTTCATCAGGAATCTCGGACCTACGTGTTCCAAGGAAAATCCACACTAGTACTCATTATGGGCCCGCACGGACCCTTGGAAGCAGCGGCGGGAACAGCTGTCTCCTGCGGCCCTTGCCAATGGCCTGAAGATTAGTTGCACCATTGACCTCAGGTAGAAATTTCCTCACCCGCCCTGCCATGAGCTTTCCAAGTCTCCATCTGGTGCTTCCTGTTCGCCATGAGCCCCTCCTGTTACGGCTCCCCTGTGGGAGGTTATGGTCCCAGGAAGACTTGGAGAACGGAGTGCAAGGGTGGGGCCGGGAACAAAAGGTATGGCCAAGAGGCAGATGTGCTCACACACTTCCCCATGGACCCCTTCACACCAGCTCAGGCTGGACCTGAAAAGATTTCAGACGGATCGCTATGCTATAGCCTTTCTTCGCAATTTGGGAGAAAATATATATTTTCAATTATCCTCAAGTAGGAAAATATTTAAATTCAGGCAAAATAAAGTCTCAAAGACTCAAAAGATACTTTTGGTGAATTACTGCCACAAATTTTACAAACCTACTTTCTCTGCCTGACATAGCTCGGTGGTTTGGTTTTGTTTTGTTTTTTTAACCTGTATCTTTAAAGACTCAAGAAAAGGCTTCATGAACCCAGTGTCCAGCATTGATGACGCTGTCACTGCAACCACAGGTTTGGCCCATCTTTGTGGAGAGGGATTTTAAAGACACATCATTTTTCTCTACTTATATTTAGGAATATAGCCCACTTATCCTTGCTGCCTGCTTTTGCTGCCCTCAAGAAACTATAAAATAAAATAGGAAATGAATTACTTCAAAAACTGCAAAACATTAAAGAAAAAGCAATATCAGAAGTCAAATTCAATCCAGACAATACATTTGGGTAAATAATGCCTTGAATTTTGAGCCTTTTGAGAATGAGTGGCAGATGCTCTCAAACCAGGATCACAGCGGATCATCGAAGCTGGGTTGGTGCAGGGTCGTTTCTACAAGCTCTAAGTTCCTGAAAACACGAAATCCCTGACGTGAAAACAGACGTGAACGTGTGTCTGGTGTTACTCACAGACGGGCAGTGCACGTTTCAGACGTGAGAGCAGCCTCGCTTTGCTTCCCAACTCTCAGAGCAGCTCCGTAGTGAAGATCTGAGCAAAAATAACCTTGATTTTTATATAGACTTGTATTTTTTCCCAAGGCCTTGGCCCATAATCTTATTAAATTTAACAGTTCAAAATAAGTTTCCCTGGGAACCTTTGAGAACTGACTCTTTGGTATCTTTGAAAACACTGACTTTTGAAATGTACATTATCAATTTACAACTACCAAAAATGATTATTAGCAAAAAAGTCAGAAATCTTCAATACAGAATAATACGATTTAAGTAAATATCCTTTATTCTCCCTCAGAGATAACCACGATCTGTAGTTTTGGGTTTATACTTTCAGGGTTTTAAATACATACATTTGTGTATATAGGTACGCATGCTCCAATGGACGTTTGCATTCTGAAGAAGCCTCCGCCTGGTTTGGAAGCACGTGCGGCTGGACCACACGACGAGGAGGCCGCGCCGGGGTCTTCGGCATCAGCCGCGGCAGAGCCCACCTCTCGGACGCCGTTTGCCCCGCGCTGTGCCGGGCTGGGGCTGAGGACGTTTCCTCCCTTGAGGGCTGTGTCTGGGGCCACCTCTCGGTGGCAGTCGTCGTAATAACACTGGTTACCGCGGCGCACGTGGCTTTTGGCGAAGTTCTAACAGAAATAATAATTATAGTGGCAAACAGCTAAAATTTTTCACGTTTTCTCTGGGCTGGGTCTTGACACAAGGGGCCGGGCCGCGTGCTCCGAGAGGGCAGGACGGACGTGGGCTCTTTCCGTTGTAGACTGAAAATAATGAGACAAAAACCAACTTTGAGGAGTTAAAAAAAAGTTTAACTAGAGATGCTTTCTGTGCCCGTCAGGGAGCGCCTGTGCGTGTGTGCTCCTGCCCGCGGGAGCCCCTGGGAGCCCCCGGCCCGTCCCGTTCATCCTGCCGTCTCGGAGCCCCCGGGAGCCCCCGGCCCGTCCGTCCTGCCATCTCAGAGCCCCCGGCCCGTCCTGCCATCTCGGAGCCCCCGGCCCGTCCTGCCATCTCGGAGCCCCCGGCCCGCCCCGTCCTGCCGTCTCGGAGCCCCTGGCGCGGCCCGTCCGTCCTGCCGTCTCGGAGCCCCCGGCCCGGCCCGGCCCGTCCTGCCATCTCGGAGCCCCCAGCCCGCCCCGTCCGTCCTGCCGTCTCGGAGCCCCCGGCGCGGCCCCTCCGTCCTGCCGTCTCGGAGCCCCCGGCCCGGCCCGCCCCGTCCTGCCGTCTCGGAGCCCCCGGGAGCCCCCGGCCTGTCCGTCCTGCCATCTCGGAGCCCCCGGCCCGCCCCGTCCTGCCGTCTCGGAGCCCCCGGCCCGCCCCGTCCGTCCTGCCGTCTCGGAGCTCCCAGCCCGCCCCGGGCGCTGCCAGGCGGCTGAGATGGATGGAGACGCGGGTACCGCAGACACACGTGTGCATCCGAGTGTGACTCTCCCCCGCGTCCGCACATCTTTCACCTGCTTTATCCCATTCAGTCCCTGGAGAACATTTCTCGGGTGACAGAGTTGAAGCTGGAGAAGGTTTAAATTCACACAACTGGTCAGTTAGCTCGAGAGCTGGACCTTCACCCGACACTCTGGCTCCGGGTTCTGGAGCCTCGGTCAGCGCACGGCCGCCTCCGACTCCAGCGCAGGTCGACTCCACGTCCCCGCACGGGGCAGCAAGACGGAGCCGGGTCTGCAGTCGGGAAATGAGGCCACCTGGAGGAAATGCACTCCTCGTGTGAAAACCTGTCTGGACGACAAGTTGCTTTGGAACAACACACAAATAAGGATTAGGGTATGTCTCATGGTGGTTCTTCTGAAAATTTTCTAAATGTGAGTCTTTTTGTTACCCAGAAATACAATCACTGGTCACCTTGCATTTTCTGGGGCAGTTGTAATTTCTAATAACTGCATTCTTTTTGGTAAAAATGATACTGTAAAGGTGCTTTAGTTGTATTCTTCTCACATCTTTTCATGTTTATGAGTTTTAAAACCCAGAAATGTCATTTGTCCTGACTTTTGGTTTGAAAAATGCAATACGTAGCAGTCTGCTTCTCTTGGGTTTCTCTTAGGGGAAAATAAAGGACAAAGAACTTGAGTGAGGGACTAGTCCAAATACCCTGATTTATTTCTTAGCTGCAGCTACGTGCCGGTGCATCTCCCTGTCCCTGCAGACAGCCTGGCTACAATGTCTTTGCAGCATTAACGAGCTCAAGACACAGAGAGCAGATGGGGGCCCCAGGAGGCCCACCTCCCAGCGAGCATAAACACACAGATGCCACTGCCGGGTCAGAGCCTCTCAACACGCCGTGGTGTAGACATAAACTAGCAGCCGGCACGACATCTTTATGGGGAAAAGGATGAGGGGCCAAGGTGGCCAAACAAGAAGGCGAGGGAGAGAGAAATAAATCGAGAGCGTACGGGCTGCCAGTGCCTTTCCTGCAGGCAAGCCCTCCACGGGGCTCTTTCTCCACCCCGGGTTTACTGGGCATCTGGCTCTTTCTACACGGCAAATGACATTTACAGCAAGCAAGCTGCTGCCACCTCCACGCGGGAGGAACCACAGGCTTTGCTGTCTGCTAACCTCGGCTGCTCAAGGTCAAATGGGAGCCAGTAACCCTTGCATTGCCGCTGCAGTCTGCCCAGCCGCACAGCTGGAAGGCTCCTAGGACACCGGCCTCTACTGCTGGGCGCCCGAGGTCTCAGACGGAGAGACGCTCGGCCAGGGTCTGGACAGGGGACGTGCATCAGAATCACCTGCGCAAGGTTAGCAAAAGGCACTCACCAGGCCCCTGCCCCAGGTTCTCTTCCCTTAGATGGGTGGGTCTCAAACACCACTGGCTGAGCGACCCCTGCTCCAGCTGGGGCCCTCAGTCTAGGGTGGGGATGGGGCCATTGTTCCCCTGTCAGATCACTGAGCCAAGCGTCTGTCCCAGGAAAGGAGGCTGAGGGGACGGTGAGAAGGTTAGAGAGAGAGGCAGAAGAGACTCTTTCCTACACCAAAGCCAATCCTGTGGCTGAAAATGGCTAATGATCACCACCAGGGACGGACCTCCCAGTATATGCCCCACACCTGTGCACTGTCCCATTTAATCCTCACCATCCTAATCCTGTGAGATAAGGTGCAGATGGGGAAACTGAGGCACAGGGAGGTTAAGTAGCTTGCACAGTGTCGCGAATCTGACAGACAGTGCTGCTGGCACAAGAATTTCAGGCTGTCTCCCCTCAGCGCCCACGTGGGACCCACGAGACCACAGGAAGCATAGGGGACACTGCGGCCTACAGCGGAAGGGGCAAAGCATCAAGTTGGAGCCCAGAGCACCCCTGGAGGAAGCCAAGAGAAGCAGAGAAAGGCGAGTTTCTGCAGCAGGGAGGCCTCCAGAGATGGGAGAGTCCCCCGAGTGTGGGCTCCTGGACTGCTGACTGTGGCACCGCCCGCCAGGACACTCCAGGTGGGGCCCAGCAAGTGCTGCTGCTCCTCCAAGTGTTCCGAAGGGTTTCTTAGGAAGCTCGGCTTCAGCAAGTTGCAAGAAAAGTGAAATACGCTCCCCTCCACTGGAAAATACGAGGAGCAGGAGAAAAGCTGCTGCCAGGTATCAAAAACCTTCCACACAGGTTTTGGAATCCAAAAGCAAACAGTCCAGGAAGGGGCCTGGCCCAGGAGGCAGACGGCCCTTTATTATGGCATTTTAGAAAGAAATCATCAAAGCCGTTATATTTGGGCTGGGAAAATAGGCAGGCGGCCTTTTACCCTCAGGGTCTAAGTATACTCAGCCATGAAAGGAAAAAAGAGCACGTTTCTTGCAAAGAGTAGCCAGCTTCATTCGAGTCTCGGCCTCCTCACCGACAGGGGCAGTCGATAATTACTCAGACCACCCACTGGAAGAGAATGTCTGCAGTGTAGTACCAGATTAATGATTTAAAAAAAAAGACAACCTAATGAAAAATGAGCAAAGTACATGCACAGGCAATTCATCAAACAAATGCACATATAGTTAATACAGGTGCACAATCTCACCAGTGATATGAGAAATGCTAATTAATATCTGTGTTATCCCTCCTATTAAATAGGCAGAAACAGAATCAAATAATCTTTTTCACCCCAAGATCCACCCCCTAGAGACTGCTTGACCTCCCAGCACAAACCCCACTCTCGAAGGTCACAGATGGCAAAGCCTGGCTACTTCCCTCCCTCCCTCCCCCGCTATCTCACACCTGTCCTCCTGTAAACATGTTTGCTCATGAAGAACCTGCCCAGAAGGTGACCATGGTTCCAGGTGAGCCCCTCACCACCCGGAAAAGTGACGGCAGCTGGTGCAGCCCCGGTGCGCTGGGACCCTCCACTCGGGTTCCAAAGCCGGCTGTTCCCTTGGAATCCACTAACCCACTGGTCTTAGGCCTGTGCCTCAAACTGGGGTTTTCATTTCCTTCTGCCACAAAAGCGACCGACGTGGGTTCTCCTTCCCACCAAAGAACACAAAGGGAGACTCCTACACCTGAGGAAAGGGGATCCCTTGAGAAATTCAGTGTCGTTTGGAAAACTGTCCATGGTGATGAAGAGGGGACAGGGCTAGCAGGCAGACTTCAGAGCTGCAGGCCCTGCGCCATCCTGGTGCCTCGAGTATTGTTTTCAGGGTGAGCCCAGGGGCAGCCCCGGAGCATGGCCTGGAGACACACGTCCCCAAAGTGCCTGTGACTCAGTCTTCAGTCAGTAAAGGAAAGGTGCTGGTCTCTGGTCCCGTCTGCAGTCAGTGCTGACCTTGGCGCTCGCTCTACTTTAAATTCTCTCTCCAGTGGCGAGACAGCACCGCGCTAAGCAAACCCACAGCCCCTGCACGCAAGGAAGATGCATGGCCATGAGCGGAGAAGTGCTCCCTGAGACAAACCCTTCAAGTCTGCGGATTCTGTCAGATGAAAACACTGTCAGCTGCCATTACACACTCTTCAACGCAAATGACATTCCCTAAAGATGCAACTTTTTGTTTTTTATTGTATTTAATAATACAATAAGAAAGGTAACTTCTTTGCTAGGTAGGCAAGTTGTCCCAGAGGACACCCTGGAGAACCCAGCTCCCCCACCCCAACACCACACGCCCCACACACTCAACTGCTTACACACATGCACACACACTCCTGTGCAACTCACATGCACTCACGTGCACACACTCACATGCACAGACTCACCCATGTGCACATGCTCAGACATGTATGCACACTCACAGTACACACCCATTCACACTGGTGCACACACTCAGACACACTCACACGCATTATGAACACACTCTTGCCTATGCACACTGACATTCACACACACACACTTGTGCACACCCACGTGTGGATACACTCACACTTACTTATACACACCCATTTACAGACACACTCACACATCCTTTTTTTAACATGGCAACGCTATATGCGAAGAACAGCTGGAACTCCTGCTCTGGCAGGCAGGAACAGTGCTCTCTGCAGAGTTGAGTGCATGCTGGGGCCAAGCGGCCCCGAAAGTAAACGCTCTGTACCCGCTTCCTCATTTCATGTCACACAGGGTGACAGGTCAGAGGCCAGGCGGGACCTTGAAACAAGAGTGAACCGAGCCAGGACCGAGCCAGGGCAGCCAGGTCCCCGCAGCTGAAGTGGGATCGCAGCGCTAGCGATTCACACCTGCGGACAGCGTGGCGGCATCTCAGCCATCGTTCCTTTGCACGGTGAAAACGTCTACCGCAGAAGGAGTCACGGAAGGTCACCGCTCCCGTGCGAGCATTTGCAAGGCCGGCAAAGTGGCTACTTCTCTGCCCCCTGCAGCTCCCTCTGCGTGGCTTGGAGGAGCCGGCGAAGCTTCCAGAACACGCGGGGGGCTGCTCTCGGGGAGTCCGCGCATTCCTGCACCGCCTCCCGCAACTGCAGCTGCAGCGGGAAGGAGACGGCGGAGCTCTTGAGGGGCGAGGAAAACCAGTGGCGAAAGATTTTGTCGCAGATGACCTGAGGGAGAGCAGGGAGGGCGGTTAGTTCGGGGCAGCTAATCAGCCTCAGAAGCTTCCCCAGCCTGCAGCGGGCTCCGCACAACTCGCCTTTCTCCCACGGCGCCCCAGGGAGGGCTCTCAGAGGTTGTGCCACGCTGACAAGTGCTTTCCCTTCTGGAAGCTACACGCTCACCACTGTGAACAAACCACCCCGGGGAGGAGAAGGCTACCTCCGAGAGAGGTGGCCAGTCCCGTTCCTACCCCGCAGCACATGGGGAAGTTCTGGGTGGCACCCAGTGAGGAGGAAGGGAGCACAGGTCACAGGCAGTCGCTGCTGCCTAAGGAGTCGCCCTGCAGGCCCGAGGGCAGCAGCACCTGCAGGGGGTTCCTCCCCACGAGCTGGTGTAGTGACGATGACGACCCTGCCAGGCTACACGGAGGGTCACGTGGCATGTTGGGGAGAAGCAGCGTGCACGTATGAGCCATGCACTTTCAGCACTTGAAGGCTCATGAAAAGAAGGTATATTGGAGGGAAAGGCTGCAGGCACACGGCTATTTTAGGAGCCTTTGAAGTATTTTATTCTAGGAGCAGAAGTAAAAATTAAGCCACTCTCTCATAACTCTAATAGGGTATGAAATTCACTGCTGCTGAAGACCACTTGAAATTCTCAATTTCAACGTGTGACTTGTTTTATAGCTCTCCCAGCGCCCCACTCCCCACCCCGGCTGGGAGACCTGGCCTAGAGGCTGCACAATTAATAGCGCTTTACTTTTCTACATCACACTTTGCGTCAGACTCACTTAACAAATGCCGCCACTGCACAGAGCTAGTTTCACAGAGCACAGATAATTTCAACTTGCATTTCCCAATCCCTGCACAGGCAAGGATTCCTTTACAAAACAAATTATTTTGTTTCTCTTTTGGATAGAGAACACATTTTCATGTGCACAATTTAAAATGTCTTTAAGGATAGAGTATAATCCCAGTCTCCACCCACCCTGGACACAGTTCCCCGCTCTGCAAGGTGACCGCTTCTGTGAATGGCCTTCTCGACGGAGTCTATGCGCCTATACATGTATTTCCTTTTATTTTACACAAATTCCATCCCCCATTTAACCACATATTGGAGAGATCCCTCCAAATCATTTCTCATAAGTATATTCCATTTGTTTTAATGGCTACATCTCAAATGTGTGGATGTACCATAAGTTCTTTAACCAGTTCCCCGATGGAAACTGGGGTTGTTTACTAACTTTTGCTATACAAACAATGCTGCAATAAATATCTTACATATATTCATCATTTCATTTTGTGCATAACACTAAATTTCTAGAAATTGAATTTCTGGGTCAAAGGGTATATGCACTTTTTGTTTGGATAGACATTGTTAAATCGACCCCATAAAGGTTGTAACAATTTACGCTCCCTCAGCAAGGTGTCCAAGAATGCTTGTTCTTCCACCACCCCAACCAACACGTGTCACAGACTCTCATTTTACCAACAGATGGGTTAAAATGGGTTCATTTGTATTTGTCTTAGCTTTGAAGCTATTTGTGTTTCCTTTTCAATGAATGGTCAAGTTTATGTATTTTGCCTGGATTTCTATCAGGTTGTTGGCCTTTTTTATTAATTTGTAGATGCTCTTTATATCTTAAAGACATTTTTCCCTGCTTTAGGTTGGCTCCCCAGGAGGTAGACTCTGAGATGGAGGTTTGCAGGGATTGGTTGAGGGATTCCTCGGGAACACACTCCATGGCACAGGCCTGCAGCGTCGTCGCTCAGGCAGGCAAAGGGGTGGCAGGCTTGGCGTCTGGCCCTCCCCGCTTCCCCACTGGCCCATCTCAGATGCTGCCCTGGGGAGTGGGTATAACCTCGGCAAAGACAGTCCTGGGGGGACTTGCCTGAGCCTGACAGCCGGGGGTAATTCCCCATCCTCTCCACTCCTGGTCTGTAATGGGAAATGCACACATTTTGCAAATTTTCTCATGTAACTTTTAAATTTGCTCCTTTTTTTTTTTTTTTTGTAATTTTGTTTTTGCCAATGTGGATTGTTTCTGAAAGACAGTTTAATTTGCCAATGGTTCCTCTTACGGCTTTGTTTCATACTTACAGAGGCCTTCCCTACACAAGAATAATATTTAAAATTCTCCCTGTTTTTTCTGATACTTTAAAGATTTCATCTTTGATGTGTATTTGCGGAGTCTGGAATCTGGAGTGAGACGGGGAGGTGACCTGTTGTGCCCACCCAGCCAGCAGCCTCCACCACACAACCAGCTCCCCTCTTTTCATCGCAGACTAAATGCCCCCTACGCCATTAAGTCTATTTCTGAAATACTTCTTATTCTATTCCAGTGATTTGTTAATTTATGCAGGGCAGGGATATTTTAGTAAAATTTTAAGTTCAAAAAGTAGAAATTTTACACAATGTGCAAGGGATGGAGAAAGTTATCTGTGACCCTACTATCCAGAAATGATTGCTTTTGACATTTTGGCATCTACCTTTCTAGTCATGTACTATTTGACAAAAATGGATCATATTGTAAATACTGGTTTCTAACCTGCCTTTTTTCTCTTAATGCTTCATATTTTTTCATATTCTTAAAGTGTAATTTCATTTTTAAGACTTTATTCAAAGGTAGTAATTAGATATGTGCACAAAAAAATTGCTTAGCTAAAGAGCATGAATATTTCTAACAGCTATATACCCTCAAGAGAAATATATAAATTATAATCATGTAAATGATATAGACACTTCTCTATTTCCCTGAAGTCTCAACTGTTAACTAATAGCATTTTAATGACTATTCCCAATGGGTAAATTAAATTTATTATCGTTGGATTTTAATGTGTCTTTGAATGGTAAGATTAAACAATTTTCCAAGTTGTTTGGCCATTTGGATTTCATCACTTGTGTATTTGGCACCTGTTCTTCTCTTGCCAATTTTCTTTGTGTTCCTCTTGCCTTTTCATGCACCTGTCAGAGCCCCCCTTTCTATATGATGTAACCTTGGACTCTCATTACGTTGCAAAGGGCAGGTGTTTGGGTCTCACTTTGTGGGTGGGATTGCAAGGTGGTGGACACTTAAGTGAAAACCATCCTGTCCTCACCGCTCCAGAAGACTGGCTCCAGGAGGGACCCAGCAAGGTGAGTCCACAGGACACGGAAGAGGCTGGGATGGGGACACCTCTGACGGCTGAGGGGGCCTAAAAGGGGAAGCACCTGTGACTCTGGAGCTTGGCCTGGAGTCTGTGTAGACTCCGGGCTGGTAGAATCAGGGCTTTTGCTCGACCTGGCCGGGAACCACACGGCTGTGCAGGTGTCCCCAAATCAGTCCTCCACCACGGGACAACGCAGTGCCACGCTCTGCCCCTCTGGTCGCCCCGCTCTAATCTGCGTGTCAGGTCTGCTCTGGGCCACTCTGGCCTGCGGGGTTTGTGGAGCACAGAGGCCGGGTGACAGCGGAGGCTGCACGGGGAAGCAGGTGGGATAGGAGAAGTGAAAAGCAGCGAAGTGCCGGGCAGGAGCCAAGCTCACAAGGGCATGCGCCAGGCAGTGGCGGAGGGTGGACGCGGCCGGCCCCTGGCAGCGCCTTGGGCCTTCCCCTGTTGCAGTCGGCACCCGCGGGCCAGGTGTGTCCACCCTCACCTGAGAGCCTCAGGTGAGGGTGCCAAGGGGCAGCATCTGCCAAGAAAGGAGAGGTGTTTTCCTGCTGACGGGAAACTCAACCCCGGGTCTGGGACGGCAGTACCGCCAGACCTGATGTGAATGCCCCCGCCCTGTGCGGATCCCTGCCTGCCGCGACCTCCCTGACGTGGCTTCTCCTGCCACAGGCCACCTACTGGCCTTGCCCCTCTGGGCTGCGGGGTCTGCCCAAGCTCGCTAGCTCGACCAGTTCCTCAGGACTGCTTTGCACTCCTTTCGGTCCTGTCCTTGGTGGGTGGGTCTCTGGGTTGTGTGTGTGTGTTGTGTGTGTGTGTGCACACGTGTGAAATTATGTAGTGACATAGGCAACAAAGAGCAAGTGACTATCCTGTCCCCCAATGTCCTGCCATTATTGAACACATCAGGTGTGTAAAGGTTGCCTTTGGCTCTGCTAGGGGCATCTTCATCGCTGGGGGGAGAAATGACAGGGAGGACACGACCTGTCCCCGTGCCCGGCGGCTGCGATGGCTGCTTACCTGCAGGTTGCTGTTGACGCGTTGCGCTCCACACTTGTTGACTCGCAAATCGCACTTTGAAAAACAGTCAAAGAAATTGCAGTCCTCATCTCCCGTGCAGTTTTGCTCAAGGATTTCCCTCATTTTAGGTTCAAAAAAGGCCATGTCCACATCAATAGCCACCACCTGTAATCAAAACAGCACACGGCTATCACAGGGACACGCGTGGGCTCAGCAGGCAGGAGAGGGAGCCTGGTTGGCGGCTCCTTTTCCCGGTGTTGGGGGCACGGTTGCCCAGATTGCAGGATCGCAGAGCTGCCTCAAGCCAAGAGGAAAAGCCCCGGCTACGCCCTGGGGAGCAGTTTTCTCCCCCGAAAGTAATTACATGTATTTTCCTTCACACAAGCAACTGTCACAGATGACACTGCAAGGCTTTAGCGGCAAAAAGAACCTTAACCACAAGTATCACTTTTCATCTTTAAACACTTTCTCAGCTTTACAAATAGAATCTCTAAAACTTTTTTTGTTTTTTGAGACAGGGTCTCACTGTTTCTCCCAGGCTAGAGCACAGTGGTGCAATCACAGCTCACTGCACCCCTGAACTCGTGGCTCAAGCGATCCTCCTGCCTCAGCCTCCTGAGTTGCTGGGACTACAGGTGTGTGCCACTATGCCTGGCTATTTTTTTTTGTACAGACAGGGTCTCTGTATTGCCCAGGCTGGTCTTGAACTCCTTGCCTAAAGCGATCCTCCCGCCTTGGCCACCCAAAGTGCTGAGATTACAGGCTTGAGGCCCCATGCCTGGCCAAAAACGTCCCTCTGTTGCTTTTCCACTTTGGTCTCTGACCTTCAAGGGTCAGAATGATGACAGTTGTAAGATATAGATAATCTATCCCCATGAATACAAGCAACAAAAGGATGCTGCCTTCGAGTGGCAGGCCTGCAGGTGTGATGGTGGAAACGAGGTGAGCTGTGCCTACCTGCGTTCTCTCTCTATGGTGTGTGTTACCTGAGTCCATGGGGGTGGGTGGGGAATGGCAGAGCCAAAGTTCTCGGATTGGGACTGAGTTGCAGGAACCCTGATCCCACAGGACCAACTCCTGAGTTGTCAGCACAAGGACTTGGAGTTTCAAATTTAACTTCCTGGCTTCAAACCAGATAGACTTCAAACACGGAAAAGTAATAACCTCTAAATTATGCAGATTGTCCTCCACCACCTGGACGCAACAAAAAAAGATGATCTCAAACCTGAGAAAATCTGGAATCTGCCCAAATGAGGTTGTTTATAGCTTCGAGGTATTAAAGAGCTATTAGAAAACGTGATGAGTTTGACGGTGTCAGCGGCATCTCACAAGCCTTCACAGGTCGGCGTGGAGATGTCAGCCCTGCCCTCTCCCCGCGGTGGCGTTTGGAGAGAGGGCTCTGTCTGCTGGTGTTAATTTCCTCCTCGGTTCTGTGGGAGGCACAGTCCCTGGTTTTGGTTTTGCTTTTAGTTTTTCATGAAGGATTCATGCTCGAAGGCCATAAAGTTTCTTAGGGATTATTTAGTAAAACAGAGCAGGAGGGAAAATAATTTATTTCAAAATATGTGGAGAATAATGAAAACAAAGAACATAGAACTTTTCCGTATTTAAGGGGCCTTGCCTACTTATTAATTCAGCAAACAGAATTTATCATTTTAATCAATCTTTCCTAACTCATTATTTAGCCAAAATAAATAGCTGATTTCATTATTTACTCCGGTTAATATACTAAAAATGAACAAGGCCTATGCTAGCAAATCTATTGTCTTTATAATTTATTACTGGGGCTACGAGACTCTCCTCTTCTTCCTACAGTTTCTGGCAATCTCCCCAGCCCCCTCCAGGCCCCTGTTTAGCATTTAAGCTTCTTGCAACTTCTCCTTCTCATTTCTGATGGTTTCCTTCTCATCTCCCATGGAGAGAGCCACATTTGTTTTCTAACTTTTAGTGTAGGGCCTGGGATGGATTACAGCTCTTGTAAGCTTAACCCTGTGCACCTAAAATCAGAACAGGATCGAAACAAACAGCAAAACTTGCATAATGTTTCTTAATATCAGGAGAATCATAAAATTCTTCCTGCATGGAATTACCTAACTGGCATCATCTTCTTCACACTTCCTTCTGACATCGGAATAGAAAGGGATCAGTGAGAACTCTCATTCTTCTCTGGAAGTGTGGCCCTGGAGTAGGAGAGCCTTGCATCTGTTCGGAAGGAGCCCTTGCTGGCAGCAGTTCTGGGGCCCAAAGTCATGACATTTCCTGGTGATTCATCCTCAGCCATTGGATAAATTCTCAGGACCTGCACGTGGGCCTCTGGCCTGCAGGTGCATGAAGACTTGGAGCCATCAGTTCTTGCACCGCACCCAGGAAGTGCCCCCTTCCTTGCGCCGAGGCAACAGCAACCTGGGCTCAAGTGCAGGACACCCCTGCTGGGTCCCTGAGCTCCCCAGTTCTCAAACCTGAGCACCCATCAGAACCACCTAGGCTTGTTTTAAAAACACAGATTTCTGGGTCCCACCCGGGATTTCAGAGTAGGGGTAGGATCTGAGAATTTGCATTTCTAGCAAGTTCTCTGGTGATACTGCTGGTTTTCTCTTCAAAGTTGTGAAATCTCAGGTAAAAGACCTAAGTGTCTGCAGGAAGGTGGAGAGGCAGAACCAGAGAAGGGAATGGTCCTGTCTCGTGCCCGTCCCCACCCAAGCCACGGCTGGGGCAGAGGCAACAGCTGGGGGGTCGGCCCAGCCTGCAGAACACAGTCTGGGGCTAGGTCAGGGTGCACAGTCATTATTTCATTGAGCAAATCTTCTGTGCCTATTGTGTGCAAATGCTGGAGACACAGCTCAGGTGGGTCACACAAACCAGCCAGGAGACTATGAACAAATGTATAGATTAAAACATCCAGCATGGTCAGGCGCAGTGGCTCACGCCTGTAATCCTAGCACTTGGGAGGCCGAGGCGGGTGGATCGTTTGAGCTCAGGAGTTCGAGACCAGCCTGAGCAAGAGCGAGAGCCCGACTCTACTAAAAATAGAAAGAAATTATCTGGCCAACTAAAAATATATAGAAAAAATTAGCCGGGCATGGTGGCGCATGCCTGTAGTCCCAGCTACTCGAGAGGCTGAGGCAGGAGGATCGCTTAAGCCCAGGAGTTTGAGGTTGCTGTGAGCTAGGCTGACGCCACGGCACTCTAGCCCAGGCAACAGAGTAAGACTCTGTCTCAAAAAAAAAAAAAAAAAAAAAAACATCCAGCGGTGCCCGCTCAGCGTCCTTCATAAAGCAAATGTCCTCACCATCCCCTCCACTCTCCCGGCCTCTATAGCTGGATGAATGGACGAGTGACCCAGTGCCGAGAACTGGCCCACAACTGCCCCAGGCCATGTGGCTGTCTGTGGACTTCCTCCCCCAAGGCCTCAGCGTGGCCACGTCCCAGGACGTCCTTGAGGTGGACAGCACCTTTCCATGACGTCGTAATCCTCCCGCTCACTAAGCAGGGACACCTTGGCCTGGACAGCGATTTCATCTCAGCAGGTCCTGCCATGGGCGGCCCCCTCCAACTCTGGACGGCGTCTGGGAGGCTGCATGGAGCTCAGGGTATTGCGGGCGGGGCCAAGCTTCCCCTGAGCCCCCTACACAGCGTGTGGACCCTCCTAGAACCTCTCAGAACTTTCTGGAACCTCCTGGAACCTTCCAGCTCTTTCCCTTCCACACTTCAAGTCACCCCCAGCAGCCAGGGACAAGGCATCAGGACAAAGCAGTGAGGGCAAGATGCTACGGTGCCCTTCACGGGGACAAAGGCTTGGTCAGGGGACAGACTTACACTGGCGGCAACTTTAGTTTTCTAGATTTCAGGCTGCTTTCGGAAGGCTGTGCCACCTGCCACGGAGGCCTGTGGCTGGCAGTAATGGTGCCTTCTCTTTGTCCCTTTATGTTCTGACCGTGAAGAGTGTTCCCCACCACAAGCCAGTCCCCAGGACAGCCAGCGTGCTGAGGGGACTGGAGCTCAGCTGGTCGCTCACCTGCTGGCACCTTCACGTGTCAGTTTTAGCCTAGCTGTGGGGACGGGGAGGGGATTGTCTTATAATAAAACACTGAAGGCCCTTTTGCTGCTTTTTCTCCGACTTGTATTTCTCACGTGGCTGCATTGCCCCAGAGCAGGAGGTAAAAATGCATCTGCCCAGATATTTCCACTCGGGCAGGTTCCTCCCTGTGGGAGGCACAAAAACTCCATTTGTCCCTCTAGAAATATTTCACATGGAATGGAAACTAACTAGAACCTCTCCAGGAAAAAAGCACTGGAAAAAGAAACATTGTCACAGAGCATGGGCAGTTTGAGAACAGCGTCCCCAAATTGCACCACTGTGCGTGCTAACAGCCTGCGTGGGCCACCCGCTCACATCTTTCTCCGCGGGTCCTGGTCTCCCTCGGGTCACTCTCCCCACTCCGCATACAGACCCTCCAGAGCCCTGCGATTCCAGAGCCCTTCCAATTCCCACCCAAGACACAAGGTTCTTTGAGCTCTTCACGCACGGAAAGGAGGAGGTGTGGCAGGTGTGAGGCTGCAGGAAGGTGCAGTGGCTGCTTACTGAGGCCAGCAGCTGCCACTCCCACCGCCCCGCCTGTCTGCACTGTCCACAGCCCGCCCCGTCCACTTACTGTGAGGTCACTCCTGATGGCAAAGTTTTCTGGCTTGATGTCGCAGAGGTGGAGGCGGTGGGAAAAGTCGCTGTGGAAATGGTTCACCATGTCCAAGAAGCTGAGAGCGATGTCACTGACAGCCTTGGCCTGGCCCTGGCCACCCCGGGGGGCACCCGTGGCCTCGTACAGGGGGAAGAGAGCCCCGTGGTGGGGGCTGCCGGCGGCCAGGTACTCCACCGCGTAGAAGTGGCCACAGGAGCCCAGCACGGGCAGGACGTGCGGACTCCAGTCCTGCAGGAGGCTGAAGTAGACGTACTCCTCCTGCTGCAGCAGGGCCCAGGCGCTGGCCAGCTGGCCCCGCCAGCGCGCGCCTCGCCGGCCCGGCCACAGCGGGCCCAGGCTGCTGTTGGACAGCTCCAGGCCCAGGGCGCTCTTGACCTGCCCGGCCACCATCAGGAGGAGTTCTGCCTCCGGGACGTCCTGGCCGCCCTCCTCCGCCCCCGCCTCCAGCAAGCCGAGGGGCTGGAAGCTGGAGAAGGCCGCGCGCTTGGACTTGAGCACCACGGGCCGGCCGCGCCAGTCGGCCTGCAGCACCTTCTTGCCCCTCTCGTAGTACAGGCAGCGCCGGTACAGCAGCTTCCCCGCCACGCACAGGTCCTCGCAGAGGTCCCCGGTGAGCGCGCCGCCCCGGTAGTCCTGGCACTGGAAGGAAGGGACAGTCGGTCACAGGAGAGGAGGGGCCGGCGCCACCGCTCCGCGTGGGGAAAGGGACAGGTTGGTCCCTGCCCGCAGGACGCTTATAATCCAGCCGTGGAGAGAAACCTCGCAATGAGAGCAGCAGAGACCGTTCGGGGGGAGGTAAACGAGCGTCTCTGCGCCACTGTGCTACTTAACTAGGCCCGGGACCAGGTCTGCAGCCTCGGGACACCTGCAGAGGCGGAGCGAGACTTCCACATCCGCCGGGGTGGTCCTGGGAAAACCTGAAGCCACCAGTCGGTCAGGGGAAGGGCCCAGACCAGGCCAGTAGCTCCCAGCTCTGGCTACACTTCAGCCTCACCCAGAGAGCCTTAACACCCACGTCTAGGAACAGCTACGTCAGGCCTCAGCAGACAGGACCCTGGGACCCTGGCCTGTCCCTGGGGTGGACCACTGCAGTGACCCCCGGCGGCACATTCCTTGGGCTTGCTGTTTCCAGCTGGACCTGCTGCGGCCCACGAAGCCCCGGGCGCTGGGAGGACTGCACAGCTTCGGAGGAGAATCCGAGACCGCATCCGGAGCCGGAGCAGGTCTCGCGGCTGGGGAACTGGGGGCAGAAGGCACCGGGGAGGAGCCACAAGTGGAGGGAGTGTTGTGTCCTGGCGGTGGCGAGGAAGGCCACCCAGGAGCCCTTGGGTGTTTGTCCGCTACTCCAGGGGACCTTAGGATGGAGCCCCTGTGGGGACCCGGTGACCCTCCCCACCAGGTTACACGTCCCCTAAGAGGACGGCCCAGCCCCACAGTCCTGCAGGAGGGAGGTAGGAGTGCAGGGAAAGGGGGTTATCACTACCCTCTCTCTTTTCTATCGTTTACAGAAAATCCAAGCCTCACTTTTATTAGGAGTTGAGCTTATTTTCCAATCCCACCCCTTCCCCCACCAGTGACTCTTCCTCCCACATCAGCACATCAAGGCCCCTCTTTCTTCCCAGAGCATTTACAGGGCTCTGTGAGACAGGAGAGTCATCCTAGTGCCTATGAGGTCCTAAGACAGATACAAAATCCCAAAGTTGCCTTTTCACCCTATTTCATGTGTTAACAAGTGCCCTGAAGGACCAGCTGGGAAAACATGTCTCAAGGGGCCCTGGACAAAGGGCTGGAGCAGACCCAGAGAGCTCGAATCCTGGCCCCGACTATGCTGGGACATCCTGAGCGCGTCACCGAACTGCTCTGGGCCTCCAATTCCTTCCCTGCACCGCACCCGCCCTGCCTCCCCGGCACGGGGATTCTACCGGCCACTGCGAGATGTGGAAGCCACAGCGCACACGCGCCAGGCAGCCTGGGGTGGCCCCGGAAGGACACTTCGATATGGGACTCTGCGCTGTTCAGACGCTGGCTGGGTGTGTCGCGCTTCGCCAACCCAAGTGGACTATAAGCAGTTCCTTGAAGTCGAAAACTGTCCCCCCAGTGCCTAAACATAGGAATAATTCCAAAGTCAAAAAACTCTGAAAACCACCAGATTTTCATGACTCATTTGGCCTCTTGTGGCATCAAAGCCCAACTGAAAAGATGTGAGGCTATTTAGAGTCTATATGTGTTCTATTTGGGGTGAATTCACATACATTTTACTGCAGAATTATTAATTTTTTTGGTTACTGGTGCTGCCTCCTGTGCAAAATGTAAGTTATATGCCACACAGTATTTTTCTACCAACCAAAACACACCTGGCCCCAAAAAGTTAGATAAGGGATTGGGGGCCTTTATAAACACTGCAGGCTCATTGTTCAAAGCCTTTATTTGAAAGAAATACTCCCAGTGCTTAAAAGAAGTGTCTCGGTTTTCGAGACTATTTCAGGCAGTCACCCGACAACAGCCTGAAAGTCAAAGCCACGCCGTCCGAGCGGCCCCGCCAGCTTCCCACTGAGGGGGCTCCTGCCGGCCCCTGGGCTCTAGATCTCCGTGTGTGACATTGGCTGACACCACGATGCAGCCACAGAGACCTGCAGACAGAAAGTTGTGAGCCCGATCCTCGAACCAGTGAGGCCGCCCTGCTTGCGGGGGGCTGGCGTTTGGTCTCTGGAAACCCACCCCCGTAACGCAGCTGTACTAGCAGACACCCCCCAACCACTCTACACGCACGGGAGGTCACGTGCATGCTGTGTTCCTCTTGGAATTTAACTTCACAGAATTTTGGTAAAACGCCATTCTTTGGCTTTACGCCTGGGATCTCTTCCCAAGGCGTGGGGTCACGAAATGAGCATGGAAGGATCAGGACCCTTGTGTCAACCACGCTTTGCTTATAATTGCTTCCATATCACCCCTTGTGGAAAAAAACGGCAGCCGGCCAGGGTCCTGAGGGACGTCTCAGTCAGATTCAGGTAGTCTGGGCGGGAGGGGAGGACGGAAGGTAGGGCACTGAGACAGAAATAGCACAGGGTGTTCACTGTACTTATCGTGGGGGTTTCTTTCTACTTTATATGGTACTTACAGAGTTTCATGTCTCTATAATAAACTGGATAAGAAAATGCAAAAAATTGCTTCCTGATTTCCTTATAAATCCAAAAATCTCTGAATATATGGTATCCAAAATGGTTTGATTCAATTCCATGAACATTTTCATAGTGTTATCACATTTGTAATTTAATCAAAAGCGCTTTTGCGGGAAGTGCAGAACAGAACTGAGAAAGACAGGCAGGCAGCAGACGCCCCGAGTGGCAGGAGGTGGCCGTCCTGAGCTGGGAGCTTCAGAGTCAGGGGGTGCTGGGAGGGGGGTGCGGGGAAGACTCAGTCCTGCCGGCCACTGAGCGAGGACGCCCAGGGAGAAGTGCGGCCGGTGACCACTGGGCCCTGTCTTCCCTCTGCCCGTGAGCAGGGGAGTGAGGACGGGAGCACCTGTGACTGCCCGGACCCTCACTCTTCTCACCTGAACTGCAGCCACCATTGCCATTGGCCGAGAGGGACACCTGAGGACCACAAAGCCACCTCCCTTCCACGAGGCCTGCAGCTGGCCATGGGCAAGGCCTTGGGCATCAGCCCCACCTCGCCACCTGCCAATCAACGGCCCCAGCTTTCCAGAGCTAACCCAGCCGTGTGTGAGTGGAAGGGCAACCTCCTGACTACAGCTGCCAGGGCAGAGGTGGCTCCTACCTGACGTCAGAGCGTGACACCACAGCAGCACGGTGAGGCTTAGCTTTGGGGAAGACTGGCTTTGCCCCCACTAGCTGTGTGCCTTGTTTCCAAATCTATAAAATGAGGAAGATGATGCTGTGTCACAGGAGACTTGGGGAGGTCCAACAAGGTCACAGACACATAGTCCCTGGCAAAGGGCCAGCCAGTGGTGGGCTCAGCCAGTGCTAGTTCCCTCCCTGCTCCAGCCCTAGTTGTGGAAGGGCGGGGGCAGGGGGTGTTCTTCCTGGAGGAGAAGCATCGTCGGAGCTCAGCTTAGAGAGAGGAGTTAGCAGTGTGTCTAGCAGTTCAGCCGCAGGAATAACCTGCACAAAGGTCCAGGGTTTCAAAGCAGCACTGTGTGTTCAGAGGACCAGAAACGGTTCAGGGGAGCAGAGAGCTAAGTTACAGCAGGTACCTATGTGACCACCTGGGTGTTCTGTCAAAAACGCCACTCCCCTGTGTCCCCATCTGACATAGGTGCTTGTTGCCCAGCAAGGATCAAATCAGCCTTGGCCCCGAAGCCGGCCCCACCCCAAGTGGAAATTCTTGCCTCCCTCCCCTGTGCCCAGCTCCCATTAAATCACGGCGGCCCGTGTGAGTGCCCTGCCGCCCCGGGTCCCCACAGCACGGGGTTTTACACAAAGCTGCAGCACGTCAGTGAAATACAATAGAAGTCAGAGTGAAATCGGTACGAGGTTTGCCTCTGTGAATTTGGAAGGCCACTCCGAACAGGAGTTGCAAGATGTTTTGCACATGGTATGATCGTTGGATTTGGCACTCGGCCTGTGGATCCTGGAAGGGAGCATCCATTTGGGCCGTTTTTCTGAAGATCAGCACACTGGCTACAAGCGTGCCCCGCCCACGGCTGGCTGCTTGCTGTGGCGCTGGGTATTAGAAAGGGCAGGACGTGGAGCAGGGTGACCACAGCCTAGTCGGGGACCGGCCAGCAACCACAGGCGGGGTCTCAGGTTTATAACCTTACTTTCCAGGACTCCAGTCACCCCGTTTGTCATACGAGATCATTTATATTAAAGCACGGCAGACACTAAAAAGTATACAGCAGCTCCTCAGTTTACGACGGTTATGTCCTGATAAACCCATGGTTAAGTTGAAAATGCCTTTCATATCCCTAAACTACCAAGCACCACAACTTACCCTAATCTGCCTTAAACGTGCCCAGAAAAGTACTTCCATTAGCCTGCAGTCGGCACAGTCATCTGACGCAAAGCCTGTTTTGCAATACAGTGTTGAACATCGTGTGATGTATTGAACACCGTACTGACAGTGAAGAGCTGTGTGGGCACTCAAGATGGTTTCTACTGAATGCAAAGCACCTTCACACCTTCATAAATTTGAAAAATCCTAAATCAAGCCATCCGAAGTCAGAGGCCATCTGTATACAAGTGTAGTTATCACAGAGCTGTTCCTTGTCATCCTCTGTGACAAAGTCTTCTTGGCACTTCAGTTCCTACCCTTCTCACGTAGAATGGAAAATCTGTCCACTATGGCTGGTGACCAGTGTTTGCAGGATCTTTTTGCGTGTCTGTGCCTGCCAAACACAGAAAGCAACTTAATCCAGCATTTTTTTTCAAAAGTTAATATACAAATTGCAAGTCTAAAAGGTAATCAAAAACATCATCATGTTAGAAACAATAGTGGAATTATTTTAATAGCAGCATGTCCTCTTGAAGTAGCTATTTTTTAACTCAGTAAAAGTGGTTTATTTAAGTCCATCGTTTGAATCAGACTTTATCAGACTTTTCTCTGCTTGGGGGATGTCCCAGCTGCCAGCTTGAAGACAAGGACATTTCTGTGCCTAAATGTGTGTGTGTATAAAATCCACAGGTATCCAAGGTGACAATAAACTGAAAAAACAAGTTAAAGTCTCATTGTAGTTAACTCTGGTGTGTTTTTAGAATTAATTGAATTCATGGAGGACTTGTGTTTCTCACAGACACGTGCACACACACACAAACGCACGTCCCCATCAAGTCAGTCCCAGCTCTCGTAAGCAGTGTTCTTTGCAATTATCACTCAGTATCTCTACAATTTGTATCCCGGTTCTCAAGCAGAAACAAAACCTGTCCACTCTAGTCCAGGAAAGTGTTGGCAGGGTCTCGGAGGTCAAGCCTAAGGGCGGGGTTTTCTTTCGTTTGTTTTTGTTTTTAAGGAGCATTAAGTTCCCATGCAGTTGGCGACATTCGTATTCCATGACCATGTCCCTCCCGCGCACACACGCTGCGCACGGCAGAGCCCCAGCGCAGGCAGCACAGCCACCGGTACCCCCCGTGCCGTCGGGGAGGCTGCCGAGCACTCAGGGAGGGTCATTCGCTGCTTCCAGACCTCTCTGGATCCGTGCCCTGGATGCTGCAGGCCTGCTGGGGCCCTGACAGTGCCTCCCACAGTGAAGGAAGATGAGCCTGCCCTACTGAAATGAATCTCTGGTGTCGGCCACTAAACTGAACGCCATCGGCACCTAACTAGCCTTCTGAATAACACGGTCTGTGGGGATGTATTTGAGATGCTTTGCAAAGGGTACCATGGAAGGCTTAAGCACACTGAGTTGTTACTCAGGGTTTCCAGTGTTACAGAAGCCACTTACTGCCATGGCACCTCTACTGTCACACTGCACAGGGTCAAGTCCTACTCCTCAGCATACCAACCGTGGGAAGCAGGGCAAGTTACTTTACCTCCCTGGGACTCAGTTTTGCCATCTGTGAAATGGGGATACAGAAAGCAAATACTTCAGAGAGGTTGTTGAGAGAATTCAGTGCAACAATACGCGTGAAACGCCTTAGCCCAGCGCCTGCCCACACGAGGCGTTAACAGGCAGCGGGCACCTTCCAGCCCTGGCGGGACAGGCTCCGCCTGCAGAACGCGAAGCCAGGCTTGTCCCCATCCAGCACTGCGCCGCTCCTCAGCCTGGCCGGGCCTCCTGCCAGGCCCGCTGGAAAGGCGGGGTGCCGGAAACCTCCGCGTCAAGTCCACCAGTGTCCACAGTTCACGATGACAGCAGGTGCTGGAAAGCCGCAGTCAAGGGGAGCAGTGGGGTCTGACCAGGAGAATCCAAAGCTCGAAGACCTGGGGCTTGAGTTTTCTGGAACAATTCAAGTTGGCTCTTCTGGGGACTCCTGTCCCGTGGTGTGGTTGGCTCCCTCGGGGCGGGGGGGACTTGGGGGAACCCACAGACCTCTGACCTCCGTCCCCTGCCCAGCTCCTAAGCTGGTTTCCCCTGGCAGACAGGCAGTGCCACCCACCAGGCCTGGGGACACAGGCAGATGCCACCCGGCTGGGAATTCACCACGACTTTGGCTTTGCCAGGAGGCCTCCCTTGGCTCCCCTGGCAAAATTGTTTCTTCAGGGCTCCAGTATCCAGAGTGAAAGCTAATGAGGGTCTGGAGGCCAGTCAGAAAAACAGCAACCAGTTTATTATTACGGATAAAAGCCAGGCAGAGTGAATTGGAAAGTGCCGCTGAGCTGGAGACAGAGGCTCAATTCAGCTCAGGTCCCTGGAAGCCGCGATGCCGACCTCTGCCTGGCACCGCGGCCCAGCGGAGTCTGGACGGTGCAGACCGAGGTCCTATTTAAACACTTCCAGCTCCCATTCAGAGTGCCCAGTTACGAGCTGAGCCAGGGCACTGTGTAGGTCCCACATGAACAAACTCAGAATGAAGACGGTAGAAAGGGCTGTAGCAGGGACCCAGGGGGAGAGAGCAAAGTTCCGAGGACGATCTCGAACAGGCCGGGCCTGGCCGTCCAAACGGGGCTCCTGACAACTCAGCTCACCCAGGACAGCATCACAGAAACTTTCAGGAAGACCGACGCGGCATTTTAAATCATTCTTTTGGCAACAGGGAAGACGGAGGGCCTTCAGAGGCAGAACCTGCTGCTCCAGCTTTATGTCTGACTAGAAACGAGCCCATGTGGCTGCCGCGGAAGACAGGCTGGCACAGCCTCTGGACAGAATCGGTTTTAATTTACGACCTGGAATGCTGGGAAAGTTATGATTCGCAATTACTTAAATTATATCAGGCGATTCAATTTCCATTAGGCTTTTTCCCACTTAACCAAAGGTAAAGAGATGGAAACTGGTGTTCGTTTTTTAATCTAAAAGATTATTATATTAGATTTGTAAATAGGTGCTCCCTCCTAGCTGACCCATCAACTTCTGTTCACTAAAGTCAGTCAGCCCCTCCCCCAAAAAACAAGAGAACAAAAAGGGATTTTTTACATGAGTTACCGAGAAAAATCAATGAGCTCTTGCAACTTAAAACTTGATAGAACTTCAGCGTAACGGTGGAGGGCAGGTGGACGGAGAGAATCTGTGACAAGTGTCTCACCTGCATGTGGCCAATTCATGATGACACGTGTCACATTCGATTAGGGAGCATGACTTGTTTCAGCTTGCATATTTGGCTCATTATTTTAAAAATAATTTTACAGTCTCACAAAATCATTTCCTTTAAGAACCTTCATGCTCCTACGTTTTGTGAAAATCTACAATCTCAAAAAGCCCACCCATATGTAAGCAATTGGACTGAAAATTTCCCATGTGTTTCTGGAAGATTTTTTAGAAAATAGATCACTTTTCAAAACAAATGCTTAGATGGTCACTATTTTAGGAAGTGAATAATCACTGCAATCATTTAGCAGTGGTTGCTGCTATCTTCTCCTTTCTTGGATTTCCTTTTAGGTGTTCCTGCCTTTATTCAAGTCTCCGCCAAATGCACAGACTAAGGAGCAACCCACGTTTCAACCCAACTAAAGATGAGCATTTTGCTTCACAGCGTCCGTGGGCCAAGCGCACGCAGCACGCTGCAAAAGCCAAAGTGTTTCTTTCTCCCCCTAACTGTGGGGTCTGGCGAGGAGCTGTTGGGTGCAAGGCCCTCCCGGTTTGGAGACTCTGCTGTCGAGGACCAGGGTCTGCCCAACCCAAGCCGCCTCCGCGGCGCGCTCTGAGCACCCGAGCGCACTGTCTGCTTCCCACAGACTGCCACCGCGGAGAGCCTTGGCTTTAGGGCGCAGGGTGGCAGGGGCCCTGCCAGCTGCCTGCATCTGGCTTGGCAAGGTCGGGGGTGATCCGGGAGCCGAGGGTGGAATCAGAACGGCGGCTGAGCTAGAGCGCTGGGACCCGAGAAATAGAGGCGTAGTCCCTGCCGGCCCCAACCCCGAACTGGCGCGCGCCCCGAGCCCAGCCCGCCCGACATGGGACACCGGCACCGAGGAGCAGCCCGGAGACTCGGATCGGGACCCACAGCCCCGGATCACACCCGCAAACTTCCTTCAGGAGCTCGGACTCAGGGGTGGTGGGAGAGAGTGGGACAGGAAGATTGTCTTGGGACAAAGGACCAATTTTGGTGAAAAGGGGAGAACATTCCCCGCGCGCCCACAGAGCGACTATCCCGGCGAGTCCCTGTTCGGGAGACCCGATCCTGCGCCTCTGGCATTCCATGCACGTGTCCGGACCCCACTGCCCTCAGAGGGTGCCACCACCATCCAAGTACCCAGGGTGGGGTGGGCGCAGCGACGCAGCAGCGCAGCGGCCGGGCGCGGGCAGGGTGTCCGATCCCCCCTCCCGGGACGCGCGGCGCGGGGCAGTGCGGCGGCGGGACCTACCAGCGCGGCCAGGATGCGCCGGCTCTTCTCGTCCGTGCAGCGCTCGGAGAGGACGCCCGGGTGCGCGCGGAGCAGCAGCGCGCCCACCAGCACCCAGCCGGCAGTCCACGCGGCGCAGGCGAGGAGCGCGCACTGCCCGCACCTCCCGCGCCGCCGGGCCCGGTCCCGCGCGCCCGCCACCCGCGCCATGGCCAGCCCGGCCGCGCCCGCGCCCCGCCGCCTCCGCCCGCGCCCCGCGTCCCGCGTCCCGCGTCCCGCGTCCCGCGCTCGGGTCGCGGCTCCGCGGCTCAGCCGGGAGCGGCAGAGAGGGGGCGGGGGAGGGGCAGCGCGAGGGGAGGGGGCAGGCTCCGCGCCCCGCCTAGCCCTGGGGGGCGTCCGGCGGCTACAGCCCGCGAACCGAGGCAGTGGATGGGGGGGCCTCCCGCCGTACGCCCTGCTCAACTCTCCCCGCAGCCACCCTTTGCACTTTCTTGGATTTTTTTTTTTTTTTTTTTTTGCACTTTTTGCCCAGGAAGCCTAACTCCCTATTTAAAAGGAATTCCGGTAGATTCAACCACCGCCCCGGTTTTGCACGCCCAGCCCTCTGTCAGCACATCTTTACTTGCCAGACAGGATCCCCGCTTCCCGCCGTGGGCTCTCAGGGAGCGGCCGCCACGTTCTATCCTTCTGCAGAAGCCCCCACCCGACCGTCCCCGGGACCCCTCGGCGCTCTCGGCTGCAGCTCCATCCTCCACCGTTTACCTCTGCTGGACGCCGTCCTCCCCTGAGTCGGACTCCAGCTAGGGTTTCCTCCCGGCCGTGCGCAGGGTCGGGGGTCGGGGACAGTCAGGAGTCCGGGCGACCCGGCCAGACCCTTCCCACGGGCACCCCCGAACCAAACCACCGAGTCTCCGGCTGCCAAAACCTCGCGGGCGTCCTTCTCAGGGGTGACAAGGGGCCGCACTCTTTAAACATTTCCGCTACCCACGGCGAGGAGCAAGCGTGCACCAGACATGTCCAAAGCTGTATTTATGTGTTTGCAACGTCACCTGGGTAGCACGCTTCCGTGCGCGAACCCAGCGGTTACATGAAGTGGGCCAGGCGCCTGGGCCCACAGGACCGTCCCTGGCCCTGGCCCGCGCCCCCGGCCCCGCCCGAGCCGCTCCTGCGACTCCGCAGACGCCTTTCTGCAGCGAAGAGGGAGCCCGGCGCCCGCCCCGAGGGGGACTGTCACAGCTGCAGGGCCCGAACGCCGCCGCACCCCGGCCGCTCCCGCGTTCGCTTAACAAAAGCTTATTGAGCACGGGTCACGCGCCAGCCGGGTCCCGACCGCCCTCCCGCCTGCCCCGGCCTGAATTTCACCTTGATCCCTTCCCAGGTCGGGGATGACGGGAAGCTCGCCGGGATTAATTCTGTCGTTACCCCTCAAGAACTGGCTTCTGAACCTTCTGACTCGCTTGTTTAACTAGTTTTGTGGCTGGCTCAGTGGCAGAAGGCTGCGGGAATTACGCAACATCGATTAACAAACGCTCGCCCTAAGGAGCACTTTGGACACACCACAAAGGCCATGGACCCCTGGGGTTCGGGTATCACTCACTGGCTACGGTGAGGGCGTCCCCACCGCCACCCCGCCCCAGGACGTACCCAGCCACGGGCCCAAGTGTGAACAGTTGCATGGGCCAGTTGGGTGAAATCTTCGTCTCTTTCAAGATCGGTGTGGAGCACAGAAAACATCCGAGGACACGCTTTAAAATCTCCACTTGATGGCGTGAAGTTGTTTCCCTTTTCCAAGGATTTTATGTGGTGTGGGGAGGAGGGTGCCGCGGTGGGAAGGAGAATGAGGTGAAGAACTATAACTATTCATGCTTTAAAAGGTATGAATAAAAATCACAGGGGAAAAGCGGAACTTAAAATCGAAATTAACAACATTAGGATTTGCAAGTTAAGTTTTACTTTTGTAACTTTTAAAAATCTGTTATTAAGCACACTTCTTTTGGCATTTTATTAAGAAAAATATACAGAAGAAAATAAAATTATTTTCTTTTAATAAAAATAATCACACAATAAAAGGATCTTTTTAACATTCAGCACTGTTTTAATACAGAAGTTAGGGTACTCTCTAGAACCAAAATAAAATCCTTAGACTAAAGGACCTACACAGAGTTACCATCCTGTTGTGCGGTTTGTGCACTATCCAAAGCCACATGGGGCTGAAGTCCACCAGAGTTTGGTTCACCAAGCCCTTTGCCTGGGGGGCCTAGAATGGGGGGCAGTTCACCAGAAGGGACACCTTTATTATGTCTGTACAAAGGAGGCTTTTTAAAATTATTATTCACAGGAAGGTGACTTGTAGGCTAGCGGTGCCTTGGTACTAAAGATACTCCCCTAGAGCAGTACAAAAGTAAACAAATAAATAATTACATTATTTGCTGCACAGTTCTGCTTAATTCAAAATGACTGGCAGCCTTGGGGGACGAGGGGACGGGTCAGGATTAAGGATACAGGCAGTGCTGGGGGGTAGCTTGGCCCAGAGCCGGCTTCACATCAAGTTGATTTGAATAGACTTTGACTCCTTAAAAAAACTGTATGAAATCCAAGAACCACTTTCCCCTACTCCTTTACCCAAAATTATGAAAACTGAGATTATATTAGAATATTAGAAATGACTGAATACAATGATTCCACCAATCATAATATCAAACTTAAGTCACACAGAAATTTATAAGGTAGTTTCCCTTTGCCTTGAAGGAAATGTACATTTATCTCTGCATAATAACTGCATGAGCAGATGAAAGACACCCCAAGATTCTAGAGTCCAGAGTCCGTGACCCATGCCTGAGTCTCAGGCATACACCAAAATGCAGCAAAGTGAATACAGCATGTAATTAGGGTTGGTTTGTTTCAATTAAGCACTTACTCTGTATTTATTCATTTATTTCCTCCATTGGACTAGAGGATCCTTGAGGGTAGGACTGTATCTTATTTAGGCCCAGTACCTAATATGTCACCTGATACCACATAGGTCCTTAAATGTCTGCTGAGTAAATGATGGAATGTGTGCATTAGCTTTTCCTCTGAAAGATCAGAAAACTGAGCACCCTGTGGAATCTGTCTTGAGGAAGTGCTTTTAACACATAAATATTTCTTTCTGATTTCTTGAGGCTAAGTTGAGCAATCCAGGAACATGACAGTGTTAGGAATACGTTTGAACATATCCGTTGGGTCCTGAACTCATCTACTGACAGTTGAACTGTCACTGACAGCGGAACATGACTCTTTTGCTTATGGGCCATTACTGGAAGCAAAATGAAATTCTGTGCTTTTCTGACTACGCTGGACAATGGGGTTACCAGTGCTCATTCTACTGCATTTCTCTGGGCTTGTAGAAGTGAGCATGTCAAATACCCATCCAGGTCAGGGCCATCTCTCCAGGTGGCCTGCCTCAGGCCAGAAAACTGCCAGTCATTTGCAGGAGTTATCATCAGAACAAGATTTTAATTTGTGCTCAGTTTTGCTAGGACCCCTTTTGCCCATCCCAACAGTGGCTACCAATCATAGTGAAAGTGTAGGAAGGGGGTGGCCCCTTTTGGAAGGGGAGCAAGTTTCTGGTCCCCTGTGGGCTGGAGGAATGGTAAGGGCCGGCCAAACCCTCTGTACCCAAAAACAGTCCACATTCTAGAAGGGTCACCTCTGTCATCACGTGGGTCTTACTGTATCTAGGTACTTACCTGGATTTCCTCTTAAGTGCGATCAGCCCTATTTATAAAACATGAATTTTGTTTGGAAAGAAAGAAGGCATTTTGTAGTCTGGAGCTAGCCAGCGTAGGTCTCCCTGGGAGTCCCTGACAGCCAGAGGACAGAGTCCCCTGAGGTGAAGGGGCGAGAGATGGAGAAAGCAGCGTAGGATGATACCAGAGAAAGGTGGGTTTATTTTGCAATTTTGCCTAGAGCCCTGAAACAGTCAAGTTTATAAAGCTTATTGGCTGTTTTCCACTAATTTAGGATAATGAGGGATTCTTGTAGGATATAGACAAAGATTTAGGAACAGAGTATTCTTGATACCACGGCTCCTAATAGCAGCAAGGTTGGAAGTAACCTAAATACGCATCGTAAGGATCGGTTAAGTAAACATCAGTCGTCCATCAGTGGAAAATGGTGCTGGCATAGAAAACTGTGATGTGAAGTGTTTGTTGACAGGAAAGATATTACAGAAGTCTGGCGTTTCTCCTAGTCCTGTACAGCCTCCCCTCTCCTCTCACATAGAGTTTCCTTGGGGGCTCACGCTCCCTCAAGCTGTCTCTGAGGTTCGCCCCACCTGCAGCGCCAGGGGCTTGGGCCACAGCCTGCTGAGGACACTGCAGGTTCCCAGCCACAGGGGCTGGTCGGACGCCCAAGCCCCACAGGCCAGCCGGAGCCACGGAGATGGGATCCTCAGGCTTTTGGTGGCTGTTGGAAAGAGGAGCATCGTGTGGGCGAGTCCGCCAGGCTGGGAGGATGTGGTTGCCGGGGTCACCAGAGGGGGAATCTCTGCAGAGTAAGCGGGGGACAGACAGAGAGGACGTCCTTTGAGCTCCCCACTTTTCAATCACCCAGTTGAGAAGCTCCCTTTGTGGTGTAAGCCAGTCTGGGTTGGGTTTCTGTCATTGACAATGGAAGGAGTCTTGGCCAGCACAGATGTTCGTGATATTGTGTGAAATAGCGGGTTCCAGGACATTAGGTTCCATGTGATTCCATTTTAGTTGTTTTTTTAAACATACCATATACTTATTTATGGATATGAAAAATTCTGAAAAGAGACATGAAAATGTTTATAGTGTTATCTCTAGGTGGAAGTATTGCCGGTGATTTTTATTTTATTCTCTTTGCTTATGTCAGTGTTCTAATTCCGTTTCAGACAAGCACGCGTTATTTGTGTAATAGTAGAGCAGTGTTATTTAAAAAGAACTCCCCAAGGCACTCAGGCCTAGGAGTCCTGGCATCCGTAGCTTCTGGTCCCCGGGGCTGCTGTGGGGAGCAGGAACTGGAGAAGTGCAGCCCTCATGCACACCGAGCCACCCCGGAAGAGTTGCTGCTCCGTCTCCGGTGATCTCTCAGCCTTGTGGTAATGCTTAACTTGATAAGAGCTCACTCATTCATTCATTCATTCATTCATTCCACAAGCACTACTGAGCACCACGATCTGGGGTTAAAGATGTACAGATAAATAGACCGGACCTCAGCCCCCGTGGCTAGGGAAGCCGTCGTGAGCAGATTACAACTTGGGACCCTGTGCAAAAGGATGTGCTGATGTCCCCTCCCCCCTCCCTTCGGCTCCCCGTGCACCGAGGGGTTCTGCCAGAGACAGGGCTGCTACTGGCACCACTGCCAAACATGTGCTGGTCCCAGGACCACGTGTTAGGTCTTGCACCCTAATATACACAAGGATCCCCCAAAACACGTGATCAGGAAGCATAGTGGTGGAGCTGGAGTGGGCCAAGGCAAAGGATTAGATCATTTTTCTTCTCTACTGATGGCTCTTATCCTTGTCATCTTCCAGGCCCCTGAGAAAGTCTATTAACAGACAGCTTCCCAGGCACTCAGGACAGTGGCTCTTGTCCCTCCAGCCCCTGGCTGTGTGGTGACAGAAGACAATTTCCTGAGCCTTGCGCCTCCTTTCTAAGCACAGGTGGGTCTCCGGGACCCCACATCCTCCACACTTTAGGCTTTCAGATGACTGGATTATAGTCACGTCACTTTGTAACAGATTTATTGAGGTATAATTTACACACCATAAAATTTCCTCAGCTGTAGGTATACAACTCAATACTTTTTGGTAAATTTACAGAGTTGTGTGAGCATCACCGTGATCTAGTTCTGGAACATTTCCATCTCCCCAGAGAGATCCCTCTCGCCCACTGGTCTCCGTGCACTGTTCCCACCCCAGCCCCAGGCAGCCACTAATCCATCTCTGTAGGTTTGGGTTTTTCTGGACGTTTCATATACATAAATCACAAACAGGTGTCTTTTGCACCTGATTTCTTTCACTTCGTCTAGTGTTTTCAGGTTCATCCATGTTATAGCATGTATGACTGCCGCATTCCTTTGTGTGACGATAGTTTTCCACTGTGTGGGACGTCCGTGTTGTTCATCCACTCACCAGTTGAGGGATGTTCAGATTGTTTCCACTCTTTGGCTGCTGTACACAGTGCTGCTATGACACGTGCACATGTCTGTTATGTGGATATATGTTTTCATTTCTCTCGAATTCCTAGAGTGGAATTGCTGAGTACATCTGGGTGGTTGCACCGTGTTCTGTTCCCGTCAGTGAGGCCTGAGGACTGCAGTGTGTCCCCATCCTCGCTTTATGTTCCTCACAGCTGTGCCGGTGGGCGTAAAGTGGTACTTCCTTCTGGTTTTAAATTGCATTTCCTATGAAGAGTCATCTGTTTTATCTTTTTGAAAAATTGAAGTGGCCCTACAATTTATGTAACAGTCCCTTCGTTGTCCTGTAGTTAGGTCCGTTTATGATAGGATCACATTTTAGAAATATTAGTCCAGATTCTCTCCCCTTGGTGGCACTGCCTGGCTTGACAGAGTGACGAGAGCCTGCATGTCTGTCTCAGAGTTGTCAGGGGAGCTGATGCCCAGGAAAGTGGAGCACCCCATTTTCCTCTCGGGTACCCCAGGGAGTCCATCCCCCCCAGTACACACACGAGCACAGTGTTGGCCTTTGGTCTTTGGACTCCAGCAACATTGATTAAGGCCCGTGAGGTGAAAAAAGGACGGCCCTTACCATCCTTTCCTCCGCTGTCTTGGTGTAATCCGTCTAGGCCCAGGTCCTGAAGTCTCTGCTGCTCTGTTTCGCTGATGCCTTTGTTGTTCGTTGAGGTTGGCCAGAAACCTTTGCACAAAATGAATCACTTTGTTCCTGCCAGGGCTCGGCTTGGTTTATAAGCCTGTGGGATTTCCTAACACCCACAGTCGCATTATTTGGGACTAAAGTTTAGGAAATGTCCAACGTGTTTTTGGCCTCCCTTCTTGTGTTTTCATTTCAACTCAGGCAGAGCTGCTCGCTGGGATTTCCCCTACCCTGCAGGAGAGTGGGGAGGGTCCTGCCCATGCCGGTCCTTCTCGCCCTCGCCCCCTACACCCTCGAGGGGGGCTTCACACGTGAGAGCATGCAAAGAGGCGTGTCAAGCCCATTCTATTTATGCAAAAGCACTGCACAGGAAAAAAACGAATCATGCTATTTGACTTCAAACTCTTACACAAGCATCCTTAGAAAAAAGTGATGCCCCAAAATTTGTCGTTTCCTCTTCGGCAAATAACTAACATGCACCTCTTTGCAGAGAGCAGTGCTCCATCGTCAAGCGTGCCCTAAAGAGCCTGCAGCCCTGACTGCTCACCTAACAGACTCGGGACTGATGACACAGGTCCTCTGCACCTGCAGATGAAGGGAGAGGCCCTCTAGTCTCTGATGGCCTGGGACGTTGACATCGGAAAAGCCTAATGCTTTGGCTGCAGAGGCTTGGCCAAATCACTGTCCTCAGAATGCTGACAGTTCTGAAATTAGATTCTCCTTTCCAAGGGATTCTGAGAATCCAGTGTATGAGAAGCCACAGTGTCATATCATCGCCATCTCCCTCGCCCCCATTGATCTTGGCTCGCTGAGCACTGTTGAAAGATGGCGTTGGCCTTGTCAGTAGAGGTTGCATCGTTACACAGAAGAGTTCGTGAGCCTGGCCCCGCTCCCCCGAAAGCCTCTCAGACATCTTTCCCCTGCTCTGCTCAAACCCTCTCCTCCTGGGCACCCTTAAATCTGCCAATGACACCATAATCCACCTAGTAACCTCCTAATCCAGAAAGCCCAGATGCTCCTTGGTCCGACCCCTTTTTCACACCCAACACTGGATTTTTTTTTAATCGTCTATCTTTTAGAGAAGTTTTAGGTTCACAGCAAAATTAAGAGGAAGGCACAGAGGTTTTCCATATACTCCCTAACCCCTCAAATGCCCAGCCTCCCCCATTACCAACACCCCCCACCAGAGTGGGATGCTGGCTACAATCAGGAAACTCACACTGACATGTCTTCATCACCTGAAGGCCATAGTTCACAGCAGGGCTCACTTTTGGTGTTGCACCTTCTATGGGTTTGGACGAATGTATAATGACAGGTCCCCACCATTGCAGACACGGAACACACAGACATGGACACAGAGTCCTTCAGAGCCCTGAAAATCTGTCGTGCCCCACTGATTCCTCTCACCCTCCCCGCTCACCTCGGGCAACCACTGATCTTTTTATTGGAATCATACAGTATGTAGCCTTTTCAGACTGGCTTCTGTCACTTAGCAATATTTGTTTAAGGTTCCTCTGTGTCTTTTCATGGCTTGATGGCTCAGTTCTTTTAGCACGGATTCGTATTTCACCATCTGATGGTACTAGCTGATTTATCCATTCACCCACTGAAGGGCTGCTTGGTTGCTTTCAAGTTTTGTCAATTATGAATAAAGCTGCTATAAACATCTGTGTGCAGGTTTTTGTGTGGACATAAGTTTGCAGCTCGTTTGGGTGAATACACAGGAGTGTGATTGCAACATCATGTGGTTAGAGTATGTGCAGTTTTTAAGAAACTGCTAGACTGACTTCCAAAGCATCTGTGGCCTCTGAAGTGAGAAAACTGTTTCTCCATAAAGCCGGATCATGGCTCTTCTGATGGCAACTAACATATAGTAGCCACAGTGTTTGTTAAAAGTTACTAAACTATATTTTATTACACATGCTTGCCAAAGTACACCGTTACTCAGGAAGAAAATCTCATGCGACAAATGCCTGTCAATGCAAGCAATCAAGTAATTCCAGCAGAAAAAAACCCCAAAAAACAAAGTTGCCTTTCACTGGTGCAGATCAGTTAACCCAACACCCAGTTCATCTCACTCCCCACACCGCCCTCCGCACACCCTGCGACTCCCTGCCCAGCCTCACTGCCAAGTCATTTTCATTCTAGCAAGTCATTTTTCCCTTGTTCATTCCCTGCTTCTGCCAGATGCACTTACCGCTTTCCTTTAATAGATTCCAGTCTTAATGGGAACGGCTTGTTTAGTTATCCGCAAGACTTGTGTGCTCTTCGTAACCATGTTGTCTTAGACTGTAAATTCCAAGAGGGCAGGGGAGGTATTGGTTTCATTTATTGAGTTGGGAAGTTGCCTGCAGTTCCTGCTCCTCTTTGTGTGAATGTGATGAAGGGGACAGGCCGGGCAGGAAAGGCAGGAAGTCGCAGGGCTGCTCTCGGTTGCTTTATTTTATCAGAGGTGCCCAGCGCCTCAGCGTACTGAATCACCTTGTCTTGTTATGGCACAGCCAGCAAGCAGACCTTTTTGTTCACAGCATCTAGTGTTTTTAGTACTCCTGGCTGCTGATGTTTTTGGCAATTCTCATAGCTTAGTCACTTTCAGTACTAAACAATAGCCTCTTTTTTATGTAGTGAAGCGCCTAGCCCTGTTTAACATTAGAACTCCGAAATTCATTACAAATTCTCTCTTCCCTTGGCTCAGGTCAGCCTCAGACCAGAACATCTGCTCTGAGGAAGTGGGGGGACGGGTGATCTGTTTCCCCTCTATTTCTTATTCTCCCTCCTCCCCTGCTTACAAATAATGACGTTTTTATTTCCTTCTTTCTACTCCTATGTCTTTCATTATTTTGGGGCCTCCAGTACAATGTTGTTTAGAAGTAGTAGCAGTAGTAGGAAGCATCCATGTCTCGTTCCTACTTTTTTCTATAACCAAATCAAGTATTTTATTTTCGTTACTGAAGAAAATGTACAACTGGTGTTGGGAACTTTAAGGGATTCTTCTGTAATGAGGGTCTTGCATATACATATTGTTTAAAGTTCATGATAATAATCATCTGTACAAATTCTTATATTAGCTTCTACAGTTCTATTTTTAAATTAATGTAACATAGAATTGACTTTTGTATGAGAATGTTTACTGTTCTATAAATTATAACGTATATGGATTTGTGTGATTAACTCCACAATCAGGACACAGAATAGTTCAGTCACCCAAAAAAACTCCCTCCTGCTACTCTTTTATAGTCACCCTTAACCCTGACCCCTAAACCCTGCTTTAGCTGCATCCCATAATTTTAGCATGTTGTGTATTTGCTTTAACTCATCTCAAAGTATTTTCTAAATTTCCTTTGATTTTTAAAAATTTTTTTCCTATTGATTATCAGTAAGTATATTGTTTGATTTCCATATACTTATAAATTTCCCAAATCTTCTTCATTTATTCATTTCTAATTTTGTTCCATTGTGGTCAGAGAACATACTTTGTATAGTTTCAGTCCTTTTAAATTTGTTGAGGCTTGTTTTATGACCCAATATGTGGTATATCCTGGAGAATGTACTTAAGAATAACATGTATCCGGCCGGGCGT
>CM052443.1:3311049-3328466 GCA_028533085.1 Varecia variegata | reverse complement strand
CTAAAATATATATATAGAAAAAATTAGCCGGGCATGGTGGCGCATGCCTGTAGTCCCAGCTACTTGGGAGGCTGAGGCAGTAGGATCGCTTAAGCCCAGGAGTTTGAGGTTGCTGTGAGCTAGGCTGACGTCACGGCACTCACTCTAGCCCGGGCAACAGAGTGAGACTCTGTCTCAAAAAAAAAAAAAAAAAAAGAATAACATGTATCCTACTGTTGTTGAACAGAGAGAGTGTTCTAGATAGGTCTGGTATGTTTCATTGGTTTATTGTGATGTTCAAGTCTTCCCTTTCCTTGCTGATCTTCTGTCTAGTTGTTCTATCCATTATTGAAAATGGAATATTGAAGTCTCCACCTACAGTATTGAATTGTCTATTTCTCCCTTCAATTCTGTTGATTTTTGCTTTATGTATTTTGGGGCTCTGTCATTAGGTACATATATATTTATAGTGTAATGTCTTTCTGACAATTTATCCTCTTAACATTATAAAATGTCACTTTTTGTCTCTAGTAACAATTTATTCATAAAGTTTATTTTGTCTCATATTATTAAAATAGTATAGCCAAGTCATCTCTCTTTTGGGTACTGTTTGAAGGGTATAATTTTTATTATTATTTTACTTTCTACCTATTTCTGTCTTTGAATCTAAATTGCATCTCTTATAGACTGCATATAGTTTGAATCATATTTATTTATCCACGCTGCCAATCTCTTCCTTTTGTTGGAGTGGTGTTCATTTACATTTATTGTAATTACTGATAAAATAGGGTTTACATCTGCCATTATATAAATTATCTTTTGTATGTATTAGGGGGTTTTGTTCCTTTATTTTTTTTTAATTTGTTTAATTTCAGAATATTACAGGGGTACAAATGTTTTGGTTACATGGATTGCTTTTTGTTCCTTTGTTTCTTCATCACTGCCTTCTTTTGTGTTAATAGATATTTTTATCATATCATTTTAATTTCCTTTCTCTCTTTCTCTGTCTCTCTCTCTCTGTATGTGTGTGTGTGTGTATTTTTAAAGTTATTTTCTTAGTGGATACCATGGGGATAACAATTAACATCTTAAGACAAAGTTTGCATTAATACCAACTTAATTTCAATCATATATAAAATTTTTAATATTGCTCCATTCTCTCCTCCCCTTCATTCTGCTATTATCATTGTACAAATTACATTTTTATACATTATAAACCCATCGACAGCTTTATAATTATTGTTTTATAAATTTGTCTTTTAAATCATATGGGAGTTGGGAACCAAAAATGCAATGCTACTTGCTATATTTACATATGTAATTACCTTTATCATTCTTCTTTAATTCTTCATAGGCCTTTGAGTTACTGTCTAGTATCTTTTCATTTCAGCCTGGAGGACTCCCTTTGGCATTTTTTGTAGGGCATGCCTACTAGTCATAAACTCCCTTATTATTTATCTGAGTATGTCTTGATTTCTCCTTCATTTTTAAAGGGTAGTTTTGCCAGATATAAAATTCTTGGTTACAGTGTTTGGGTTTGTTTTTCCTTCAAAATTTTAAATGTCATTCCACTGTCTTCTGGTCTTCATGGTTTCTGAAAAGAAATTGGCCATTAATCTTATTGAGGATGTCTTGTACGTGACAAGTTGTTTCTCTCCTGCTGCTTTCAAGATCCTCTCTGTCTTTCATCAATTTGACTATGATGTGTCTAGTTGTGAGTGTCTTTGAGTTTATCCAACTTAGAGTTTGTTGTGCTTCTTGGATATGTACATTAGTATGTTCATCAAATTTGGGAATTGTTGAGCCATTATTTCTTCAAATATTCTTTCTACCTTTTTCTCTCTGTTCTCTCCTTTTGGTGCCCACATTATGCACATGTTGGTATGATTGATTGTGTCCTATAGGCCTCAAAGGCTCTTTTAATTTTTCTTAATTAGTTTTTCTTCTGTTCCTCAGAGTGGGTAATCTCAGCGACCTATATGTTCAAGTTCACTGATTCTTTCTTCTGCCTGTTCAAAACCACTGCTGAGCCTCTGCAGTCAAATTTTAATTACAGTTATTGTACTTCTCAACTCCAGAATTTCCATTTGGTTCTCCTTTCTAATTTTGATCTTTTATTCATTTTCTCTATTTAGCGAGATAATGTTCTCACACTTTCCTTTAATTCTCTAGACATGGTTCCCTTAAGTTCTTTGAACACATTTATAGCAGCTGATTTAAAGTCTTTGTCTAATAAGTGCAACATCTGGGGTTCCTCAGACATTTCTCTTGGTTGCTTTTTTCTCTCTGAGTGTGGGTCTTACTTCCCTATTTCTTTATATGTTTTGCATTTTCTTAGTGAAAGCTGGACGTTTTAAACAATATAATGTGGCAAATCTCAAAATCAGATTCATTTTCCCAAGGTTTGTTGTTTTGTCTATTGGTTTGTTGTTGTTCATATTTGTTTGTTTAATAAATTTCTTGGCCTAATTCTTTGAAGTCTGTGTTCTTTGTCGTGTATGAGCCCTGTTGGGGAATGTCTTCTAAGCAGGCAACTTACAACTCTGTCTTATCTTCACTTGCTGGTTGTGGAGAGCCTCAAGATCAGATGAGAGATTAGAGCCTTCTTGGTCTTTCCAGGCCATGCACACAGTTTGTGGCCGCCTCAATTCTCAGAAATATGTTGGAGCTTTTCAAAGTCCCTTATGGCCTCATTAGGTTTTTTGTTAAAGTCTTTTGTTCAGCCTCTTGTTGGTCCCAACTGTTACCACTGTCTCCACTGGATAGGATGTTAAACAGTAGCTACTGATTGCTTTTGACAAGAGCTCTGGAGAGAGGGCTGTTCACAGAGTGAGCTCTGAGTCAGGTCAAACTGAGACAAGTTGGGTCAAATAGAGACAACACGAAGCTTTTCCAGGACAAGGTCAAATAATAACTCTCTGGAGATGGGACTTTTTGTGTTGTCCTCTCCAGGATACCAGGCTGAGCTGCTCTTCAGGCCACTGCAGAGCTGGGGAAAGGTCTGTGGGAAAACGCCAAGTCAAAATGCCACAGAGCTCACTGTTCATACTGATACTCAGTTGTTTTACTTGAAGAAATGCTTCTAGGATTGTTGTTAATCTTTGGTTAAATTCCAGAGTTCTGAAAAAGTTGATTTTGACTTTTTTTTTTTTTTTTTTTTGCCAGTTTCCTCATTGTGTTTATGGAGGAGTGGGCTTTTGGAGGGGCTTGCTGTGTCGTTCCAGAAATACTTCTCTGTCCCAGCAATTTACTCCCTGTCTCCTGAGTCATCAACTTCCCCCTTTGTTGGATCAGTTCTACCCAAATGCAAGTACGTTCTTATTTCACCCTCTTTAAAAAACACAACAACATCCTAGCACTCTGGGAGGCTGAGGCGGGCAGATTGTTTGAGCTCAGGGGTTCGAGACCAGCCTGAGCAAGAGCGAGACCCTGTCTCTACTAAAAATAGAAAGAAATTATATGGACAACTAAAAATATGCATATAGAAAAAATTAGCCGGGCATGGTGGCGCATGCCTGTAGTCCCAGCTACTCGGGAGGCTGAGGCAGAAGGATCGCTTGAGCCCAGGAGTGTGAGGTTGCTGTGAGCTAGGCTGATGCCACGGCACTCACTCTAGCCCGGGCAACAGAGGGAGACTCTGTCTCAAAAAACAAAAACAAAAACAAAAAAACACAACAACAACAAAAACTCTCTGCCTCCAACTTCTGCCTAATTTCTCCCCTTCATCCTCAAGAATAGACATCCCTCTGCTCCAGACCCTCCATGGCTTCCCATCTTGTGTACAGTAAAGCTAATGTCCTCACCGTATTCTGCATGATCTGCCCTCGGTCACTTCTCTGACCTTGTCTCCTGACTCTCTTCCCCTTTCTCTCCATGGAAGCCGGGCTGGCGCCCGTGCTGGTCTTTGGCTGCACCGGGCACTCTGCCCCGGAATGTCTTCTCCTGGATGTGCTCAGGGCTCAGTGCCTCACCTCCCCCTGGTCTTTACCCCAAAAGTCACTTTTATCACCATTCCCTGTTTAATTTTCTCTCTAGAACTCAACATTATCTAAAATGCTATATATTTTACTTATGTTATTTAATATCATCTCCTCCCTAGAATATAGATGTGAGTGCAGATACATTTCTAGTGCCCAGATTAGGGTTAACTTGGTAAATATTTGTTGAGTAAATAAATGAGTGAATTGACTCTTCATTCAGCCTGTCTTTGGTGCCGTCCTGGCTTCACTCCCACGGACACCTCGATTGTTGGTCTGAGGCAATGGTTATCCCACGGCACGGACGGGGGAGCCAAGGGCAGAACTTAAGTGCTTTGCCCTCCATGAACTTACCCTCCCACAGCCTCTGTGACCATAATAGGTTCATTGCCCAATGTGCACGGCAAGTCGACTCGCCAAGACACCATATTTTAGCCCGGAAAGGAGTTTAATTGTAGGGCCACTGAATGAGGAGACCAGAGGAAACCTCAAATCCGCCTCCCAAAGGAATCGGGGGCTAGGGATTTTAAGGGGTTTGGTGATTTGCCATGGAACACGGAGGTGAAGAAACTGCATTCTCATGCTAATTTGGTTCCTCTGTGGGGGGTCTTCAAACTGGTTTCTGGAATTCAGGATCTGAAAAACATCTTAAGCAATGCTTAAACAAAAGCCACCCTAAAGCAGAAGATCCTGTCTATAAGAACAATGGGAATGCAAATGCTCAGCGACTCCTGCTTACTAGGAAGCCAGCCAAAGTGTAGCCTGATTAATGCTTAATTAATGCTCCATTCCTGCCCAGAATCCTCATTAACGCTGAGGGGACGGCTCCACCACCCGGCCCCCCTCACCCGCCCCACGCCCACACCGGTGAGAGCAGCCTCGGTCTTCCCAGGGCTTCTTTTGTTGCCTGTTTGCTGTTTCTTTGCTTCTACGTTTCTTTCTCTTCCCCAGGGTTGATGTGTGGAAGGAGAGCCAGGGCCCAGCTACTAAGGAGCCTGCGTGTGAGCGGGAGCCCGACCCCTCCTGCACTCCCTGGCTGGTGTTTCAGGCCACCGCAGTGGGCAGCAGGGGTCGGAAGAGAGCGAGACATCGGTTGCCTGTGAGGCTGCAGGCTGCACACCCGGAACTCCAGGCGTGACTCTCACACGGATATGGCAGCTTCCGGCAGGAAAAGTCTCACCTGGGAGGACAGCGGTAATTTGACGTTTGGGCCTCAGAGAAAGATGGAGCAGTTCACATGCTGACTTTAGTCCTAGAGGGATGATTTATGACCCTCAGGTAGCTGAGGTCTCTGCCCTACAACTTCCTCGGTGGCTTGATGCCTCCTCTGGCTGCTGGCACTTCTGTCCTCTGCCCGTCCAGGTGGTTCTGTTGAGTAGTGTTACGGTCTGAAGGTTTGTGCCCTCCTATGTCGAGGCCCTAACTCCCAGTGTGATGGTATTTGGAGGTGGGGCCACTGGGAGACAGTTAGGATTAGAGGAGCTTATGAAGGTGCAGCCCCATGATGGGATTAGTGTCCTTATAAGAGGAAGAAAGAGACCAGAACACTCTTTCCCCTTCCTCTCTCCTTCCCTCCTCCTCTCTCTCTCTCTCCACCATGTGAGAGCACAAGACAGCAGCCATCCGCAAGCCAGGAAAATGGTCTTCACCAAGAACCTGCTCTGCCAGCACCTTGACCTTAAACTTCCGCCCTCCAGAGCTGTGAGAATCAAATTCCTGCCGTCTAAGTCTAAGCCACCCAGTCCACGGCACTTGGTTCGGGCAGCCTGCACCAGCCACTTTGGGTCCAGTCCCTCTCAGGATGATCCAGTCTGGTTCCTTTTGCAGGATCCACATCTGGCCCACGGGAAACTCTGGAAACACAGACGTTCCCATCCAAGCCACTTGCTCTCTGTGTCCCAGGGCAGCCGGCAGCCCCTGCCATTCGGCTGCAGGCTTCGCCAGCACAAATCAGCCCGTGCCACGCTGTTCAAGCACCTCCTCTCCTACCCAGCAAATATCCAGCCCCAACAATTTACCCCACGGGGATTCTCATCAACCGCCTCTTCACCTTCCACTATGGCCTGAATGTTTGTGTCCCCCCAGATTTATAGCTGAACCTCATTCTCAGTGTGGTGGGAACAGGTGGGGCCTTTGGCAGATGATTCAGGCACGAGGGCAGAGCCTTTGCGAGTGGGACTGGTGCTCTTGTAAAACAGCCCTGGGGAGCTCGTCCGCCCCTTCCACCGCGTGCAGAAGCTGCCAGAAGGCGCCACCTGTGACCCAAGGAGCCATTGTCTCTGGTGCCCGGATCAGACTCCCAGTCTGCCAACACCTTGTTCTTGGACTCCCAGCCTGCAGAACTGCCAGCAAGAAATGCCTGTTGTTTATGGGCCACCCAGTCTGTGGTGTCTGCCTTACAGCAGCCCAAATGCACCAAGACAACCTCTGCAAATAGCTTCAGCTCTGCTCGTAGCCGGGGGTGGGGGGAGGTGAAGGGCTGACCCTGGCGTGACCCCTTTGGGCACCTCCTGCAAGTCCTGCCCTCTGGTCTAGCCCCTCACACTAGGCTGTCGGCACACCTGTACCTGTTGTATTTTCCTCACTTGGGGTTTCTGTGGAAACTCCAAGACAGAGGAAGAGTCACGTGTAACATCCTGTCGCACCTGTAAGACAGTTACTAACAGGAGAAGGAAAGGAGGGAGGAATGGGAAGCAAAGACGCAACATTTTCTGTTCATGTGAGCAAAGTGAACACAGCCCATAGCCCAGCAAAACACACTGTGCAGGAACAAGAGACCGACTCCACCACTGGGCCCGCAGTTCCAGAAGAAGGAAAGCTTCCCCACGGGTGTCGGAAGCAGGTGCCCAGGGAGGCGTGATGGAGCAGAAACCTCCCACGGCCCGAGCGCCCACCTGCACTCATTGCTCTTGCATGGGCCCAACGTCCCCGACCCACCACGCTTCCCTGCGTGGACAGGAAGGCCCCAGCTTCTTCCTGGACACCCCGTCCTGCTGACACACCACCCCCAGGAAAGCAGGCTGGAGTTTCCATCACTGGTCCTCAGCCCCCAGGCCGAGACCCCTGGGCCATTGAGAGTCCTGATGCTCCACTGGACCCCACACCAGTCACCTGGAACCTCCAGGGCTGCCAGGAGGTGACTGTATTTTTTTAAGCCTCCCAAGGGATTTTCCATGGAATGAGCTATTTCTCAAAGGTAATCAATAGCCCAAGCTGAACCCGACGGTGGAACTGCTGATGCAGGTGGTTTCTTAAGTTTTTATTTTCCGTCCAATTAAGTACAGTGAAAAGCTAAATGGGTTTTTAAAAATAGACAGCACAACTTAAATAGAAGGAGACGGCAGACGCCTCCAGAACGGAGCCCAGGTGTCGTCCTCAGTGGCCACTAGAGGCAGCACCTGCGCCCGGCCGGGTGGGTCATTCCTGCCTGTGGTTCTGAGCGGCTCTACCATCCTCAGCTGGCCCAGGGCTGGATCCAGGTTTTTGGGACCCAAAGGCTTGGCAATTTAGGGGATCTTCCTAAGAAAAGGAACACAAAAGGGTGAATAAAACATCAGGCACAAAAGTGAATGCTCATTTAGAAGGGGCTGTGGGAGAGGAGCCCTGAACCTTAGATTTTATCAATTTCATGGTAACAACTTCTCTGATTAGGCCCCAAATATCCCACCGCAGGTTGGGTTCCTTATGGTGCTGACCAACCATCAATCCTCAGTGCTGAGCCATCATTGCTTCCTCGTTTGTGCATAACTGGCACTGCTCCCTTATGCCCTCCGAAGAGGGTCTCCCATGTCCAGTGGTCACTGGGTTCTAGAAAGTGGGCAGAGAGGCTTTGAGCTCAGTGTTATTTGTGCTCGTGTCTGTTCCCAGGAGTCCCTGGTCTGCTCCTACGCTCCGACGCCCTGTCGGTGAATGACAGCTGTCCACTCACGCACCGCTGCACTAACACAGCTACACTGCAATTCCATTTGTGTGAAACCACCGGAAGACTTGGTCACTGAATTCCACCCACGCTTTTGTGTTTCAAAGGCATTGCCTGAAGCAACTCACCCCACCACTGTGGGCGGGCGGGTCCTGCGCTTCCCACCTTGGCTGGGGGACGTTGCTGTGCCCCGTGAACCAGCGCCACAGCCAGGGGCTTGCGCTGCCATCTCCTTGCTACGATTTCTGGTCTCCACTAAACATTCTTTTGTCCCCGTTTCCCCCCTATTTTTTTCCTTTTTAAAAATTTGTCATCTTCCTTCCAGTACCAGTAGATGCCACCCGCTGTAGACATTGTTTATCAGGCGTGTGTTTGACTCATTTGGTAGAGCAAGGCATGGTAAAGGACTGGCACCATTAGGAGAGCAAGTCAGGGCACCTGCTCGAGGACCATGCAGATGGTAGGTGATTACAGGATTGTGTCCCAACACCCACGTCCACCTGGATCTCAAAATGGGGCCTTATTTGGAAATAGGGTCTTTACAGATGTAATTAGTTAAAATGAGGTCTTAGTGAATTAGGGTGGGCCTTATAAAAAGAGGAGAGGCCACACAGAGATGCACACAGGAGGAGGCCGTGAAGACAGAGGTGGAGACTGGCAAGATGCAGCCACGGGCCCAGGAAAGCCAAGGGTCCCTGGAGCCGCCAGAAGCCTGGAGAGGTGACAGAGGATCCTTTCCTGGAGTCTTCAGGGAGAGTACGGCCCTGCCAATGCCTTCATTCCAGACTTCTGTCCTCTGAAACTGTGAGACCATACATTCCTGTCTTTTGTAAGCCACCCAATTTGTAGTAATTAGTTACAGCAGCCCTAGAAACCTAAAATACATGTAAATCAGTTACTTTGAAAAAAACAAGTCTCAAGCGTGTGGCTGACAATAGGCACAGAGGAAAAAAATGCCTCAACTTGCCTGTTGATGCCTGGATTTTTCCGTATTGCCTTTGTTTCCTAGATAAAGGTAAGACCTGAAAGCAAAGGGGTCCAGGAGAGGTGAACGATGGTTTCACTTAGACTAACTGCAAATGACAGGGCGGAGCCAACCGCCATCTTGAAACCCTTCCCTGGGGCCCTGTCGGTGCGAAATACTTGAATGCAAACAGAAAATCCGGTCAGGCAGCTGAACCTCTCTTTCTGCATTCGGTTATTTTGCTATGCCCAAAGAAGAAACTACAATTTTCCATCTCCACTTGCAGATTCTGTGCAGCAGATACACGACTCGCAGACGTGTGCTATACTTGGCTTTCTTTCCTGGCTGCTTCTATTGCTGCAGCCCTGGAGAGATTGCTATCGCCTAAAACACACAGAACTTCTGATATTTGCAGAAACATTAGATGGTTTCAATTTCCCTTTGCTTATCGAGGGTTTTAAAGCTGTTTATATTCCGAAACAGAATAGTGTTGTTTTTTCCTTCTCACAGGCTGGGAAAATAGCTTCGAACTGCCAATAAAAGGTATACAAAAGATGAATTTTTAAAAAATCCACAAATATACTCTTCTCAAATTAGCAAAGGAAAGGTAACCAGAGAGTCAGTCCACCAAAAAAGGAAAACTGAAACCCTCCTCTCCTAATTGTCCTTCAACTTGCATGAGAATAAACCAGCCTGGCTTAGAAATAAGCGACAATGTGAAAAATCATGAAACACTACATACAACATCTGAGAATTGTTTTGGCAGAAATCTGTAAGTTATTGGCTAATGAGCATAATTTTCGGTGAGCACACGTATTTCTATTATGTTTGACTCCCTCCATTTAAATCTGAAGTAAAATGCAAAAAATGTTTTATGTTTATAATTAAACTCAGTAAACTTTGGTTTACATAATCCATGCAAGATAAGGAGTGAAAAGAAGCAGTATTCAACATAAAAGTTTTTTTCTTGATTAATTAGTAAATATAAGCCTCAAGTATTTGGATATTTTTAAAAAATGAGAAATGAAGAATGCAATTCTTGCAGCATCAAGGGATGATATAAATCTGGAAGTCTCATCCCAAGCTCATAGGTGAATCCTGACAGTTTGTCACCTTATAAAAGGTGACAAATCCCAATTAGCATGCTTAGTTGCAAAGTTCCAAAATTAGTTTGAAATTCTTACAACAGCATGACAATCCAAACAGGCATAGATGCAAATTACTGTGATGAAAAAGAATCCATTTTTATTCAAGCTATTGTCATAGTAAAAGGTATACATGTAAACAGAGCCCAGTAGGTAAACTTGACCACAGTCCTCCTCACCTCAGCCCAGACCTTTCTAAGCCAGGGATTCCCAGAGCCCACCCTTGTATGCACATGGGTGGGCTGTCCCCACCGAGGCCGCCCCTCAGATCTCCAAGCGTTTCCTGAAGTTTCCCTTTGTGTGATGGGCCACAGCGGGACTTGACGTTCTCTTTCCCTGCACTCAGATACCGCCTGTAACTACAAATGAAGGGCCACAGTTTCTCCTTCATGAACAAGCAGTTAACATTTTTCTCTTTTAAGTATGAAAAGTGAAGGACTTTGTGAAGCTTTAGAAAGCTTTAGAAACACTAAATGGGAATTAACATTTCGAAAATTCTGCCAAAGTTAACTTTTTTGTATGTCGAGAGTCATACTTTTTGTTGTCCTTGTTAGAGACAAAAATTTTCATGAGTCCACTTGTATTTCAGGGTTTTGGTAAGCTTTAAGATGACAGTTTTCACAACTCTAGACAAAACACATCTCTCCTCTCAGCCCTCCCACCCCACCTTCAACTTGGCACATGATACAGGTTGAAAATAAGTAGAAAGGTAGCAGATTACAGAGGAAACAAAATAGTGACTCAAGGTTTGCTCTGAGTATCAGATGAAATAAGGAATGAAACGTGCTTTGTGAACAGTTAAACATTACAAGTTTTAGAAATGGTACTTTTTAAAGAGGTTTTCTGCCTGTTTCCTAGATTTCATTAATGCAAGAAACCTGAAGGGAAATTACTTACAATTTAGTTCCAGATAAAATCTAAAGATTTAATTCGAGGATACCTGAAAACATAAAACCATTTGGAGGCTGTTGAAACAGCTGCTACACATCCAACTGGCGGCTGGTTCTAGCATCTCAAAACCTGCAAATGAATTGGGGAAGGTGCTTGTCTTCCTTTTGTCCAAGTACATATGGCAGAAATTTTGCTAGGGTGGAGATTGTCTTTTTTTTTTTTTTCTTGCCTTGGATAGAATTAGATTGCCTATGGGCAAAAGAGAATTTTGTGCATTTATCCAGAAGTCCAGCCCCAGATTATGAATAAGTAACTATAACCTTCAGTCTCAAGCCTTTCAGCCTATATATATATTTTTAAAAGTGTGTGTGTGTATGTGTGTGTGTGTATATATATATATATATATTTTTTCTTTAGAGAGATGGGGTTTGCTATATTGCCCAGGCTGGCCTTGAACTCCTGGCCTCAAATGATCCTTCCACCTCAGCCTTCCCAGTAGCTGGGAGCACAGGTGCGCACCACCTCACTCGGCTGCAGCCTATACAAATATATACATATGTACATACATATACATGTATATGTATACATATCTGTGCATCTACAATCTATATTACATATAATATATATAATCTATATTTTATATATAATCTATATATGTAATTTGTGCAGTAGGAGTGGGAGAAGGAAAAGCATTTTAAGTTTTCTTCCAAGTCGCTACAGCTGCAAACCTGTCTGAGAGGACCTGGGGCAGGTACGGAAAGAACCACACGAAGGATAGCTTTATCCACTCATTTGTTCATTCACTCTTCAAACTCCTAGTGAACCAGGGACTGGGCTAATTCAGTACTTGAGATCAAAGGTCGATGTTCCTACTTAGAGCTTTGTGTTGGTGTGATACAACAGTGACTTTCAGAGCATTCTTTCCAAAAGTGTCATATTGTGAAAATCTGCGAGGCACACTAACACATCAACAATAATGTATCTCTACAATGTCAACTGTGAAAAAAGAAAATCCAGTTTTAAACTAAAAACAAGGCTTCTATTCAGACATATGGCAGCCAAACTCTCTCTAGTAAAAACACATAGCTAAAAATAATTGCAGTAAAACAGAACATGCTGTCCAGAGAGCTCAGACATGACAATTGCTAACCATAGCCGCATCGATATTTACTCCAGTTCCATGATGTTTTTACTGACCTTTGTAAAAAGCCTATAAATATTGGTGGAAACAGCGAGGCCTTACATCTTAAAGCTCTTTGAACTCAACCATCTTTGGTGTCGTCAAGGTAGATTTCATTGAATTAGAGAAAATTGCAACAGATTTTATGAATTCATTGAATTGACTGTCTTTAACACACTTAGAGTTAAGGTATCGTATAATTATTCTAAACCAGAAAGCAGGAAGTACTCATAAAAAACGTTAAGAATAGGTTTTCTTGCTGCTGCTGTTTTCGGCAGACAGCAGTCATTGGAATAATTGGCATTTTCTTCAAAGCAGTGGTTTAAAAGGGCTTAATTCTGCAGGCTCGTTTCCATCTCTCTTAACTGCACACTTGAACTTCTCTGCCCAGGTTGGCACCCCTAATTCTTGGATGAAAATGCCACCTGGAGACCATTAAATCAAGAAGTATGTTCTAAGTCCAAGCGCAGCTTTTATCCTGGGGATAAATTAGTTCTATTTCTACAAATGCAGGGATAGAATCCCAGCCTAACCCCTAAAACTGGAGGAAGAAGGCGTGGGGAACGTCAGCCTCTCGCTCACTGCTTTTATCCAGCTCTGTCACAGGAGAGCCTGTGCAAACTGCCGCATGGCGAGTCCCCACTGCTAAAAGACCTTTCCTGTTCCGCATCCAGTATCCTGGGCTGTGCCACAGGCCGAGTGGGGTCGGCCAGCTGTGCAGCCCCTGTCGGAGGAAAAGTCTCAGGGCTCTCACCGTCCTCAGGGGTTCAAGTGCAGATGGCCGTGCTGTGCGGAAGCAGCTTTACTTCTGTGGTCCAGGGACTGGAGCCGGCAGGGAGCCTGACCCGAAGTCGAAGTCGCTCATCAGCCCAGACCCCCGAGGCCTGGAGAGAGCCTGGAGCCAGCGTTCTGCCCGCAGGGGAACTGTATTCCTAGGGGTGACTTGCTGAACCAATCATATGCTCTTTTTGAGAAATTTCAACCTGAGAAATAGGAAATGAACCCCTCAGTATCCGAGTGGAAAGTGGAAGAATCGCTGACAGCAGGGAACAGAGGCCAGAGTGGCACAGGCTCCTTGGTAGCTGGCCGCCCGGTGGCAGTAGGTGGCTGCCAGTTCCCGGGGAGAAGTCCTCCAACAAGCCCGGGTGAGCTGCAGCAGCCTGCGTGGCCCTCCATTTCTGGCGCCTTGACAGTCTAACCCAGGGCACCTCGGAAGACATACTAGGCCTGTCCTGCCCTGCACGTACCCACAAGGAAGGGCTGGTGGGCGGGGCGGGGCCGGGTGGGAGACCGCAGAGAACAACGGAAGAGTGAGCTCAGTGAGGAAGCTGCTCTGTCTTTCCCAGCCTGTTTCCGATCTTGTTTTCAAATATCTTCCTGGGTTGGGAATCAGAAAACACGCAGCTATTTGTCAAGTACAAAGGTTGTTATCCACAGAGTGTTATACTGCCCCACATTGTTCTGGAGAAACAGATTCTGGGCCGAGACCAAGTGCCTACTTCCCCTGCTGGTAAATGCTCTCCGCAGGGCTCCCAACTCGCCAGGGGTGGCTGTGGCAGGTTGAACCTGGAACGGGAACCCAGGGGGCACTTGGTCCCCGCCATCTACCATCTATCCTGTTCTCACTCGGGCCAGAACTCACACCCGTGATGGGGACAGTGAGACCACAGTGGAAACACAGAGAAATTAACAGGCTCTGGGTCTGTGTGTGTCGCCAAGGGCCCCCTAATTCCCATTATAACTGCAGGGGCCGTGTACGACAGACCACCTTCGCGTTAGGAAACCCAAGAGTTTTTTTTTTTTTTTTTTTTTTTCCCCAGACACAGTCTCGCTCTGTTGCCCGGGCTAGAGTGAGTGCTGTGGCGTCAGCCTAGCTCACAGCAACCTCAAACTCCTGGGCTCAAGCGATCCTACTGCCTCAGCCTCCCGAGTAGCTGGGACTACAGGCATGTGCCACCATGCCCAGCTAATTTTTTCTATATTTATTTTTAGTTGGCCAGATAATTTCTTTCTATTTTTAGTAGAGACGGGGTCTCGCTCTTGCTCAGGCTGGTCTCGAACTCCTGACCTGAGCGATCCACCCGCCTCGGCCTCCCAGAGTGCTAGGATTACAGGCGTGAGCCACCTCGCCCGGCCGCAAGAGTTTTGAGGTCCTTGCTTCACTTCCTGGGGGAAGCCTGAGAGGCAGCAAACCTAGCAGCATCTCCTATGCATCCCTGCCACCACCATGTGGATGCAGGAGAACAAAAATGGCAAGGTGACACGTCAGGACAGAAGAGGGCCTGAGACAGTTCCTTGAATGCTGAAGAGAACATCCAAATGTGGGCCGAGAAAGGATGTGTAGGAGAAAGACCAGCACAGAGCCGGCAGTCTGGCGGGGTCTCAGGCAGCAGCAGGGCACACAGCTTGGCGACCCGGCTGGAGCAGGGCATCTCAGGGTCTCACAGCTGGAGCCAGTTTGGGGAGAGACACCCACAAGGAACAGGGTGTCGGGGCCACTGGCTCCCGCAGAGGCCTGAGATAAACCCAGGCAGAGACCGGACTAACCTCTCTCCTGCGCAGACAGCGGCATTTGCATGAGCCGTGAGCCTGGGGTTAGCCCGGGACCGAGGGGGCACGGGGAGGGGGATAAGTTCTAAATATGATGAAGGTCAAAACAGAACTGACTGAAAACTTCACTGCAGTGACTGCGTGCATCTGGAAAGAATCCGATTCGTTTCCATATCAGATAGACCTGGGTCTTTGAGATAAAAATCAAGTTCAGTTACAAAAAAATTAAGTTGCACTTTTGCCCTTAAAGCCTTGGGGCTTCAGTTTTCTAAACACAACCTGCAGGAAGCGCTTACACAGCAGCTCGAGAGCAGCGAGTGCTAGGCTGCGCCAGCTGGTGTTCCTTCTCCAGCCCTGCACGGTGGGATGGACCCACGGTAGGACACTGGGCGTCACGGCTCAGACGCAGGGCAATGAAGGCCTAGAGGAGGCTGGCAGCTGGAAACGGGAAATATTTGAACGCGGAAGCCATTTCAGATGAAAAATCATCAGTGGTATATAAGTTAGTATGTATCTGTAGTGGGTTGAATAGTGTGTCCAAAAGACTCATGTCCACCTGGAATCGATGAATGTGACATACTGGAGGTAGGGTCTTTGCGGATGCCATCAATTTAAGATGGGGTCACGCCGGATTAGGATGAGCCCTAATCCTATGCCTGGTGACCTCCTAATTAGGACTCAGATGCAGACACTCATGGAGGGAAGGTGGCCACATCCAGCAGGAGGCAGAGACTGGAGTGATGCAGCCACAAACCAAGGGGTGCTGAGGACTGGTGGGACCCACTCCAGAAACTGGAGAGAAAATAGTGAAAGAGACCCTTCCTCAGACCCTCCCCACAGCATGGCAGTTGGTCCTCAAGGCCGGCAGGAGAACATCCGCTGCAGCTGCAAATCTCTCTGACTCCTCTCAGCTCTGGGCTCTAAACTCTCTTCCAGAGAGCTTGCCTGGTTAGGTCAGGCCCACCATGCTCTGGCGGGGGGGCGGGGGGGGGCAGGAATCTCAGAATCCTGCCCACCACAGAGCGGGGTAGTTGGAGGGAAGCAAAGGCATGAGTTTGGGTTTGGACACACTGAGTTTTGAAGGGCTGGGGGACTGAGGTCTGGCTGTCCAGAGGAAATAAGAGCGTTTGAGTCTGGAGAATGAGACTGGCTGTTGCCATGGGAATGAACTCAGGGCCAGAGAGACTCTAGAGACCAACTACGCGGTGGAGTAGAGTCTGCCAACTGCATAGGGCTGACCACATGTGGCGTCCAAACTGTCCCTTCCTCATCTCCTTATACCCGGTTTTCTTCTTTATGCCATCCTACTTGGCAGTGATTCTCTAAAACAGTTACCAACTATTCCTCTGCATCTGGAGAGTAATTACACTCTCCAAAATGGTCTCTGATTCTGGGAAAATTCTGTCTTCCGGGGAATGGGGGGTTGCAGGCTCCCATCCACCGTGTGTCTAGTTAAGTTTGGTTAAACAGAACTGACTGGGGTTCTGGAGACGAAGCTCTTGTCTCATGCTGAGAACTAAAACCTGCAGCAACTGGAGAAGAATAGGAACAATTCGTCTAGGTCTTTAAGGGAAGATCAGACGTGTTGCTGCCAAGCCACCTGCCATGCGCTCTTCCCGCAGGAAGAGATGGACGTGCAGGGCCACCTGCTGGAGGTTCAGAGCTGTGCACGCGTAGGCTCAGGTGTAGCATTTACAGCCTGGTAGAGCTGTGGCCTTGACTGCTATACCTGAGGGCACAAGGTGACTTTTTGAGGACTCAGAGAGTTGTAAGGGCATCAGTTTCCAGCTGCTCGAATTCCACAGGGGCTCTCTCCTAGAACGTCAGCAGAGGAGCTGACCGCTGGCCTCGGCCGGGCTTCCTGTTCCCAGGGGTTCAGTGCCAGGCATTGTTCTAAATGCTGTATGTTTATTAGCTCCGAAGGCTTTGCATGCTCCAAACAAAGGGACGACTGGAAACACCACACTGCATTACTGGTGGACGCCTCCTTGATCGAGGACACTGATATGGTGCATAGTTTGCATTATTTCAAGGGGCAGGACCTAGCGAGTTTTACCTTCTGACAATTGACATATATCCGAGTAAAAGGGTTCTGCATTAAGGATAAATTCTGTATTTTCCTAACGTTTATTCGGATTCACAGGAGAAATTTTTACTGTCTCTTGCTGTCCTTCTTCCATGGCAGGAAGAACCGAGGAGCTCACCAGCCAATAAACAGGCTCATCAGTAAAAGACTCTCAAGTATAAAAATGTTACATTTGACAAAATTCTGAGGGATGTGTAATGGAAATTGAAATCTAAAGAGAAAATAAACCACGTAAAGTTTAAAGGGGAGAGGTAATTTTATTTTAAAGTATTTACAGTATGTGAGAAATGACATCCCTTACAGCTGTCAATTAAAAAAATAATCCCAGAGTAGTCACTACTTACAGAATGTGGTAGTGGTACGAGTTTTGCCAAATGCTTTCGTTAATAGGCCAAGAAAAAATGAGCAGATGGGGTGACAGTCCCCCTAGGACGGGTGAGGTTGAGGCTGCAGCAGGAGCGGCTGGGGGTCCACTTTCTTCACCAGCGCTGGGTCAGGGGCCTTAAACCCGAAAACGCTTCCCCTCTTGGTCCCGGTGCTGGGGGGCTTTGCAAACCAGGGGCCAAGAATGGAACGGGCGACCCACAGAACGTCCCTGTCCTTCCTGGAGTGGCGGGAACAGGCACGGGGGGGGGGGTAGGGGGGTGCAGCGGGGTCCCCAAAGCCGGGCACCCAGGGGCGGAGTGGGGGCCCCCCAGTTTCAGACTTCAGAGCTGCACTAAAGGC
>CM052443.1:3275181-3302809 GCA_028533085.1 Varecia variegata | reverse complement strand
GGAGCTCTTGCACACTGTTGGTGGGAATGTGAATTAGTGCAGCCATTATGGAAAACTGTACGGAGGTACCTCAAAAACTAAAAATAGAACTACCATATGAACCAGCAATCCCACTTCGGGGTATATATCCAAAGGAAATCAATATGGTGAAGAGATATCTGCACCCTGTGTTCATTGCAGCACTATTTCCAATAGCTAAGATATGGAAACACTCCAAATGTCTATTAATGAAAGAATGGATAAAGAAAATGTAGCATATACATACAATGGAATATTATTCAGCCACAAAAAGAAGGAAATCCTGTCATTTGAGACAACATAAATGCATGTGGAGGACTTTAAGTGAAATTAAGCTAGATGCAGAAAGACAAATACTTTTAAATCTCACCTATATGCAGGATCTAATGTCAAACTCATATAAACAGAGTCGAACAGATGGGGAGATGTTGACCAAAGTGTACAGACTTTCCATTATAAGACAAACAAGTTCTGGGGATTTAACGTACAGCATGGGTGGTGAAGGTGTGTCAAGGAATTTGGTTGTGATAATCATTATATGTATTCATATATTACCACCTTTTACAACTTGAACATATACAATCTTTATTTGACAATTAAATATTTTTTAAAGACTACATAAACGACTCATGAACGCACTTTGTCACCTCTTTTTCAAGACTATCCTTGCCATCTGCATCAGCCCTGAAGCTTTAGGAAGCAAACCGGGTGAGATGGCCTTCACAGCCGCCCTTCTCTGCACCGTTTCACAGCCAAAATGCCACCGTGGACCGTCTCGGGACGCACAGCGCACCTGGTACAGCTGCTTCCCTGCGGGCTGCGGTTGGGCACCATGAGGCACCTGTGTGCCGTATGCGGGTGAGGGGCTGCCTTCGCGGCCGCGCCCTCAGGCCTGACCCCAGCTCCCCGCTGGAATCCCAGGTGCCACGGAAGAGCCCCCAGACCCATCGTCCCAGGGCTCTGACCCGTGCCCTGGTACCCCTCTGCTCTCCCCAGGATACTTGGGGCCACGTCCAAGGACCTAAGTCCCAGCTGGAATGCTGGGGTGCACAGGATGAGGGACAAGCCTCAGTTTCCCTATCTGTAAGAAGAGGAAGTTGCACTAGAACAGAGATTCCTAGTCCTGGCTGCACTTAAAATCCCCTGCAAGCCTTCAACAGACAGAGACTGGAGTGCTGCCCTGCAGAGGCCGGCCAGAAGGCAAGTCAGCATCCGCCAGGGGGATTCGCTGGGACACGCCACCCAGGGCCACCCTCTGGAGTCCCGATCTGTGGCCAGCTGTGTTTTGAAAGACCCCTAGGTGACCAGGAGGCTCACAGCCTGATATGGGTTGAACTGGGTCCCCCACCCCCTGCTACCAAAATTCATATGTTGACATCCTAACCTCAGGACCTCAGAATGTGACCTTATTTGGAGATAGGGTCATTGCAGATGTGATTACTTAAATAAGGATACAGTCCTACAGGAATAGGGTGGGCCCCTCATCCAGCGAGCCTGTGTGCTTACAAGAAGGGGAAATTCGGACGCAGACGTGCACACACGCGGGAGAGCGCCAAGTGGAGACGAAGCAGAGGTCAGGGAGGCATTGCTGCTCACCCAGAATGCCAAAGAGCACCGGCAGCCACGAGAAGCCGAGAGAGGCCTGGCCCACGTCCCTCCCTCACGGCCTCAGAAGGGACCAGCCCTGCCAAGCCCTGCTCTCGGACTTCTAGTCTCCAGCACCGTGAGACTACACTTCTCTGCTGTCTAAGCCTCCCGCTTGAGGTTCTTCCTTATGGCAGCCCCAGGAAGCTAACACAGGGCCCGTGACGTGCATCCCAGCAGCCCAGGGTGACACGTGGGGGTGCGTCCAGAGGTGAGGCTCGCCTGCTGGCCACGGGCCTGCTCCCTCTCAGTGGTGACACCCTCGTGCAACCAGTGAAGCGCCCAGGGACTGGCAGCCGGAGCCAGGCCAGCCACTGGCCTTCAGTGCCATCAGATGACTTTGGGGCCACTACCTCACCCCTATGTGTATGCATTGATTCTTCCTCTGCTGGTCGAATTGAATGACTATCTCTGAAGCATCTTTGTTTTCCAGATGTGAATAGGCCCACTATCTCAGCCTCGTCTTCCTTCCAGGGGACAGGGTGGGTCAGGGCACAGGGAGATATTTAATGTCACTGGCTCGGGCCCTCGATGGGACTTCCTCTGCCATAGTGTTTGGAAGTTGGGCAGTTGCTAGAGGCTTCAGAACTCCAGTCCAATGGATCCCAAACTCGGGAGGATGGTGAGTAAGCCCTGCGATGTTCTCTGAGTGCTAGACTTCCCTTTGCCCAGAGAGCGCATGCGCCCAGCCGGCCAGCCAGGCCCCCAGTGTGGCCAGAGACGCTGCCACTTGTAAGTGCTCTTAGGTGCTCGCTGCCTCAGCCCTAGGGATGTGGTATTTGGAATTACTGTACCACTAATGCTTTGGGGTGGTTGTGTGTACTTAAAAATAATTAAGTGATGGCATTATTGTCAAGAAGGAAGTTTATATTCAAATTTTTCATGAACTTAGCCATCTTAAATCAAAATTTTTTCAATTGTTTTTCTCTTTAAAAAATGAGCTTGAATCCTGAAAGATTTTGCCTAAATAGTGGTGACAACCAACAGTGTGCTGTGAGTCCTGGGGCCAGGTCTTCGGCCTGCTGGGCTGGCTTAGGACAGCTGCCTGGACAAATGCCCCTGGCTCTCCTCTGCGGGTTTGCTGCGGCCCCCAGTGCCCGAGTGGCTGGGAAGCTTCCACCCGGGAACACAGGCCGGCGACTGCACTGGGCTGTGCTCTCTTGTTTTTGTCGGTCCCCAGACTACCTGAAAAGAAAATTCATGGACTGTTTATTTCCATTACAAACACACACACACACACACACACACACGGCCAAAAGAGAAATTTTCAGAATTCTGTGGAAGGTTGATACTTAGAAGACCCTAAAAAGAAGTATTGAAACAAATACATGCCACATGCAAAGGTGGAAACATAGTGAAAGAGTAGACACCAACCTGACAGGAGGCAGATTATAGAAGTGTGGTTTTACCCACCTAGAAAACCATGAGGTTTCTAGATCACGCTGCAAAATCGCCGCTCTGAGAAGAGCTCACCCTACTGCCTGTACACACTTTCTATTGCTAACGTATTTCCACTGCCTTTTTCTAATGCAAAGAGAGAAAAGAAAAGAATCAAGGTCTATTCATGGGACCTTGAACCCAAGACTGGCCGGTTTCCTTTAATATGTCACAGATTAAATGCCTGGCAGCAGCCAGAGTGGATCCCTGGTCCTGGCCCCGCAGGACTGGGTGAGGCGCCGTGTGCCGTCCGCGGGACACGGAGGGGGCCTGTGCGTGTGGCACTTGCCGTCCAGGCAGGGCGTGCGCGGCCAGCATCCGTGCAGCATGGGCGCAGCCACACGCCTCCTGCGTGCTCCGAGTGGGTTGGTGCCCACGACCAGGCAGCTTCTCCAGGGGGAATGAACTGGGACATACATCACCATCCTTTCCCACATTCATTTTTTCTTCCCATAAAAAGCAACATCCTCATTAAAACCATAGAGCAGAAGGTCCAGTTGCTGAATGCAAAAGGCAAAGCATAGTCTGGAGGAAGGTGAGGAGAATTGGTCCTACCCGGCTGCAATTTGCCGCCTTTCCCATTAAACCCCACACTCGGGTTTTTGTTCCTTCAATCTTCAGTGTGACTGGTTTCGGGGTGGAAGCCCAGGAATCTGCAATTTTAAAGTACACAATTCAGGCCGGGTGCGGTGGCTCACGCCTGTAATCCCAGCACTCTGGGAGGCCGAGGCGGGTGGATCGCTCGAGGTCAGGAGTTTGAGGTTGCTGTGAGCTAGGCTGATGCCACTGCACTCACTCTAGCCCGGGCAACAAAGCGAGACTCTGTCTCAAAAAAAAAAAAAAAAAAAAGTACACAATTCGGTGGTTTTTAGTGTATTTACAGACATGTGCAACCCTCCCCACAGTCCATTTTAGAGCATTTTCATCACCTCGCAGACACCCACACCCTTAGCTGTGACATTCCTATTCCCCTCTCCCGCCCCCCTGTGCCTCAGCCGACCTGCTTTCTGTCTCTGCGGGGCTTCTATCCTGGGCTCCATGTGACCGGTGTCACAGTCTGTGGCCTTTTGTGTCTGGCTTCTTCAGCTTAACGTGTTGTCGAGGTTGACTGGTGCTGTAGCCCGTGTCAGTACTTCATTCGTTTCCATGGCCCGGTAACGTTCCACGGTGTGGCCAGACCACGTTGTTTATTCGTCTGTCTGTGGTTTCCGCCATTTGGCTGTGATGAATAGTGCTGCTGTGAACACTCATGTCCTGGTTTGGGGCCAGACACACGTTTTCGTTTGGGCATGGACGTGGGGGTGGAACTGCTGGGCAATGTGGTGGCTTCGTGTTTAATTGTTCGAGGAACTGCCAGACGGTTTTCCACAGTGACCACACCATTGTACGTTCCCTCCCGCCGTGTGCACGTGTTCCATTTCTCCACATCCTCGCCAACGGGTGATTCTGGCCGCCCTCGTGGGCGGGAAGTGGCGTCTCTCTGTGGTTAGACTTGCTTTTCCCTGATGGCTGACATCGTTGAGCATTTTTTCATGTGCTTATTGGCCAAGGAATCTACATTTTTAACAACAACCCTCCACCCCACCCCTGCTCAAGGAATTCTGACAGAAGGGTTCCACCTGTCACTCTTTGAGAATATTTTCAAGTTCAACTATAGAAAGTCTCCCTGGAGTTTTCTTGGCTTATCGGGGGTATGTCTCTTGCTCCACTATTCTGAACTTGGATAGATAACAGTCCTCATTTTATCTAGGGCTCAGCTCCGTGCCTAACTAATCAATTCTTCTGTTGATTTGCGTAAGGTAGAATCTGGTTTCCTCTCCCCAGCAGCCTGTTATAGCTAGACGAGCCACAGATTACAGCCAGACAGTGCACAACATTAGCTGCAAAAAAGGTCCAACAAGAAGGTGGATTTTTTTCCCCATCTCATAAAAGAGCCTTCCCCCTCCAGCAGGGATTTGACTAAGGAGATCTACCACCGTTTATTCCCACCAACATTTAGTTCTTCATATTAATAGACTTCCAACTTACTGCAGAGGGACGCAGGCTTGGCCCAGAGGCTGGCTTTCCAAGCAGGCCCGGGCTGATTTTCTCCCCACTGAGCTGCGGGAGTGAGGTCTCCCAGCGGGTCTGAGGATGCAGTGCTGGAGAGTCATCCTGTGCATAAGGTATCTGAACCATCCTTGGCATCCCTGCTTGCCTGCAGCCAGGAGCTTCTCTAGCCGCAGTTTCTCCCATCAAGCCCTGCATCAGTGCCGCAGGGGGAGGTCAGCCCCGAGCGCCATCACCTGCTCCCGGCCAGCAGGTGGGGTCAGCTGTGTGGCTGCAGGCAAGGTGGCCTTGGGCTCAAGTTGGCCCAGAGCGCTGCCTGCTTGCCAAGGCTCAGCCTGCTGCAGCCCCACTCTCTAGTTTAATGGAGAGTTTCAAACATGCACAAACATAGACAGGTGACTACCACGAGTCCCCTCGTGCCTCTCAGCCAGTTCCAACAATTACCAACACCTGCCCAGCTTGTTTCAGCCAAGCCCATCCCAGTCTCCCCACTCCCACGCCTGGATACCCACAGTGAATCCCAGACGTTTCATCACGAGGTCATTCAGTACGTATCATTCTGTGTGTGTGTGTGTGTGTGTCAGCAATACCATCAACACACTGTGAAACAGCAGTAACTCCTTTATATCAACAAACATACAACCTGCAACTTGTGGTCAAGTTTCTCATATTAGCCCATGAAAATGTCTTTTTACCGTTGTCTTTTTAAATCAGAATCCGAATAGAGTCTACATTTCACCTTTGTGTGGTATAGCTTTTAAAAGTTTTTATTCTAGAATGTTATCCTCTCTCTTATCTTTTTCTTGTCCTTTACTTATTGAAGAAGCCAGGTCATTTTCCTATAGAAAAATCCACAAGCATTTGATAATAACTGTTAGTGTTGTTAAGTTTCTGTTTTATTTGATAGTATGATATACAACCTCAAGTTTAAACTGTTCTGTTGCCCCAAATAAGCAAAGACTTTAAATAACTGTGAGTGGTTTGTCTTGTCTTCTTCTATTTCTATCATAATCTGCATGTTTAAAACTTAGCAAATGTTATTTTTATCATCATTAAAATACTCATTTTTTTTAAAACAATGCATCATATTTTAGTAAAGAATAAAAGCAGCTCATGGTACTGCTTTTTAATTCTATATCCTTGATTTTCTGCCCAGTTTAAATGCCTGAGCTTTACCCTGATTTTCCGATCTGATCTGAGTTCCTGGAGTGGGCACCGTGCCTCAGCCGGACCCCCATAAATGACGCCACGTGCAAGAGGGAATGACAGCATTTGCCTTGGGGAACTTTGGTGAGGACTGGAGCAAGTCGGGAAAGTAGAGCCATGATTAGAAGTGAGTGAGTAGCCCACTCATCCTACATGCATGACCCTGAGCGGTTTCCTAACCCCTCTGATGCCTCAGTTTACTCGTCTGTGAAATGGAGCAGCAATTGTATCTGCCTCATAGGATGTCAGACGGGTTTGGTAAAATCATTGCCTTTCAGGGCTCAGCACAGGCAGCCTGTCCTTCATATATGTTATTAATACTAATGAAAATATAAATTTGACCTTATTGCAAATAGACGTGACTTCTATAAAACAACAAATCACGTGACGTATGAAGTCACTAGTTCAGTCCGACGTTGTAATCCGAGGAATGCTGTAAACACTCTGGATCGGGCTTCCCGTAAGGCCATGCCGATTTTCTTGCACTGTGGCTGTTCAGCACAGTCTACAGGCAGTTCCAGGAAGCCCCGGCGGCATCCTGAGAGAGCCCTGGCTGTTGGCTGTCACCGGGATGCACCTTTCTGTCGTTCACTTCAGAAACTTGCAGATTCCAAAAGCGGGAGGGGAGAGTGGGGCTGGGTCCCATCACAGCGAGGGCACCCAGTGTCCTCCCCGGGGAAGGAGAGAAAGAAGGACGTGCAGCAGCACAACTCAGCCATGGCAGGCACCGCGGGGCGGCCCGGAAAGACACAGCGGACAGGTGCCTCCCCCAGAGCCTGCCTTGGGGACTGTTCTAGCCTCTAAGCAGGTTGTCATCTGCTGCTCACCAGACAGGGAAGCTGCCCTGGTGACTCCCACTCCGCTGGCTCTAGACTCCGGCAGGTTCAGAAGATTCTCTCATGGCGTCCTGGATCTTACGGGACATACCAGTGTCTCACTGGCCCAGGTGCCGCCAGGAGCCAGGGCTTGCCGAGGGCATTTGTTGGCTGGTGCTGAGAGTTTGGCTCCTTGAGAGGTCTCGGGAGGAGAGGAGAGGTCAGGTGGGGGGTCCAGCCTCCGTCCTCCCTGTCCCAGCACAGAGCTTCTGCCCCAGAAGGAAATGCAGGCATGTCATTTATGGGATGGAGCCGGGACCTGTGTGTTTAGTCTCACTGTTTCGGGGCAGACAGGAGAAATGCTGGCGCAGGGGACTTGAACCCCAAGGCTCGTCCCAGCCCTGCACACAGCACACTGGTAACGTCTACACAAGAGGAGGCACAGGACTTCTGTTCCCAAAGCATCTCTCCACTGGCCCCACAATGCCCCAGTGTCCAGTGTCTCAATTGCTCTTTCAAGCAGTTACAATCCTCCCCCTTCCCAAGCTCTTTGGTTGGAATAGAGGTGCCTTTCACGGCACACACAGCACAGAAGAGGAAGCACACTCTGCTTCCGGCAGCCAGCCGCACATGCAGCTGGGGGCACTGTCCCCTGGTGACCCCTGAAGGAATGGGACTCAGAACACACCGAGGGAATGGGGTGCATTGCGAAGAGGAGAGAAACAGCACTAAGAGGACATATGCACAGGTGGGGCTCCCCAAAGACTGTAGATGCGGAGGGGACCCTTGCTCCATCCAGAAACAGCACCAGTGCCCTGGGATCCCAGAGTTGGTGGCGCTCACAGGAGAACTGTGTTTGCATGTTCCAGCTTTCCAGTGTGCCCGGTGTCACCAACTCAGCACCTTGTACCGCAGGCCAAAGGTGCTTGCAGCAGCACTGCCCTGGGGCACTGGCCCGGAGGCCCAGTCCCTGCTGACAGTGCAGGGTTCAGGTGTTGAGCTCACGGAGGTGAGTAACTCCTAGCCCTGGGTCCAGCGGCTGAGGATCTCCAGGACACAGACAGTCATGCCTTTCCAGGTGTGGTGAACAGAGCGTGCAGGCTCTAGGTGAGCCCTTCTCACCTTCACCCCTGGCTGTTTGGGAACGTTTGCATCAGGTGACATTCTGCGTGTGGAGCCTGGCTTGGGGCCAGGCTGTGGGGACATCACCTTCCAGGAAGCGAAATCACTGTAGGGAGTTCTGATCAAGACACGGCGTGAGTTCACCCTTAAAACTCGCCATGCACTTCAAACTAAACAATTACGTGTTGTTCAGAACATTAATCAAAAAGACACAGACTCAAACACATGACAAACATCCCTGCTGAACAGAAACAGAACCATACAGGGTGAGCTGGGGCCAAAGCGGCAGCCACGCTGGGCTGTGGGTCCGAAATAAGCCGTGGCATCAAGAAGTGAGACCCCTGCAGAAAAATCGGGACTGAAAGCAGCTGGGCACAGGGGCAGCCAGAGCCAGCACCGTTGCCTGCAGCCCAGGCGCTGGTGAGTTTCCCAGGGTGACATAACCCAGCCCTCCACGGAACACTGTTTGGGAACTGTAAGCCGCCCATTTAAGAGCTGGACCAACCTGGGCACCTTAAAGCACCAGGTGGAGGCAACCCCGGCAGTGCTGGGCAGCAGAGATTACCGAGAGGGGAATAAAACAACTGTTGTTAAATGTTCGAGAAGGACTTGCAATAAGAAAAATAGCCCACACAATTTGTTAGGAAGTGGATTTAATGATGCTGAAATGCAAACCGTAGAACATGTTTAAAATGGGTAAAATGAAGTACGTTTAAATTCTTCAAGACATAAACGAAAGAGTGACACCCACGTAAAAGAATAAGAAATCACAAAACATAAACAGGCACCTATGAATCAAGAACAGATGGGTGTGAAAAACAGCCAGTTAGAAATCCTGCAAATGACAATCAGTCACTGCAATGGCTGAATGGTGTCAGTTCTGGACGGGACACAGTCAAAGCCAGAACCAGTGACCTGGAAACATCATGGAGAACAGAAGGAAGATAGAAAAAAAGACAGAAACGCTAAGAAAGAGATCTGGAGAATACATGATAGAGGGGAAGACTCGACTGCAGTAGGAGTTTGAGAAGAAAATAGAGGAATTGATGAGGAAGTAATATTAGAAGGGAGAATGACTAAATATTTCAAAAAGGACACAAATGAGTCTTCAGTTTGAAGATGGCCAGTGAGGACGCAGCAAGACAGATGCATGTGTCAGTCAGACGCGTCTCAATGACACTGAGGGACGTCCGGGATCACGTCTGAAGTCACCCAGGGAGGAAGGCGTGCAGGCTTCAGCCACCGCGCGGTTGTCGCGATGCCGAGTGGCGAATCGGGGTCAAACCCCAGCGGATGCGGAGAGGGGACCCGGCGTGGGCTGGCGCTGCCGCACAGACTTTCTAGAAGAAGAACACGGAGGTGGCACGGCCTCCGGTGGCTGGGGGAGAGGCAACAGGGTCCCCAGGCAGGAAGCACAGCGAACCAGGGTCCAGTTGTGGGGTCTCAGGAAATTGTGGGGACTCTTGAGACTGCTGGGAGAAAACAGTCTCCACCCAGATACAGATTCTGCTTTGTGCTTGTGCATGTTTGTGGCTGGACAGTTTTGTTGGTAGACAAACGTTGCATTTCCTACACGACGTTGAAACAGAACTGGTTGTATCAATGAGAAACAACTGCTTGTGTCTTCAGGGCTATGCGTTTATTAATAATTATTCAATAAAAGCTGGTTGGCCCCTCATTCCATGACAGGCGGGCCTAGGTGCGTGGGGGGTACGGGAATGAGGCAAAGTCCTGGCCTTCTCAGAGCTTACGTCCACGTGTATCAGGCAGATAATTATTAAGTAAACAAATAATAGAATATCTTACAGTAATCAGAAAATAAAAATCAGGGTGTACTGAGTTAAATAATGTCCCTTCAAAAATTCATGTCCACCTGGACTGTGGACCCAGAATGTGACTTCACCTGCAATGGGGTCTTTGCAGGTGTAATTAGTTAAAAAAGAGCTCATGCTGCAGTCACATGGGCCCTATCAAAGACTAGTGTCCTTCTAGTAAGAGGAGAGGACACCCAGACACAGAGAAGCCACCGTGTGCCCATGGAGGCGGGGATTGGAGTGAGGCAGCCACAGCCAAGCACCCTGAGGACGGCAGCACCCAGCACAGTTGGGGAGAGGAAGGAAGGAGCCTGCCCTGGGCGGGCCTTCAGGGCGAGCTCAGCCCTGCCGGCACCTTGATTTAGGACTTCCGGCCTCCAGAACCGGGAGAGAGGAAACTTCTCTTGTTTAAGCCACCCGCTTTGGCGTACTTGGTTCCAGCAGCCTTAGGTAGGAAGCTGACACAAAGGGTAGAAAAGTCCCCACCCTCTCCTCAACCTGCACTTCTGCTTGAATTCCCACTGGTTGAACGAACTTTTGCTCCAGCGGCAAACAGCCTGAGGACTAAGGCCAGGAAGCTGTCCTTCCTCTCACCTGTCGACCTTGCTTCCCACCTTCAAGGACAGCTACAGCTTTGAAGTTAAAACAGTTTTGCTGTGAGCTGAACGGTTTATAAGATAACACTCAAAAGGGTGTCTAGGTAATTATAGGTTTCTAGAAAAAGAGCCGCTCTCTGCTGAGGCTTGCATTTTAGTGCCTTTGCCCTGCCACATGGTCCCACCGGATTCCACCAGGCCCACCCCTTCTGACTCCCTGAGACATCTCCGTTCTCTTCCTGGTCACCCGTCCTTCTGTCCCGGCTCCCAGCTCCTACGGACCGGGCCTGGCGCTCTGCTGTTCTTCTGCTGGGACCCCTCGGCTTCATGTGCTGTTCCCGCTTCAATCTCTTCTGCATCTATTTTTATATTTATCCTATTAACACTTCTGCACAAAAAATCACTCAAATGGGACTTAAAGAAAGAAGAAGGCAGTGGCTCTGGTCTGGCCACAGTCACGATCTCTCATGGGGGGAGAGTTCGCCTGGGATCTGGCTCCGCTGTCAGGGGTGCCACCATCGGCCACTTGGGATTTACACCTTTCGCCCCTCCAAACTGAGGGCCACACCCTGTTCCAGGCACAGCCTCAGAGAACATGCTCTTGCCTTTGAGCAGTTTGCAGTTCAGCTTTCCTGGTGACACTGCCCTAGAGTACATTTCAGTGCACTGACTTCATCGTCAATAGGTTCCGCCCAGTGAAAGAAATAATAGAATCTCCAGTTATTTCGTTCAGTCTTTTTTTTTTTTCAGTTTGTTTTTGTCCTTGTGCTATAACCTATGACAGAAGGCTCTGGAAGTTGGTGCAAATCCAGGCTGTCTCTCCGGCTGATGTTTGGAGAGGCCCAGATGCCTGGCTGGACTGCAGGGACAGAGAGGGTCTGAGGTGACCCTGTCGCAGTCAGCATCACCCCAGCATCACGCGTGAACAGTGCAAGCTTCCTCCTCCCCTGCAGGCACTAGCAAGGCCCTGTACACAGTCGGGAGCACCTGGGCCCAGCCGGCCGTTCAGGTGTTGGACGTGCTGCTTCTGCCCGGGAGGAGGCTGTGTGCAGGGCCTTGGGCTGTGCGGTGCAGGTGCCCTACGCGTGTCATTGCCGCCATCCTCCCGCGGGTGTGTGGTAGGTGCGACTGTCCTTGTTTCAGACTCTGTTACCCATCCTGAGCCAGCTCTCCCTGAGCCACGAAACCGCCCTGAGACTGTCACCCAATTCCTCCCCCGTCCCCGGCCTCTGACTTCTCATGTCTGCTCAGCATTTGAGTAACAGCTTGATTGGTGTCCCAGCACACCGGGTGTCCTTTGTCACTGTGTCTAGCCATTCGCACGGGGGTGCAGGCATCACCTTTACTTCTGGGGAGGAGTCAACGATAAACCGGCTGCAGCCAGAGTTCTCTAGGGTCAGACTCACGGGTCAGACCCCACTAGAGGGTAGTGGAGAAAGGTTCTTGGGATTTCCGGGGAATTTTGGTCCTCGAAACTGCTTCCTCCCCTCCGGAGTTTGTCCAGGCCGCAGTCTGAGGAAGCCCCGCCCTGCCGGGCTCCTGCACAGGCACTGCGGCCACAGCGGGTTAATCCATCTGCAGGAACCGCTTGGACCCGGCTCCCTGCTGCAGGGGATGGACAGAATCCGGAAGAGCCTGTTTTCATTGTTATTTAAAAAGCCCTGTCCCGGTAAATAAACCAGGCTAATCAAACGCTTTTCCTGTGTGGTAACAAATTCATCAGAGCAGACACAGGACAGAGCAGCTCTGCAAAACAGTCCCAGGACTCTGGACTCCACTGGGTGAGTGGAACTCCTGGCATAGATGTTGACTCTGGCACTCAAGGTTCTTCCCCTGGCAGGGCCTGGCTGACTGGCCACTGTGTGGACTGTGGCTCAGGGGTGGGGGGCAAGAGCGCCCTCATTTTCCACTCTTTATTCTGTCAACACCAGAACGAACTGCACGAACACTCAGTGCCGTGGCAGGTTTTCCCACGGCTCCCAGTCTCCTGGGGAGAAGCCCGCAGTTCTGTGGGGACAGGGTGTCCCGGGTGAAGGCAGCCCAGGCCACTGTGAGGGCCTCCTCCAGCACAGCACCCACATCACCTGACGTCCCCAGTTGCTGGCTAGAGCCAGCCGGGAGGAGGATGACAAGCTGAAGGCTGAGCTGCTGTGGGGAAGAAACAGAAGGAAGAGATATCAACATGCTAAGGACACTATCTGGGTGACGGGCACATTTTTAACCCTGACTCGAGCACCATGGAAGTGATCCATATAACCAAAAACATTGGTGCTCCCATAATACTTTTAAATTTAAAAAAAAGCCCTACAGGCCGGGTGCGGTGGCTCACGCCTATAATCCTAGCACTCTGGGAGGCTGAGGCGAGAGGATCACTTGAGATCAGGAGTTTGAGACCAGCCTGAGCAAAAGGGAGACCCCCCCCACCCCTGTCTCTACTAAAAATAGAAAGAAATGATCTGGACAGCTAAAAAATATACAGAAAAACTTAGCCGGGCATGGTGGAACAAGCCTGTAGTCCCAGCTACTCGGAAGGCTGAGGCAGAAGGATTGCTTGAGCCCAGGAATTGGAGGTTGCTGTGAGCTAGGCTGATGCCACGGCACTCTAGCCCGGGCAACAAAGTGAGACTCTGTCTCAAAAAAAAAAAAAAAAAAAAAAAGCCCTACAAAGTGTAAGAAAGACCAAATGCTCTAAGTTATATGCCACTAAGATCCTAGAAATTATGTCAAATATTGAGGCATGTATATTTCTTCTGAGAATGACTATAAAATTCACTCAAGTGTCTTTAAAAAAATGCTAAGAAGACTCTGAGGCAGTGCAGGGGTTGGCAACACAGCAGGGGGTGTGCATGGCCTCTTAAAAGTTAAATTATTTACAGGTGAGACTCAGCACAGGGGGACTTGGAACTTTTGTGCCCAATCTAAACATCTAAGAACGGCCGGCAGCAATCAACACAAGCCTGTGCCCCAAGCCGGCTCCCCTCAGGGTCCTGTGGCCAAGGGGAGCGTCACCCTCGGCCACCTGCGCGTCCCCTGAGGAGGAAGCGCTCCACACCCGGGACAAGCCCCAGGTTCACTTGCCCCCAGGTTCACCTTGCTGCTTTCCAGCTCCTCCTCCTTCTTTCTGCAAAGGCAAAAAAGCCAGTAATAACCTTCCTAAATCCCCAGGTTTTCGTTGGCTGTTTAGTTCAAGGTCAAGAAGGACTAAAAGAAAACAAGGAGAAAGGCAAAGGGACAGGAGAGGATCACACTGATGGCGCCGGGAATCCCAGCCAGGGACCCTCAAGGCAGGATTTGAGCTGCGGGCCCGAAGGGCAAGGGAGGGGTGGGGGGAGAACAATCAAGAAGGGAGAGAAAGTGAAGCCCCGGGATCCCCTCCGGCCCCTCCTCCCCTGCTGTCAGTCCCCTAGAACCGCCGTCCTCCTTGCCCTTGTCCTGCCCATGGAGACAGCACCTGCTGAAATCTGAAATACTCTAGGTCCTTACAAGTGCCGTGTTCCTTTTCTTCTTGGGCTTATTTTTCTTCTTCAAATTTCCCTTTTTATTTTTCACTGGAGAGGAGTACCAAATACTTTTTTAAATGGAATTGTCTGAAGGAAAAATCAAAGTAAAAGTTCCAAAGTTAATTTTGATGGCTCGGTCGCTACAGGTAGCCTATGTCGTCTCCAAGAGGCTGCGCTGACGCTTTCCTGGGCGCCCTGAGCTCCATCCCCTGCACTGGGGGTCTGGGGAGTCACACTCACCTGATGCACCTGCCACGCCTGCTCCTGGCGGGTCCCTAGCTCAGCTGCACCTGCCGTGTCCTGGCGCCGCTGCAGGAGGGGGAGCGCGGGCGGCTCGACTGCGCCACCTGCTGGACCAAGTTCTTAATGGGCTCGCGCTTGATTTTAACCACACTCAGCTTCCTTTGCGTTTCTCAAACTCAGTAATATGTTTCTATTGTCCAATGAATGGTTACACTTGTGATTATTATTTTTATAATGACTGCATTGCAATATCATGCACGTACCTTACAATTCCCCCATGTGAAGTGTGTAATTCAATGGTTTTTAGTATATTCACAGTTGTACCAGTGCCATAATCAATCGTCTCAGAACAATTTCATCACTCAAAAGAAACCCCTACTCGTTAGCAGTTGCTCCCATTTCCGCCCAGGTGACCCCACCCTACTTTCTGTCTCTGCGCATGTACCTGCTCTGCACTGTATGTACACAGAGCCACACACCCTGGCCCTTCGTGGCTGGCTGCCTCTGGGGGTCTCTTGCTTGCTTTGGATGGTTAGTTAGCGTCTGGGGTCCAGAAGGAATGAGTCCTCACGGGGTCCCGGGACACATGGGTAGAGGTACCCCCTGCGTGGGTAGGTGAGACCGTGCCCAGCACGGGGCTGGGTCCAGAGGAAGAGCGACAGGGGAGGGGACAGGGCCACAGGCCCCTCCCTGAGAGCCCGTGGAGGGAAGGGGCCCATCGGAGACCGAGGACAACCAGCGAGGGGCAGGGAGCCAGGCAAGGGGACCAGGGTGTTCCCAGGGGCTGACGGACGTCAGGGGCTCCAGGCGCTTAAGTCCCTCTGCGTCACTCGTCACAGAGTGGTGTGTTGGCTTCCATTCCTGTCTTTCTTTTAAAGTTCTCTAATTTCAGAAGCGGGTGGAAAGAAACCCCACAACACGGCACAGGATTTCAGGCACTCCTCACAAACGACCTTTCCTAATAACATGGTTGATCACACATGGAAGTTGTTGCGTGTTTGGTTTTGGTTTTACCTCACACTTCTCTCTTCCCAGCGTTGCACTTCACACCTGGGACCCCTCAGTGCAGTGGCCGGGAGGACACCTGGCATCCCAGGAATCAACCAAATTACACTGCTTAAAGACTTGGTTTCTGTCTCATTAAAATTCTTTATTGCTAGGCCGGGCGAGGTGGCTCACGCCTGTAATCCTAGCACTCTGGGAGGCCGAGGCGGGTGGATCGCTCGAGGTCAGGAGTTCGAGACCAGCCTGAGCAAGAGCAAGACCCCGTCTCTACTAAAAATAGAAAGAAATTATCTGGCCAACTAAAATATATATATATATACAAAAAATTAGCCGGGCATGGTGGCACATGCCTGTAGTCCCAGCTACTCGGGAGGCTGAGGCAGTAGGATCACTTGAGCCCAGGAGTCTGAGGTTGCTGTGAGCTAGGCTGACACCACGGCACTCACTCTAGCCCGGGCAACAGAGCGAGACTTTGTCTCAAAAAAAAAAAAAAAAAAAAATTCTTTATTGCTGAGAATGAAGGGTTTGGGGGGAGATGTAGCAACAAAAAGTACATTTCTAGTTCTACCCCCTTGTGTTATTTTGGCCCAGCTGACTTGAAGCAGCTGTGTTGGATAACAAACTTTTTTTTTAAGTATTTGAAAGGTCAAAAGTCCAAAAACTGGAGTTTGTTTGAAACCGTTCTTCCCGTGTGGCCCACTCGCAGGCGTCCTCGCTCCTGGGGCTGCTGCTGCTGCTGGAGGGGGGCATGTTCTCGGCCTCCCCACCCGCCGGGCTGGAGCAGGTCTTCCGGCACATCGAGCTCCAGCAGGATGCCTTTGTGCAGGTAGGAGACGCTGCGCCCCGATCACACCCTTTGGGGACCTGGGGAAAGCGGTGGTTTGCTTGGAGATGTGGATTTTTTTTGCCTGACAACTTAATCTGTTTAAGAAATGCCTGTGACTCCACATTGGAGTACAGTCACCAGTAGTCATCAGAAGGGACGCTCCAGCCACACCGCCTGGAAAGGGCACCCTCTGCACTCCAGCACATCTGCTTGAGGGACGCCCATTTAGAGGTGACCAGCAGACTGTTGAGCTGCGTCAGCCATGAACAATGCCACCTGGCTCCAGGTGCGGCCGAGGCAGAGCTGGGGCGCTGGGGCAGCACTGTCTGTTCTGTGGCACACGGGTCACGTGCGTTTGATCTCCTCCTCTATAATCCCGTGCGCCCTAATGCCCCGCACGGCCCTGCACGTGTGGTGGGGGAGAGGGAGGGGGAGTGCGGGGAGCGGAGGCTCTCCATTCCCGAATTCTCACCGGCTACTCCCCCCCAACGCCGGCTCTCGTGTCCCCTCCTGGGTGTCTGGCCGTCACCACAGCCCCCTCACACCGATGAGATGTTTGTGCTCACCAGCCGGGGGCCTCCTGGGGGTCTCTCTGGACTTTGTCCCCTGAGCCCCCCATGCCGTGCCTTCACTATATGTGCACTGGATCAAACAACCAATCTTAGGACCGTGGTCGTGTGCAGTTAGATGTGAACCTTCGAGTTTTACACTAAAAGTATGAAACTGAACATCCGGGCCCTGCTCCTGAGCTTGACCTTCATGTAATCCTGCCTCTTCCTGGAATATTGACTTGACAAAAGTGCCCCCTGGATTTCTCAAACCTGAGTGGGGTTTCCGGAATAGGCCGGAATGAATAGGGGGTGGAGGAATGGTGTCTGGTGGGGGTCAACTGTTAATTTGGGCCTTTTAGGCCAAACGTCTCCTCTTCCCGCCTTCCTCAAATACACCCACGCCCACTCCTGGGAGCTCCGCAGCGTCGGCTCTGTAGAATCTGCCCTAAACTGTAAAGCACGATATTCTTGGAGGTTAAACAGATTCTTTCATAACAAAAGTAAAAGTCCTGCAACCAGGGTGGAGAGATCGACTCAAGTAAGTTAGGAAAAGTCCAAACTGGTCATTCCAAATGTGTGTAGTTTTTCATAAAAATGATGACTCTCCAGTATGGGCCACTCAGGTTCCACCATGGGGATGTGGACGGTGACTTGATAACGCAGTTCCGGCCGGCACGCATCAACTGCTGGGTCCACGCAATGTGTTAAGCTTTGCACGCACATCATCTCTTCATCTTCACCATAACCCTATGGTTAGGGAGTGCCACTCTCTTGTAAAGACAACAAAACTCAGGCTAAGAGAGGTTGAGGAACATGCTCGAGGTCACACACCTGCAGCAGCAGAACAGGATTAGGAGCCAAGGCCGTCATCTCCTGCACAGCACCGAGGTTAAGCCCAGGTCGCGCTGCCTGGATCTTGCAGCGCAGGGAGGGCCTGGCCAGGAAAGCTGAACGCAGAGCACGTCAAGAGGAGCCCTGCAGCCCAGCTGAGGCCACCGTGGGATTAAATTGGTGTCACCTGCAGTGGCCAGGAGGCCTCCAGGGGCATTTGTGGGAAGCCAAGAGTCTCAGAAAAAGCCGTTCTTAACAATTAGAAACAGCGGGTAGAAACTCGCCCTTCTCTGCAACCCCAGTGCCCCAGGGGGAGCACAGCCCAGGTCTTCGGGGAGACACCTTTGCCCCAACCCGCCCTGCCTGGTCTTCTGTATTGACCAGGCATCTCCGTCCTCCGAGTTCCCGTCTGTCAGTTACTTCTGGATGTCACAGAGCTCACTGGGCAGTCTTCAGTCCCCGACCAACTGAATGGTGTTTGGGGACTTGTCGTCTCCTCCCTCCCCCATCGCCCCCGCGCAGGACCCGCCAAGACTCATCCTGTCTTTGCTTTTCTTCCCAGACGCTTAAGGAGTGGGTGGCCATTGAGAGTGACTCTATTCAGCCCACGCCCTGGTTCAGACAAGAGCTCTTCAGGATGATGGCCGTGGCCGCGGACAAGCTCCGGCGCCTGGGAGCCACCGTGGATTCCGTGGACATGGGTTCTCAGCAGGTGCCGGCCGGGCTCCCTCCCACCTAAGGGGCTGCCACCTCTGAACATCAGCCAGGCCTTCCTTTGGGGGTGGCAGGAGAGGGGCTTACCCTGATCCCCAAGCAAACCCCCACGTCCTGCTTCCCAGTGAGGATGGAACATTGTGCCTGGGCTCCGAGGAGACTCTTGCTGACTCTGGTCACGTCGGGACGCTGGGGTGGGGCGAGGGAAGGTCAGCTCACCATGGCAGCCCCCCCGTGCACCACTGGCGCCCTGTGCACGTGGTGCAAATCTCTCCCAGATTGTCCTTCCCTTACAGTCATGTGCGTCTTTCCCAAAGAGCCCATATAGAGAGCTGCGTCCTTTCACCAGAGTCCCTGCTGAGAGCTGTCACTCTGCCACGAGTGACAACCGCAAACCCAAGGCCGGGCGCCGCCTGCCTTAGCGCTGACCGGCCGCAGGGCAGCCCCCATCTTCCGGGATTCCGTCCACCTAACCTACGCCGGCTGAGATCTGTGTCCCTGCTGAAGGGCACAATTCACTATGCTGTTTGTCAATTCCTATCTAAGGACGTAGTTGTTACTTTACTTTTAATTATGTTTCATATCTTAGTTAAAAGTGTCTCGTGGCTCTTGTTTTAGAGATGAAGAAAGTGATGCTCAGAGAAATGACATGGGCTCTCTGAAGACCCAGGGTTAGAGTGGACAGGGCTCCTAATGCCACGTCTGAATTTTCTGGAAGAACAATAGGGCGTTTTGTGACCCTCTGTCTCTTGCAGCTGCCTGACGGTCAGAGTCTTCCAATACCTCCCATCATCCTGGCCGAGCTGGGGAACGACCCGAAGAAACCCACCGTGTGCTTCTACGGCCACCTGGACGTGCAGCCTGCTGCCCGGGGGGACGGATGGCTCACGGACCCCTACACGCTGACGGAGGTGGACGGTCCGTGAGGCACCAGTGCAGCAGTGCCGTGTCCGCTGGGGACCAGGGCTCGCGTCCAGGGCTTACGGATCTGAGATGGGACTCTGTCCCCAGACTCCGGGTCTTGCCCTAACATTAAGAATGAAGGGAGGTGGGGTGTGGTGGCTCACACCTGTAACCCTAGCACTCTGGGGGGCCGAGGATTGCTTGAGGTCAGAGTTCAAGACCAGGCTGAGCAAGAACGAGACCCCGGTCTGTACAAAAAATAGAAAAATTAGCTGGGTGTGGCGGTACATGTGCACGTCTGTAGTCCCAGCTATTGGGAGGCTGAGGCAGGAGGATCACTTGAGCCCAGGACTTTGAGGCTGGAATGAGCTATGAAGACACCACTGCACTCCAGCTCAGGTGACAGAGCAAGGCCCTGTCTCAAAAAAAAAAAAAAAAAGAATGAAGAGAAATACTGCTCTCATAGTCTACCAATTGGTTCATTGAGGCTTATTTTCCCTCATTTATGAAAGAAACTGCGGAGCTTTGTGTCCCTGGGTAGGGGTTCTTGGGTTGTGAGGAAAACAGTTGTCTAGGTCACACATTTTCCTTTTCAGCAATACCCAATAATTCGCATTTTATACAGAAAACAAGAAGAACGCTTAATAGAGATAAACACATCTTTTCTTCATTCTTCCACTAATTGTAAACTCTCAAGATGAGAGGCTGTGCTGCACGGCATTCTGTAAGAAACCCTTGGGTCCCGTCAGTGAACTTGGAAAACAGCTGATGCTGCTTGCTGTTGAGGCCGATGGAATCTGTTCAAATTCGCTTATTTTATCTGACTTGATCATGACCATACTATGTGTATGTAGGAAATCATACTTTGCAATTTCATAGCAAGATTTGTGCCTGGGATATTAGAAAACACTGTTAAAGTTATTACTCATAAAACGACCTTTGTTTTTAACTCGCTTTACTTGGCCGAGGTGACCACGCTTTTCTGAAAATTTCTCTCCCGTTTTTAAAGGAAAACTTTATGGACGAGGAGCCACAGACAACAAAGGCCCCGTTTTGGCGTGGATTAATGCCGTGAGCACCTTCCAAGCCCTGGAGCAAGTAGGTGACCGGTTAGTTGTGTCTGGGAGAGAGAAGGCGGAGGAGGATGACAGCTACTCGTGCTTTGAGTTTGCTCAGTGTGTTCCAAGCAAACTGCACTGGTCATTTATGCTTCCCTACACTCTTGGGAGGTGTGTGTTGCAATGACATCCGTTTTACAGGTGAGAAGAGTAAGGTTGCCCAGCTAGTGGCAAGGCCAATACTTGGAGGATGGATTTGAGCCTGCACCATTAAGGACATTAAAAAACAAGACGCAACAAAATATGTGATGAAGGCTGGGTGCAATGGCTCATGTCTGTGATCCCAGCACTTTGGGAGGCCAAGGTGGGATGAATACTTGAGGCTAGGAGTTTGAGACCAGCCTGGGCAACATAGCAAGACCCCATCTCTAAAAAAATATTTAAAAATTAGCTGGGAATGTCTGCACCTATAGTCCCAGCTTCTTGGGAGGCTGAGGAGGAAGGATAGCTTGAGCCCAGGAATTTGAGACTTTTGAGGCTGTAGTGAACTGATGGAACCATTGCACTCCAGCCTGAGCCACAGAGCAAGACCCAGTCTCTAAAAAAATAAAAATAAACACATGATGAGCCTGTGGCTAAGTTACTATCTACTGGGACTTGTCTTTTATTTAATTTTTTTTTTTTTTTGAGACAGAATCTTGCTCTGCTGCCTGGGCTAGAGTGCCTTGGAGTCAGCCTAGCTCACAGTAACCTCAAACTCCCGGGCTCAAGTGATCCTCCTGCCTCAGCCTCCTGGGTAGCTGGGACTACAGGCATGTGCCACCATGCCCAGCTAATTTTTTCTATATGTATTTTTAGTTGTCCATATAATTTTTTTCTATTTTTTAGTAGAGATGGGGGTCTCGCTCTTGCTCAGGCTGGTCTCGAACTCCTGAGCTCAAACGATCCACCGGCCTCGGCCTCCCAGAGTGCTAGGATTATAGGCGTGAGCCACCACGCCTGGCCCTGTCTTTTATTTTTAACCCATATTTTTATCTTATCTCATGTTTTTTTTGATCTTCCCTCCCTTCTTATCACAGAGTATGATTTTGTTAAGAGAGACACACACACACACATTTTTCAAACGGTATTAGCTATTTGGCAAATGATCGAGATAGAACTCCCATGACATTCTGCCTGGATCCTTAGACCTCTTTCCCTAGGAGCCCAGTTGTTCTCTCTAAATGTCCAAATAAGGGGTGTGGAAGGGAGGCAGGGGGCAGCTTTGAGGGAGGGGGGCCCACTCTTTCCGCCACCAGAGGACATTGCTGGTGGATCTGGTCTCATATCGTGTTCTCAAAAGGATGGTTTCATCTCAAACCACTCTTTTCCTTCCTACTAATGGATGTGCTTAGACTCCAACAGAGGACTGAATCTAGAGTTGTGTGGCCCTGAGCAAGTGACTTAATCTCTCTGGGCCTCAGATTCTGTTCTGTAAAGAGAGAGTGGCAGCTCTCGGGCGGCTCCCTGGACACCACCTTCCACGCATTCTTCCCTCCCTCGCTTCCTGCCTTGCCCACAGCACCTCGGCACACACACCTCCCTGATTGTTTCCCCAAGAGGCAGAGCGAGTATCAACATCCACATTCCACAGGTGGAGAAGTGCGCTGCCAGAGGTGCCTCGGCTCATCGGGTCCCTCAGGTGCGGAGGAGCAGAGGGGCAACCAAAACGCACATGTGGCTGCTGGTGCAGTCGTCCTCCGACACTGAGCAGCTGTTGGTTTATATTTTATTAAACGAGATTTGCCAGAGAAGTCTTAGGATTTCCAACTACTTCTCAGCTGTTGTTTGCTAGTTAAATGTTAATATAGAACTTTCGAATATTAAGTTTTTAGAACTTTAGCTCAACTTCCCAAGACACACAGATGAACAAGTAATACATTTGAACAAATCATTATCCTACAATGCCCTTATCCAAGTGGATGACCAATTTTCTGATTTTAATTATGACATAATTTATTATTTTCTAATACATAACCCTCTGCTCATTTTGCACGTGTTAATCTGCGGTGGGTTGATCCCGCTCATCAGAACGGATTGAGGGGTCTGCGCTGTGCGGCGTCTCTGCTGTGATCACTTCTGCCTTTCTCCTGCCCGCGCTCTGCGCTCTAGGAAAAGACTTTGACCTCTCTCTCCTCTTTATGCAGCTCTCAAAGTTACGAAGTTATAAATTATAAAGATACAAAAGATCAAAACCAAATGGGAGAAGAGGCATGTTGTAAAAATTTTAAAGGAGCTATTTCATGCCCTAATATTAACTAGAGAAAAACTCAAGTCCCATTTTGCTGCAAGATCAAAGCCCTTGAATAAGTTAAAAGGCAGATGGAAATCATAGCTGAAAAATAACAGATACTTGAAGTAAAAGTTATCCTGAGGCTTAACAATCTTTCAAAGGAAAAAGTTCTCCTTTATCATGCTCAGAATTATGAGCATAGAAAAGCGATTTGTAATTGAGTAACCTTTCTTGACAAATTCCTTTTGGGAGGAGGAGGAAAATGCCTCCCTGTGTAGCAGCACAGTGAAGCTCTGAGGGTAGACCCTTGCCTTTCCTGCAGGAATTCCTTCCCCCAACTCTTATCTTAACCTTGAAGCGATGGGCCATGTTGGCGTGTGTAGGGCTTTACCTTGAATTCTCCTTCACAATCTTACCTAAAACTCCATTGCTGTAAGCAGAACTGTTGGGAATACAAATAATCCACACATTGAATGTAAATAACAATGCATTTATATTATGTACAAATGAATTCTGGATCTCATAATGTGAATGGGCAAGTTGTGCAATTTTTTGTTGTTGTTGTTCTATTGTTAACTCAGGATCTCCCTGTGAATATCAAATTCATCCTTGAAGGGATGGAAGAGGCGGGTTCTGTCGCCCTGGAGGAACTTGTCCACAAAGAAAAGGACCGATTCTTCTCTGGCGTGGACTACATTGTGATTTCAGATAACCTGTGGGTCAGCCGAAGGAAGCCAGCGGTCACCTACGGGACCCGCGGGAACAGCTACTTCATGGTGGAGGTATCTGCAAACGGCGCAGGGAGGCACCGGGCTGTGCACACATCGAGGACCCCATTCTGGGACCCTGCAGAGGAAGAGAGAAAGTGCTTCCAAGAGCAGAGTCCTTACCTGGGACACAGGGCCTTGGGCAGGGGGAGGTCCCAGAGGCCTGGGGGTTTGAGGAGTTCGTGAACCCTCCCAAACTTACAGTGGTTGTGCTTTGTGCATTTTTCTGGTGAGAGGATTCATAGGGGGTTGTGAGCCACAGTGCAAAAGGTTTAGGAACTATGGCTGTGGAATTTGAGGCAGGAACAGCAGCCCGCAGGGAGGTATGGAGATCACCTGATCAGATGCCTGGTCGGTGCTCGCTCCCTGGTGGGTGCTGCTGGTCGAGGAGCTGGAGACCAAGCGACAGGGTCGAGGGGAAGTGGAAGGGGTGCTGGCGTCTCTCTGCCCTCAAGAAGTTTACTCCTAGTGAGATCCAGACACAGAGAGATGGGGCAGGGGCTGTGCTGTAGAAACTGCTCTGAAGAAAGCCAGCTGTGGCGGGGCGGAGCCCTGGATCAGAGGGGCCTTCAGCATGCAGTGGAGACGCAGCAGCTGGGGACCTCCCAGGGAGAGGAGTATGACAGTGCCGAGCAGGGGAGGCCTGAGGTCCTGAGCCAGGGAAGGAATTAACCTCTCTGCAAGGGCATCGGGAAGGACAAGAGAGAAAAGCTGTGGCGCTTCCTCCCTCTTGTTGGCTTCAGTGTTTCCTGCTGAGTAGGAAGCGAGTTTATTCGCAGAGAAGCGATGGCTTGAAGCGGCTGCTATGGGGAACGGGTAGGAGAAAGGGCTAGAGAACGGAGAAGGGGCAGCGAAGGCCCACGTGGGTAGTGTTGACCCGGGCTGAGGTCATCCCCGCTGGGCATGATGGATGAAGTAGGGACGTGAGTCAAGGTGTTGCCCACAGAGCGGTCCAGGCGAAGCCCAGTGGCATTTAGGTCGCACAGGGGAAAGGAAAGGCGGGAAGACCACAGTTTGGGAAATCTCAAGAGGATCGAGGGATGGGACGTCTTGAGGGCCAAGAGCAGGTGGGGCAGAAAAGTGACCGGAGAGGAGGAGGACAAGACGTGTGAGCAGGAGGCGGGACCGGGCGGGTTGCGGTCTCAGAGGGAGACTCCAGGCGTGGAGTGCTCAGCTAGTGTGGCCGCCCAGAAAAATAAGCCCTCAGCGACAGCGCCGGAACAGAAGGTCCACCTGGCTGTGCGCGAAAGATGTTGGAGCAGGGGTAGACCAGCTGGCAAGGAAGATGGGAGGGGATGAGCTGAAGAGACAGTTTAAAATTAACCCAATCGACTGGAAATTGGTAACTGGTTGCACGTGGTGGGCACAGGAGAAAGCAGGCTGGTAGGAAGGCAATTGCAGGAGAGCAGGTTGAGTTCAGTTCTCCGTCTACTGACTTCCAGAAACTGCACTCGCACCCGAGCGGAAGGCACCATCACACCCCGAGCTTTCAGGTCTGGTGTTCAGGTGAAAGGTCAGACGACAGGGATGAACCCCAGGGTGTGCCAAGTTCATGTGAGTTCTTGAAGCTCTGTGGACGCAGGAAGGACAAGCCACGGTGAGACTTGGAGGTGGAAGGAAGAACAGACGTTGTCAGAGGACGTGTATTAAATAATATAACTGTCCTGCAGGCAAGAAAACAATAGAGAGAAGACAGTTTCTCCGGAGGGAGGGATGGTCAGCAGTGCGGGGTGAAACCAAGAGGAAGACAATGGCGGAAGCTTCCATCATTTGGCTAAGGAGGTCTGGCGGTCTCGGCCGGGATGTCGTTAGTGGGATAGCTGGAGACGCAGGGGGTCTCAGGGGATTCAGGAGACAGCGGGATGAAGACAAGGAGGGGGCGGAGGGTTCACGTCGTGCGATGGAGAAATACGGGAGGTGAAGTCAGGTCTGTGGTCGCCTCCCTGAGTTCTGAGGGACACACCATCGCCAAGGGAGCCCAGGCAGTGACGTGCCTCTTCTCTCTTCCCTACTTCGCAGGTGAAATGCAGGGACCAGGACTTCCATTCGGGGACCTTCGGTGGCATCCTTAATGAGCCGATGGCTGATTTGGTTGCTCTTCTTGGTAATGCCTCATTTTATTTCACTTTTTAAGCATCAAGCGGTCTGCTAAACACAGTTCTGTTTGTCTCCGAGTGTCTCTCCCCCTTGGGTGCGTGAGCCAGCTCTGACAAGGGTGTAGCAGAGGAAAAAACCACATTCTTAGCTTTTCCTCCCCTCGGCTAACTGTTCCTAGACTTATTGTCACGTCCCCATTATTTCTCTTACGGACAGAATCTCTTCCTCAATCCACCCCTTTTTCTGTTATTGGATAACGTGACACATCCTGCCGTACCCAAGGACAAGAGGGTAGAGACCCAAAGGACGCACAGGACCGAGAGGCCATCTCCGACTCCCGTACTGTTGCTCCCAGAACCGGGGCGGGTGGGGTGGGATTCCCAAGCCAGCTGAACTACAAGTTCAACTGCAGTAGACTCGGCAGGACTTTTTGACTGAAGACAGATCAACAAAGGGGTGCCCAGAGGGGAGAGGAATGAAGCGACACCCCAAGTGAGGCCTCCACCTACAAAGCCTCTCGTGTTACTGGATAGACCCCTCGGCAGACAGCCCTGCACACAGGCCGCGCCTCCTGGCACGTGGGCTCTGGGTGAGAGTGACAGGGTGTGTCCTCACTCTGCCACAGACCCGCTGCATGATGCTGGGCGAGTGTCATGCACTCGTCCTCTTACTGCATCCTCAAATCAATACTAGGTAAACATAGGACCGTGCTCCATTTAGAAATGAGAAAACCAAGCACCAGACCACTTAGGTAACTTTCCAGAAGAATTCAGAGAGCATGAGTGTGAATAGTTTTTGGGGAAAAGGTTAATTTTCTACCTTACCCGAACTAATCTTCTCTCCGCTAGGAACAGCGTCATCAGAACTTCAGCAGCAGGTTTTGATTCCCCCAGGCACGACTGCTGCCTGACATCTTTTTAGGCCATGTGGCCTCAGCAGGCAGGGGGTCCCGTTAGCCCCCCAAATGCATGTTGCTCTGCCAAGGAAGAGTCAGATCAGGATCACTAAGGGGATGGAAAGCACATGATTGTGCTTTCTTTAGTTTTGGGTACAAATCAAATAATCAGTGCCCGCCATGTGGTTTTCTGTGCTTTGTACAAATGCGTAAGGACGCAGTGTTGATAAACTTTAGCGTTTATCAGGGACCAGCAGGGACTTTGCTTGCTGTCGCACTGGGCCATCGTGGAGAAGCCCCGACAGCACCTTAACTCCCGGGCGCCCCTCAGGGCCGCTGCACATGAGGGTGCCCAGGGAGAGCCGGTCGGGCTGTGTGCTCCGCTGCAGGCTGACAGGGGCCACACGTTAGTCAGGATCCCGGACTCCAGGGGACAGTCCCGCCTTGTGCAAGTCTCCTAAGCTCTCTGGCCTTCCAGGTCCTCGTCCGTCCGTACCATCCATGCCATCCTGACGGCTGGTGTGACCACTAACGGCAATGAACGCTCACCGGGCTCCAACTGTGTGACATGCACGATAACCTCCACTAGGGGGCACGAGTGAAATCAGATAACGTCCCTGTCTGCAAAGAGGCCTAAAACCCAGTGTGCCAGGGAGGCAGGAGACGGGTGGGGGGATGCTCCTGTTCACAAGCAGACCACTAGCCTGTGCTTTCCCCCTTGCAGACATGTTCCCACCCCCTGCTGCACTTTCCTAAAAGACATAAAGCAGGAAAGAACTGAGGGCATTTCTATAAGCACCAAATATCTGACGGTATTTAAAATTTTAAATCCAAGCCGACTCCTGAGGATCCAGGGTCCAGTTTCCCGAGACAGTTTTCAAAGGCACTCTCTGCCCGCCCTGTGTTGCCTGAGACCGCGGTGGTGGCTGTAGAAATGACATCACATTCAGAGGATAAAGATTTCAAGCGCAAAACGAGCAGGACGGGAGGGATCAGTTCTTAAGCATCCAGTCCTCAGGCAGACGCTCTCAGCAGTAAAGAACTAGGGCGGAAGAGTGTGGGACGTAGCATCCTTAAAGCAGAATCATCTCTGTGCAGCACAGACAGCGGCGTTTGCCCGTCCTGCATTCCCTGCCACGGTGTTTTAGGTGGGGCCGAAAAGACGGAGCCGTGCTCCTTAGCTCTCTAATCAGGTTTCTCTGAGAGTGATTAAATGTGAAAGGAAAGTGAGGAAACCCCTTTCCTCTGCTGTCAGGGTGTGTGTC
>CM052443.1:3241267-3274681 GCA_028533085.1 Varecia variegata | reverse complement strand
TGCTAGGAAACGTCCACTTACAGGAAAACAAAGTCCCCTGCCAGAGAGGACAGAGGTCCCAATGCATCCTTGGTTGGTACTAATATGCCTTAAATCTCCACAGAAAATGCAAGATGTCACGTTGTCCCTGCATTTCCTTTTATCTCATTGATTGAATGTGTTAAAATTAGGTGATTTATAAAGATGGAATCAATCATACTCTGTTGAGATGACTTAAGCTAGTGGCTTCGTAACCAATATCCATTCCTCCCCTTCTTTCCTCATTCTTACTTTGTTCCTCTAGCCACCCCTTTCCCACTCAGCTGAGTGCTCTAGGCAAAGTTGACACCTTCTCAAGGTCCTGGTGGGCCTCAGGAATCGACAGGAAATCCTCTTCCTGTTTCCAGTGCTCGGATTAGGATGCACATGTGAGCCAATTCTGGCCAGGACACGTGAGGGCATGCCTGCTGGGGGCTTTTGGGAAGTTCTTTCTCTCTTAAGAGGAAAATAATAATAATAATAAAAAAAGGAGTTCTCTTACTGTGACATTTTTCTCTCCAGATGTGATCCCTGGCATCACTTTAACCTTCTTCGTACCAGTCTGAATTTGAATCTGACATTGAGAGGAGCAGAGAGATGAAAAAAATCCAGGTCCTTGATACCAACATTCAGCTCCTGAATCAATCAGTTCCGAAGGCTCCTTTACCCCTGCACTATATGTTTTGTGAGCCAATATACTTTTTATTGATTTAAGCAGTGGAGGTTCATTTCTATTATCTGCAGCTGAAAGCCTCCTGGTAGACGTGCTTTGTGTTATCTTTTCAATTATTCTGTATTTCACCATCATTTTCAAAGTAGTGATAACTTTTTGGGACAGTTTTTAATTGTGCCTTTATTCACCTTAGTTCATTAAAAATGTACTTGTTTTAAAGATCCCCAAAATAAAGTGTCCACCCCCTAATGTGGGCTATAGTTCACCCTCCCCATAGCATGGTATTTTTTTTTTTTTGGAAAACAATATTTCTTTAGGAATCTTACTGATCACACAGTAGTTACAAGAAGGTCAGATGATTTGCGATTAGATGAATTTATTGATCTCAGTTGGTAATATCCCTTTTTTTTCCCTTGGTAAGGGCCTAAAAAATTCTAGAATAGATGCATTTTTCTAGTCTTACAATGACAAATTCATTCCAAACATCTGGGAGGCATATACCATGTACAGGAATTTGTCTTCATCCTTCTCACTTGCATACACCTTCGGGGGCAGTGTGGAGATGCTCACAGCGTTAAGTCCCTTCGCCAGTAGGAGGAAAGCTTGATTAGCATTGAACTGAAAGTGACTTCTAATTATCTTGATGAGTTCACTCATGTCGATATGATCAGGTACAAGAAACTTGGTTTTATCCAGGACAGGAAGCTGCTTCTCACCCTTGTATTGTTCTATTATCACTGGGATGCTGCTCTTGGGATACGCAGGACATCTAGACATCTTCTCTTTGCTTGAAAGTGCGGGGCTGCTTGAAGCTCTTCTCAACGGCGTGGCTCAGGGGCCTGGGTGGTGGCTCTGACTCTGGAGATAGTGATTTCCCTTCACATTTCTAATTTGTGTAACTTTCTACAGTTTTTAACATTGTTTTCACACTAGTGACCCTGTTAACAGTCACAAAATCTTTGAAGTGGATATCATCATCATCATCATGATCATTCCCATTTTACTAATGAGAAACTGAGGCTCAGAAAGTTTAGGTAACACAGTAGTAAACAATGAAACTGAAACAAAAAATCATCTCTAGTTGATTTCCAGTCTGGTATTTTTTTTCTATAGGGACAGTCACTAACGCTCTTCACCAAACGTTTTCGTTTCTCCCCGGACGCATGCCAGGATCACACTTCCCATCCTTTGAAGTCAGCTGTGGCCATGACAGTTGCCTTGGTGCGATGAAATGTGAACAGATGAGATGTGTTTTCCTTCTGGGCCAAAGCATTAAGAACCAGCACATCTTTTGTTATCTTCTTTTTCCCTCCAACCCAGATAGCCACGGTTCCATGAGCCTGGGTCTGGTAGAGAAGACACACAGCACAGCGTCCAGCAACATTGTGATGGACTTGTGGGAATTAAGAATACGAATTTGTTGTTATAAACCAACAAATTTGGGGTGTTTACACAGCATAACTTAGCCTTTCCTGACTGATACATTCACAGAGTTAAAGTGGCCATACCACTTTCTCTGTTTTTAAGTTACAATAACTTAACTGAGTTCTCTGTTAGATACCTCCATTCTAAATTTTCCTCTTAGAAACCTCTGTAAATTTTATCCAGAAATAGCAAATTAGTTAGCTAATCAGACAAACTACAATTTATATAGTCCTTATTAAAGCAGGTTTTGTATTGAGGCTAATGAAACTCTAAGCCCTGAGAGTCCTCTTTAATATGAGACAGACAGACTTACATCAACGTTTCTCAACAGTTTGAATCCTAGACATTCTCTGTTCTAAAGTGTTGCCTCTAAGTGGAGAAGATGATGAGAGGGTGAAGTTCTAGTGCCTTATCTGGGAAGCATCTCTCTCTTCCCAGAGAGCGCCTTTGCTGAGATTACATCCAGGCCACAGGTCTGGGACAGGAGGAGTGGCATGTGTGTAAGTGTAAAATTGGGACGTCAGACAGAGGGAAATAGTCTCCCAGCTTACCCAATATAGACAGAAACAGAACATGTCTTTGAGCCTCATTTTTCTCATCTGTAAAATGGAAATAAAGCCCTATTTAGAGTGGTTATAAGAATTGAGATAATGTATATAAGGTTTCTAGCATAATGCCTGGCATTTATTGAACAGCTGATATATTTTAATTTCTTTTATATGTTCTTTTAATTTTCAGCCTGCTATTGTAAAAGTGTTTACCATTCATTATCCATGGAAGAAAATCACATATACCTAGAAAAAGATGTAAATCTATTGATTGCTTTATTTTCTCAAATGTGATAGAGTATATACATTTTTTTACTTATGAAGTTTGAAAATCTTTGCTCTGAGTTTTCACTTTATAACTTTCTTAGACTGCAATTGTGGTAGATTTGGTAATAACACTTCTATATCATTTAGGCTGCTTCATGATGCAAGTAAAAGAAAACCTGACTTAAATTTACTTAAACTATAAAATGATTTATTTTTCTGACTAATGTAAGTGGAAGTCCCAAGCGGGGCTGGCTTTGAGTGAGGCTTGACCCTGGTGCTTGAGGTCTCACTAGAGCTCTCTGCCTTCACCATGAGTCCGCGTTTTCCTTGGCAAGCATTCAATCAGAGAGAAAGAGAGGAAGAAAAAACTTGCTCTGAATTTTACTCTTAGAATCAGACAGTTGTCTTTAATAAGACCAAAGGAACCTCTCAATTGGAAATGAGGTCAACTTGACTTCCTTAAGATCACATCGAAACTACCTATGTTAAAATAATGTAAGGACATAAGGCAGGAATAGTGATAAAAGTCTGATTTCTATAAAAGTATAGATATAGCTAAAACTTAACCAGCCATTGTTCCCCAACTTCTCTACTGCTGTAACTGCTCACCGCTTAAGTTTCACGTCTCCTTGACAGGTGCAAGATTTGTGATTTCTCCAACTGCTTCTATAGGTAGCATTACTATTCGAAAAACTAAGACTGGTCTTTGAGATATCTTCCAGAATCTGCATTTGCGACTGACTAGTGGCCATGCATAGGAACTGATCCAACAAGTGTTGTGACCCCCTGCCCAGGAACTGTCTCAGACAAGAATACGATTTCTGCTCTCAACCCTCCGAGTTCATCCTCAGCCAATCACAGCAGACCCAGTTCCCTGGCCCTTTGTTTGCCAAACCACCTTTAAAAATCTTTGCCTCCAAATTCTTGGGGAGATGGATTTGAGAAATTACTCCCATCTCCTTGCCTGGTGCCTTGTGATATTAAACTCTTTCTCTGCTGCAACTCTTGCTGTTTTAGTATATTGGCCTTTATCTGGGAGTTAGGCAAGGGACTTGGTTGGGTGGTAACAACAACATGATGCAAAGGACCCGTCTTAGAAACCCCAGATACTCACAAAACTCAACTTAGAAAACTCAAAATGGGGCCAGGTGCAGTGGCTCATACCTGTAATCCTAGCACTCTGGTAGTACTCTTTGAGGCAGGAGGAGCTTAAGCCCAGGAGTTTGAGGTTGCAGTGAGCTATTACACTACTGCATTCTACCTGGGGCGACAGAGCGAAATTCTGTCTCAAAAAATAAAACAAAACAAAACAAAAACAAAAACCCAAACACACAAAACAAGCAAAAACCCCCTAGAACTCAAAAAGGAACTGAAAACTAACCCTGGATTTTACTTCACTGCCCAAAGAGAGAAGATAAAATGTTAAGTAAATCCCCAAGGTAAGAAAGGTAGCAAGATGAATTACCCAAAGACCAGCAGAATGCCTAATCTATATGGAGAATTGTGGTTAGCTATTGTTATCATCAAGAAATTTATCACTTTGTCATACAAGATCAACTGTTGAAATAGCTATTAAAAGATTGCATGAAGTACTAAATTTTCAAATAAATTTTAAGTAAATTTCAGGTGAACTCTTTGAAGACAGAATCTAGTTTTACTTATCTTTTACATAATAGACATCCAATAAATGTTGGTTAATAACATTGACAGGCTGGTCACCTGTCCTGAGGAAGTTATTTTCCACATCCTTCTCTAGAACTTTTAATTAACTATTACTAAACTGAGTCAGCATGATAGAATGGAAAAGTTTGACTCTGGAGTTTGAAGTTGAGTTCCACTTTTAATAGCTGTGCGATCTTTAAGTTATTTGATTCTTCTAAATTGCAGTTCCCTATTGTGGCTGATATGAGAATTCATGTGGATTACAATGAGAATTCAGCAAGGTAATGTCTATGAACAGTTCTCTATAAACTGTATTTTAAAAGGTAAAGGATCATCACCTGAATGTATTCTGATTTAAATTGAATTGCGCTAGAACTGACCTTGAGAGATGATTTGGTCTAGAAATCCTATCTTCCGCAGAACATTTGCGAAAATTCCATTTACTTACAATTAACTTTCTTAAAAAAAATTTTTTTTACAATTAAAGAAATTATCTTTCTAAATATAAATTTGATAACATCCCATACGGAGTTTGTTTCCCTAAGCCTTCAACATAGTTAAAACTCCTTAACAAGGCGTATCTTCAGTTTGTTCTAAAATAGCTATCACTGTCCATTTCCATATATGACTTTGTCATACGTAGCACTTATCAAGCTGTCATGTATTTATTCGTCTACCCAGGTCTTCCCTACCAGATTCTGAGTTTCAGAAGAAAGGCCTCTAAACTTGAGGTTCATGAACGTACTTTTATAAGGGAGCGGGAGGGGTTGTAACTGCTGTATCCTGTTTTCTTCCTAACAATCCTTGTACTGTGCCGTTAACGTTCATAAAAGAAAGGTCCACACAGAACGTTTTAAACACCCAAGGCGTTTCAGCTTTTATTGCCAAACTGGCCAACAAGCCACACTCAGGCTCTTAACCTCCTTGTTAGTATTAGCATTTGGCTCGTGGCTTCCTAAGGCCTCCAAATCGAGGACCCCATTTTGGAGTCATTCAAGAGGTTTTCCTCATAACCTGGAGTAGCACAGACGCCTTGCACAGCTGAGAAATCTCATTTCTTTAAATCAGAGCCCCAGAAGCGACAAGAGCCACTCGGGGCAGAACACCGCGGCCCGCGGACGCCGGGTCCGGGGCCGCCGCCCGGGCCCTGGGCCTTCTCCGTGTTTCCGGCGCCGCCCTGGGGATCCTTTATGGAAGATGGCCCAGCGGGTGCAGGGGAAGAGGGATGGGCGCAGGAAAGAGGCGGGATCGGCCTGAGAGGAACCCGCTCCCGGATCCTCTAGAAATCCCAGGCGGCCCCTCTGAGCAGACACCACCCACCCTCGAGCCTGAAGCGGCCACACATTTAGATTGACTCCTCCGGTTTTGCATTTTCCTTATTTTGTGGAGGGGCGGGACTTCCTGCTTTATCTCCCAGTGACTTCCGGCAAGAGCTGGAGGGTTTAAAATAAGACGGCACATGAGGCCGCCAGCCACTAGGGTCAAAAAGAAGGAACTCGACATGGTTTTACGAAACCAGTTCCAAGATCTTATTTTTTTTGGTTTTGGTGTCTGGCGCTCCATCCACGACAGTCAGTCTCCCTGGGAACAGCCGGAAGTCGCTCAACGGAGAAACAGGAAGTCCCACCTCTTCCTCCCAAAGGGAAGACGGTGAGCCGGAGGAGTCAGTCAGAGGGGCGAGCAGGAGCGATTCCGTCGGCAAACAGGTAAGTTATTCTCTGGCCGGGGCGGGGGGTTTGGAGGCGGGGACCGTCCGGCGTCAGCGCTGGGCCTGGGGGCGGTGGCTTGAGGGCCCGGAGCCGGGCGGCTCGGCGCCCGGAGCCCCGTCAGGGCCTTTCGCTCTTTCTCCTCCCCCCTCCCCCCGCCTCCGCCCCTCCCTGCTCGCCGTTCCCTCCCGACGCCCGCCCAGACTCACGCCCCGACACACACCCGCGCTAGCTCGCACGCGCTGCCTCGCCGCCCTCCTCCTCCCCCGGCACCCTGCCCTGTCACCGCTCCCTCAGCAGGCCGGTCCCGCCGCCGCCTCGCGCCCCGCCGTCCGGCTGGCTGGAGCGCTGGTGGATCCTCGGGGCTGCGGACCCAGCGGGGCCTCAGGTGTCGCCTGCCGGGTCCGCCTGTCAGCGCAGAAACAGCCCCCGGCTCCCTCCACACGCACCCCTCCACCGAAAGCGGGGCCGTCCTTGCTTGCCCGGGTTTCTCCCAAATGCAAAGCAAACGCTTCCCCAACTGCGGAGCTGCCAAGGTTTTAGTTTACAGCTTCCAGCGGTGGCTTTCCGAGGCCGCCCGCCCACTCTCATGTCACCCTCCCCCAGGTGCCCCGACTGCGCCGCTGCCACTCGCGCCTCCTTCCGTTAAGCGACGCTGGTGCGGGCGGGAGGGCGGCCACACAAATTTGGTGACCGACGGCACCGCGACAGCAAGTGAACCGTCTTAGCGGCTCATGATTTCAGCCCCCTCTGCGCGACCCTGGGCTGCCTGACACCGCAGTTTGCTGCAGTGGGTTTTCGTCGTAGTAGAGGCTCTCCTCTTCCCAGCCAGCTAGTGTGCTTGCCCCTCTCTGGAGTTCAGGCTGGTGGAGCTGGGTGGCAGTAGCTGCAGACCCCTGTCGGTTGCCTTGGGTTTCCACTAGCCCATTTATTTCATTGGGGACTTCTGGAATAGGACATCTTGTCAGGGTTGGCATCCGTGGACACATGTAGAATTTATTTTATAGGTAATTATAGTTTTAACAGTGATTTAACTTTACAGTCTCTGCCTGGTGGGACTAGTTACAGTATGTTTTGTGATGAGGTGTTAGTCCAGTAGGAACACTGTAGGGAGAGTCATTAACATACATTGATTAGAACATTATTAGAAGAGCTCATATGACATACTTGGTATACTTCATTTGGTACAGCAACCTTATATAGTAGGAATTATCCCCTTTTTACAAACGAAGAGTAAATAACTTGATCAAAATTAAGGTAGGGATTCATATCTCAAGTGTTTGTTATTCATTGTTTTTCAATTTGCTACATTGGAAATTACTGACTACTACTGGCACTAGGTAGAGCTCTCCAGTAGCTGCCTTCTTGTGTGACAGGTAAGGCAGCCGTGATAATTGCTGATGACACAGTTGCTACTGGTGCTTTTTTTTTTTTTAACTGCTTATTTTGGAGTAAGTTCAGCTTTACAGAGAAATTGCAAGATAGGACAGAGAGTTCCACTGGTACCTTTTTGTGCGTGTTTTGTGTTTTTTTGTTTTGTTTTCCTAGATCTTTGCATCAAGGAAATCCACTGGTACCTTTTAAGCAAAGCAAAGTGGCTCCACTTCAAACACGTTGGTTCTTGCTTTGTGCCAAACACCGTCCTAGGTGCTGGAGATAGTAACATACTTTTCCAGAGGATTTTGAGATCTTGCTGAGGGGACATGTAAATAAATATAATACCTTTTTCTAAGTGCTGAAATAGAGATGGGAGCACAGAGGAAGTTATGGCTGACTGTCTGGGAGGGAGTGGTGACAGCTTACAGGATATAGTATTTGAATTAGGTCCCAAGGACTAGTGAGTATTCACTTGGTTGAGGGGACATTTTCTCCTACATTCGTTCTAATTAGTTTTATTTTGTTAGAGTAGAACTATTTCTAGCCTTAATAAAATAGACTCTCCTCATTTGATTCCTCTCTCATCTCCTTTAAGGAGCTAGTTTGAATCCCAGGAGGTGAGAAGAATCCTAGTTTGTAAATCCATGTATTAGGATAAGTTAAGTTGTATTGTTCTAATTGGTAACTGTGCCACCCTTGACCATAGTTGACATTGGTTTTAGGACAGTGTGTCCCCCCACTGACAGTTTTCTTTTCCTTGCTTTCCAGCTCTGATTTTAGTGGAATTAAGTAATTCATTCAGGAAACATTTATTGCACACTTGTTTTGTGCAAGCCATTGCACAAGAGTGAAATGAAAGGATTTATTGGAGGGCTGTGGATGGCTTTCAGAGTTGATGGGAAGGCTGGAGAACTGGGTTCAAAAAACAGACAGGAAGCTAAAGAGGCTGGGTGGTTGAGGCCACAGCCAAGGGCATATCACATAGTCTGGTTAGAATTTTGCTGCTGGAGAAACTGCCACCGTTGTTGTTGGACTGCTGATTCTCTTCTGCCACTGAAAAATCTCTTACTGCACCTGCATCTTTGTAACATTTTTCTAGCATTTAAAATTCTACTTGAGAATATGGAATTGGCCAAGTCACTCTAGTTGCCAGGGAGCAGGAAGATGGAGTAGCTGTTTGCTGACTTACCTCTCACAAAGACCCACACACCAAAGGATTCCTATGAAATAAGAAGGTGGCTCAGGGTGTGGGTAGCCCTGACAGCAAAAATGTTCAGCTTAACCACCTAATCCAGACTTGGAGGCATTAGGGAGGAATACCAAGAGGGAATGATGCCCAGAGAATGAATGGGAGTTCAGTGGGCGAAGAGATAAAAAGAGGATGGGGAATAGAGTTTCAGGTAGACTCTTGACCCCAAGAGTCAAGAGGTAATATGGAACGTTTCAGGAATTAAACAGCGTTCAGGATAGCTGGATGGTGGAATATGACAGGAGGTGTGAAAGATGAGGCTGGCAGGGCCCCTTTGAAGAAATGTAGGCAGCAGAGTGGCATGCACAGACTTTTTTGTTGTTTTAACTGATTTGGTTGCAACTATGGAAACCCACTGGCATTGTGTAAGACTCAGGGAGGGGGATCTTTTGGAGGCTGTTGCATTTATCCTAGGTGAGGCGTCACAGTAGTCTGAGCTAGGATAGTGGCCCGGGAGGTAGGAGAAGGGAGTGGATTGTACATGTTCAGTTAGTAGAGTGGATTTGGGGAGGGAGGGGGTGAGAGAGGTAAGTGAGATGGAGGAGTCCAGGTGGACACTGGGGTATCTGCTTTGGGTGATCGGGTAGCTCCTGGTGTCCGCCTGTGTGATGGGCAGCAGTAGAAGGTGAGCAGTGCTTGGGTGAGATGATTTCAGTGTGGGCTCACGGCAGTGGAGATGCTGACTAGGCGGTCGTGTGGATGAATCTGCAATTGCAGTGGACCATCGGCTTCTCTGCAGCCTCAGTCTTTCACTGCTTGCTGTGTGTGAGTGTGGCAGCCTCCTCCACTAAATTATGGCAGCACTGGCTTTCACGTGTTTGCATCACAGGTCTCTGGCATGGTGTCTTGCACACAAAGAGGGGCGTTATTAATAGTACATTTTGTGGAATTTTATTCAGAAAGTATTGGCTTGAGGAGTGAGATTGAGTATGAGCAGTTTGGAGCAGAAGGAAAGTAGAGTGTATGTATATAAAAATTATGTCTATAATATGTGCATGCATATATGCACACACATACATACTTACGTCTTAACTTTCTTGCAGGTGAGGGATCTAAATCTTCTGAATTTTTTTCATCGTGGAATGACTTATTCTTATCAGTATTCTCTTGCTGTGATTAGAACATCTTACGGTAATTACATAGGCAGATCATGATGGTAATAACTCTCTTATCACTTGATTATCTAGCAGTTCCAACGACCTGGAATAAAACTCAGAAATAGCCCTCCAAGAGGCTGACAGAAGTTGACGGCAGTGTAGGAGTATAAAGAAATTAACCGCCTTCCTTAATAAAATAAAATCCAGAACTTCTAAAATTTAGCTCTGGAAGGAGAACCTTTTGGGGAGAAGATGGAGATAGATGAAATGGCCCCCAGTGCTGTCTTAAGTTTCATTTTTCCTTTTGAGCTTTATTGCTTTTATTCACACAGTTTCCAGATGTTCTTCCTTTAACAGTTTGGTTTTCCTTGAGTATAGCCTAGAAAACTGGAAGTTCCTAAAATACTAAGTACTACGTACTTAGGGACAGTAAAAGGTAAAGAAACACAGAATTCAATGGAAATAACAACAACAATAATGATAATGTTTTCGAGTTGTTAGTTTGTATAAACATTGTGCCAGGCGGCACTGTACATAATCTCATTTAATTTCCCCAAGATCCTTTGAGGTATGTACTACATTTTATTTATTTATGGGAAACTCAAATTTAGGTTAAATAGCTTGTGCAGGGTTACACAGCCGTTAAATAGTAGAGCCAGGATTTGAACCAAGGCAGTCTGACTTCAGAACCCTATATATTTAGTCACTAAGCTATACTGCCTTCCACAGTATTTTAGCATTCATTCACTCAACAATGAAACTTTTTTTTTTTTAGTTTCTCCCATGTCCAATGTAATCTGTGATCCATATTAATGATCCATTTAAGGATAAGATAAACATGAAAAAGGTAAACACGTTGCCCTCACAGAGCTTGCAGTCTTCTTGGGAAACACACATTATTACAGTGCTTTGTGGAGCCCAGGACAAGGTTGGCTCAGTCTGAGAGGGGCCGGGGAGGAGGAGGGGAGTCCTGCACTGAAGCTGAGGATGCCCAGGTGTGTTGAGGTGGGGCATTCAGGGAGAGCGCTGGGCTCTGAGGCAGCCTGGCAGAGCACTGGGAAGTGTTGCCTTTGAAAGCAGGGGACTGAAGAAAGGCATTTAGACATTATTACAAGGGCAGTGGGGAGCTGGTGATAGGCTCATGCACTCATTCGTGTCTTGGCACTTATTCAAAAGAAGTGTTGAGTCCTGTGTCATTCACTGCGACATGGGTGCTATGAAAGTTGATGATAAAGAGGTTTGATCTAATTTGGATGAAGGTTTAGGGAGACTTTTCAGGGGGAGGGAAGTCCTACTTCCGTTATTTATTTAGTTATCTGCAGTTGAAAAACCAATGCATGTACACAATAAAAAAAATGCAAGTAATACAGTAATACCCTAGACTCCCAGGTCTACTCTCCAGAGACAATCACTATGGACAGTTTCTTGTGTCTCCTAGAAATGCCCATTCTTCTGATGTGAACAAAGCAGACAGTAGCATTATCTTCTTTCCATGAAGCAATTCTGACAGTAAAGCCCGAGTAAGGCAGGCCAGGCAGTCAGTACCTGAAAGGGGCCTTTCATAAATTCCGTACCTGAGAGGGACATAGCATAGGTGGAGGTCTCCGGACCCCTGTGTAGTCGGCGAGGCACCGTCAATGCCTGTGAGACTGAATCCATTTCTTTCTTTATTCTTAAGCTTTTTTTTTTTTTTCTTTTTCTTTTTTAAAACATTCAAGCACTGGAGATAAAGTGAACATGCTCTCAGATCCCAGTTGCTTCCCCAGAGGTAACCACTGTTAAGTACTTTAAGACTTAACAAGATGTCTTGGTGAGCTTCCCATGCTGTCCCATCTAGATTTTTGTAAGTGCTGTGTAATATTTCATATTATGCATATGTTAGCTTATTTAACCATTTTCCTATTAATAGATATGAAGGGTTTCTGGCTTGAGTGGTAGGCTGTAAAGCTACTTACTGCCATAAAGAACAAAGGAAAAGGAGTCAGTTTGTAGGGGAAGTTGATGAATGTGTGGAGCATCCACCTGGGCTTGCAGGTCTGGTGTCTGCAGAGCTGTTGGCTAGAGAGAAACATTTGGGAGTTATCAGTATATGGGTGCGAATGAAAGCCACAGAAGTAGACTTGGTCACCAAGGAAGAGGGGATGAAGGGAGAAGAGAGTCTGCCTCTTCACAAAGTGCAGGCTTCTGTTGCAGCATAGCTACTCTGCCCTGGGATTCTGGGAGGGAACCATGGAATGAAGTTCTCCAGATGGGTCCTTGCCTAGGTTTTCTCTTTGTTACCTCTTGCTTGTTTCCCTGTAGTGGGTGCCATTCTCTCTATTCCCAGAAGCTTCCTCCTGTGCACTTTGACCTCTTTACTGGTCTGCTGTGCCCATCAGAGTCTTAGGTTTAGCTCACACTCACAAGACTACCATAGACTACACTTGTACAGCCTGCTGAGAAGGGGATAGGATGGGGGCCACAGCTTGCCAACCTGGCAGTGACAGATATTCTCTCGGGAGAGACCTTGCAGCAGTCTGCACAGCTGTGCAGAGGCTGTCTTATTCCCAGGCGATCCCTCTAGTGCAGGGACACAAGACCCACATTGGTAGGTATAGGATCAGCCTTTGTGTTTGAAGCCTTGTGCCCCATAGGGAGCCAGCGTATTTGAACAGTTTGTAGGCATAGCTTCTAGGGTCCTTGGCAGAGACACACCATTTATTAGAGTTGTACTCCAGGGGTGCCTGAAGCATGGTGTCCCCATCAGATATTTATGGTTCATGCATAGTTCATCAAAGTCCAGATGCAGTTTACCAATCTGGCCATTCTTATAATAAGCAATTTTGCTTAATAGCATAGTTGACATTCTTACCCTTATTAGGGGAACAAAGCCAGATAGTTTAACTAGCAGTCCAATTTTCACGTATTGGGGAAAGGGTTTTGTTGGCCTTTTCACCCACCGTTGGCCACATCAAGAAGGAAGTGGAGTGCATTTTTGGATATTTTGGATCTGCCTGCTCAGCGCCATTTCTAGGGTAAGAGACACTTCAGCAGTGACCTCAGTTCTGACCACCTCCTTCACCCCGAATTACGTGGAGTGAGGTCTCCAGTCTTAACCATTTCCTGATCTTATGAGGACTGGCTTTGGATGTGTCAACCCTGAGTTTGAATTTGATGTCTGTAGCTATTAGCTGTGGGACTTCCGATAATTCTCTTAGCCTCTCAGAGCCTCAGAAGCTTCATCTGTGAACTGTACATGTCTTACAGAGTTTGTGTAGAATGTGGTAAGTGCTTAATAAAGAGGCTGGCACACAGCCAACCCTCACTACATCGTAACTTTTATCCTACAGCAGTCCTAACACTCTGCCCATGCCACGATTAAACACATAGAATAATAGGGAATTTGTTTCCTCATATGTAATAAAGGTTTTCTGCCCAACACAGCAATTGATTACTGGGAAGCATCAAGAAAACATTAAGTTATATTCTATATTTTTGTTAAGTAGAGAATTATATGGTAACTTTTAAAAAGATTTCTATGAAAACAAATCACACAATTTTTTAAACTTTAAAAAATTAAGCTTTATTGTTATACCCAACAAGATGTCACACATATTGGCATACTGAAGTGGTAGGTCATCAACCATCCAAACCAGCAAAACCCCAACCCTCATCTGTATATGGGACCAAGTTAGAAGTGTCATAATGAGCAAGATGATCATAGTCCCAGACTATAGGTGGAGAGTGTAGAACATGGGTTCTAAATTGGACATTTTATGGACTTCCTAAGCTCTATGGACCCCCTGAAGTTACATGCAGAATAACGTGTGCCTGTGAACTTTTGGTGAGGAGAGATGCCACAGTTGCGTGCGGAAAGCATCCCAGTCCTTCTGATTGCCAGGGATCACTGGTATGGGGCCCGGGCCTGGGGTGGGTGTGAGGAGCAAGTTTCCAGTAAGTGATGGAGAGATATATACAGTGGAGTTCAAGGAAACAGGTGAAGAATTCCTGGGAGATCATTTTTGTATTTAATAGGTAGATTATGATCTTAAAGTTTGGAAATCTGTGGGAAAAAATGCAGTAATTAACTTGACCTGAAATGAGTTTCAGGTTGTCTTGGCCTGATGTCATGTGCATGTAATGCTGAATTCGATCTGGAAAAGTGCCTTTTACAACTATTATGAAGAAAGCTTGGAAAGAACCAGTTTCTTATGAAGTAATGGAAATATCTTGATCTATAAAGTTTTAAGTTCTTTGTTTTTCACACTTGTTAAACACTTCTTGTGATCTAATCGTACTTCATTTGATGACACGGAGCACAGTCCTTCTGAACTATGGCCTGGGTGTGTGAGGTCACCACACCCGAGGAGACATTTGAGTGATGGACTTCTTGGAATTTTATGGAATTGTTCCAAAATAGACTTGACATAGAATTAAATAGAAACTGTAAAATTACAGTTTAGATGGCTTAGCTAAAGCCATATACATGCTATTTTATATAAAATAGTAAGAAATTATTTTATATGTATTAAATATGATTCAGAGACTAGCTGATGAAAGGAAGAAATAGTATTTCACTTTGATGAAAGAGAGAAACATCTGGTGAAATACTAGTTGTGTTCTTTTCACAGTCAGACCCTAGAGGAATGAGTGCCCTCATAGAGTTACCAACTTTTAGCTGGTGTAAGGATTGTGGCAATGATCTGTTCCAGCTCTTGCCCAGTAAGGAAGCTGAACCCCACAGAGGGCAAGAGATCAGTCATTCTCAGAGCTCAGTGGCAGAATGATTAGAAGTCAGGCGTTTTGATTTATGGGCCAGTCCTTTGCTCTTCCATCAGTGGTTCTCACACTTAGTGTGCGTCACAGTCACCTGGAGGGTTTGTGAAAACATACTGCTGGACATCATCTAGAGACTGATTCAGCAGGTCAGGGTAGGGCTCAAGAATTTGCATTTCAGACAAGTTCCCAGGTGATGTTGAAGCTGCTCCTCCTGAGATCACAGGCTTTGGTCTCTCAGATCTCTTGTAAGAATAGGTTAAGTAAACCTCCATGGGTTTATACCAGCCCTGGTACTCAGAGAATCAAGTTCTTTAATTTTGTGTTTTTTTAAAAAAAGGTAATACACATAGTGATTAGATGGGGGAAAAAAGAGTAGAAATGGAATATTTTTCACAGAGAGTCATTGTTGAATTTTCAGCCATAATTTTGGAGCTAATTCTTTTTGTCAGAACCACTGACCATTGAAGGGCATGAGCTTGAGTCTTACCCACATTTACTCTAGAAAGGGTGTCCAGGTTGATTGCTAGAGTGTATAGGAGTGAAAAATTACTTCCAGTTTCGTTACTCTGTGATCTTCTCTGTTGTTTTGTGTACTTAAGTGTTTCCTTCTTATATGTCAAAATCTCATCAGGCCTTAGCACAGTTACATGCCCACAGTAGATGTTAAATTAATGTAAGTTGAGATAAACTAAAATAAAGAGGAAGATAAGATAGGTCATTTACCTAGAGAAACTTCAGTGCCCAAGAGAATTACCCTGTTCTGTAGAGTGTTCCAGTCCCATGCTCTTACTGAACATTACAATTTATTTATTCCATTTTAATCCTTATTTACAATTATTGAGATTTTTTTAGCACAATTGTTGGAGGAGGTAGCATATTTTTCTCTTAGAATCAATGAATATTTCCCCTGTCTTTTTACCTGGGTAAAAAAAGTCTGAAATGACTTTTTAAAACTTTTTACTTTGAAATAATTTTAGAATTAAAAAAATTGCAGTAATAGTCCAGAGAGTTCCTATGTGTATACTTTCCGCCAGCATCCGCTGTTGTTAACATCTTACGTATCCATTGTAGAATTATTGAAGGCAGGCAATTGCTACAACTAATCTAAAGACTTTATTCACATTTCAGCAACTGTTCCACTGATGTCCTGTTTTCTGGTCCAGGATCCAATCTGGTATCCTGTGTTGCCTTTGTCATGTCTCCTTAGTGTCCTCCATTCTGTGATGGTTTCTTTTAGATTTGTCTTTTATGACCTTGATACTTTTGAAGAAACCAGCCAATTATATTGTATGATGTCCCTCAGTTTGGATTTGTCTGATGTTCTTTAAGGACTAATTGAGAGGTAAGCATTTTTGGTAAGAGTACCACAGTGGTGAAGTCATGCTCTTCTCAGAGTGCGTCATATCAGGGGGACATGATAGGGATATGTCTTATTACTGGTGAATGTGAACTTTGATCTCTTGGTTGACATGGTGTGTCAGGTTTTTATACTCCGTGTAAAGTAAAACATTTTTCCTTTGTAGTTAATGATTCTCTTAATTTTTCTGATTTTGGTACAGAAGTTTAAAAGAACATATCAGAATCTTTTGAGTCTGACCCCAACTGTGAGATATTTCTTATCCTGGGAAGCTTCTTTATTATTTGTTAGAACCAAACATAGCAGGGAAAGGTAATGGTGTAGGCTGTGCTGGAAGAACAAATATTTTCTCAAGAGCTTGTACTTGATGCCAGTCAGTCTGTCTTGAATTGGCAACTGTGGAAACTGTCCCAATTCTTTTGCTGTGGTTCTGCAATCTGTCTTCCAGTATATGGCTTTCTATAACTGCGTTGCATTTTCTAGAACTCTCCCTTGACCATTTTTGTAGAAAGTGGATGTACAGTCACATGTCACTTAATGATGGGGATAACATTCAGAGAAATGAGTTGTTAGGTGATTTTGTTGTCCCGAGAACATCATAGAGTGCACTTACACAAACCTACGTGGTATAGCCTACTGTACACCTAGGCTGTGTGATACAGCCTGTTGCGCCTAGGCTGAAAGCCTGTACAGCATGTTACTGCACTGAATACTGTAGGCAATTGTAACAATGTGGTAAGTATTTGTGTGTCTCAATCTATCTACATATAGAAAAGGTGCAGTAAAAACAGATCACAGAAAATGTAAGCCATAAACAAAAAGCTCAATACATTCGACAACATTAATGTTGAAATTAAGAAAGTGAACAGACAGGTCACAAGGGAGAATAGATACATTCAGTACATGTTACTTATAAAAAATTAGAATCTGAAAGAGTAAGCAGCTATTAATACAAATAAATAAGAACATAGAAAAATGGACAAATGACCTGAATAGGCATCTCACAGAAGAGAAGAAACCTGAATGCAAAAATGCCCAACTTCATCAGTAATTAGGGAAATGCATATTAGGACCAAAATGGTATATAGTTTCTTACCTGTTAGGTTGGCAACAGTGTAAAAAGTTTGACAATACTGTTGGGAGGATAGGAAACAACTGGAATGCTTATGTGCAAATGGTAGGAGTATAAATTGGTACAATGACTTTGGGAGTAATGTAATAAAGTTGAGATTTATGTACCTTTCAATCCATTAATTCCATTCTGTCTTTATCTCGGAGCAGTGGTTCTAAATTGTTTCCCAGCATCACTTGGGAACTTGATCGAAATGCATAATTTTGGGCCCCACTCTAGATCTACTGAATCAGTAACTTAGGGAATGGGCCAGGTTTCTGACTTACCAAGCCTGCCAGGTAATTTGATGCTAAAACTTGAAAACCACTGTCCTAGAGAAAGTCACTTACACGAGTGCCCTGAGACATGTGCAGGGATGCTCACAGTCACACTCTTTGTACAAGGAAAGAATGGAAGCAATGCCCATCACAGGAGAGTGGATGAAGACATTGTGTTATGTTCCTGTGGTGCAGCACTGAACAGTAGTGAGACTGAGTGAATGTTAGGTGTATGTATCACCGAGGATAATGAGCTATAGGAACATAATCTCAAGGGGGAAAAAGCTACTTGTTGAAGAAAGCATGTGGTATTTTTCCTTTTTTTTTTGTTAAAGTTTCGAAACACAAAACAAAATTACATACTGTTAGAAATACAGATGTGGTAAATTAATAAAGGAAAGCGGGTAAATTACAAACAAGATTCAAGTTGATGGTAGGGAGGGACACAGAGGGACTCAAAGATAATTTGTTTTTCATAAATTGTTATCTGCAGTCAAGGTTTTGTTACACCTAAAACCTTACACATATTAAAAGTTATTTTTTCGTATTTACCAAATATTTCAAAAACAAACATTTGTGTTTTTTATTTTGCGAACTCTGTCTGCATAGGGACTGTTCAATTTGTATGAAAAAGATGTGATGAGGCGACTGATGAGGTTATATGTTCTTGGAGGTGTATGATAAAACTTATTCTTGAATTGATCCTCTTATAGATACTTTCAAGAGTAGAGATATCAAAAAGAAGATTGATTGTGATAATGCCTGTGTGCCAGGCATTGAGCTGAGCACATTACATGCTGAGTTTATTAACCATTAAGGAAATGAGGATTGTACCTCATTGGTGACTCTGTGGGGTAGGCATCATTACTGTCCCTGCTTTACAGAAGCAACTTGTCCCAGATATTATATAGGGGTAAAGGCATCTGACTCCTAATCACTGTCACGCAGGGTCAGAGGAAGAAGATAAGCATAGACGAAAGAGTGTGCCTGAGAGAGCAGGAGGGAAGGAAAACAAAAGTCATGATGGCAATGGGAGCGTGGAAGGAAGCCTAGTAAAAGGTGTATTCACACCCGTTTTTGAAATTACTCTTTCTTTACCTAAGTAAGTTTGTTTTTAAACCAGCATACATTATCATTCTAGCAGGTGACAAGTCCCTATAGTAGAAAAGTAATTAATTGCATTTGATTTTAGTTCTTGAACGTTGAGTCAAAGTGACTTCTAAAGATTGTATCTTCTAGTTCATTAGAAAATGATAGTTCATAAGATTTGGGAAATCATACTTCTTTGCTTAGGCAATTTGTTACTAAAAAGGGATACTTTTGGGAAATCAGCATTTTCTTATCTTTTTCTAGCCTTTTGGGGATAACTTTATTTTCTTTTGTCATATGTATCCCATATTATGGAGACTTTTTCTTAAATCAACATTGCTTATACTGTAAACCTTAAGTCATCATGCTATTATAGTCATTCCTTGAAATTAACAAGTATAGGAAAAATAAAATATAATTCCAGAAGTCAAATTACATGTCCTATGGAACCAAATAGTACTACTGTTTTTGTTTGATATTGAGTGCTAAAATTGTCTAAACCACAAGGACTGTCAAACATTTGTGATTATGTAATGTCATACTTTCTAGCAGAATCAGCCCTTCACTGAGAAGTTGACAGCCCATGAAAGTCCTTCTGTGGCAAGGATGCCTGCATTTCAGACACGTGTAGTAATTTTAGGAGATCCCTTAAGGACAAATGTAGAACATAGCTTCTTAAAACAGATTTTAGATACTTCAGCTCTTCTAGTTTCAGCTTTTTTGCTAAAGCTAGAGAATCTTGGTTTTAATTTTCAGTGCCTTTCACTTTGTTTGATGTTCATACTTTTATTTTCCCATACATGTATGCTGTGCTTTTTTCTTTCATTAAAAGGTTATTTTAAATAAAAGCAAGGTGTAATAAGAAGGCTAACAGGGAAAAGATGTTGTTTAACACAATTGGAGTAATACCATCTAATCATCAAATGTAACCAAAGCCCAGCATGCTTTTTAGTTATTAAATATAATAGAAACTTTGTGTTTTAAACCTAGAACAAAAACAGTCTACTTTGGAAGTGTACAATTCACTTGTGATTTCTGCTGATTGTGAATTATGGGTCAAAATTTGATATATAATTATGGGATCAGTTATTATAAAATGAGAAATAGCAGTTATATGAGTACATGTTAATTTAAAAACATTTAAAAACTATTGTAATTTAAACTAAGGTGGTAATGTACTTTTAAAAATAGCTTAGAAAATTTAGATCATTGAAGGAAAGGGAGTAGAAATTATAATCTTCCAAAAAGAAAATCAAATGGTTTTCATTAATTTTCAGGGCACAAAATCTGATTTTCCACATGGTAGTATTTTATTATATTTCACTGTAACACTCCAGGATTTCAAGATGGTAGGTTGTGTCAGTGTTTGCTAAAAGTGACATTCAGAGTAATTTTGTGTGGCAAATTATGATATAGACAAATGTCTTTGGAATCCCTGTGTGATAGCCCTATTTGGTATGGTACATTTATTTTTCCCGATTCACTCCTCATCCCTCTAGCCCCCCAAACACACGCATAAACTTTTTTTCCCTCTCCTCTTCTTCACCTCAGCTCTTTGGTAAATATACAGACTATATGCTAGTTTTTTGAAGGGTTAGGATGGTTTTTAGTGCAGTGGTTCCCAAATCTGGCTCATCAGAATCACTTAGGGAACTTTTTAAAAGTACAGATTTTTGTCCCTACCCCAGACTTTCTTAACCAGAATTCCTTCATGGATAAGACCTACCGATTAATGTTTTTGATGACTAGTTAAATTTGTAAATGATTGGTATTATCTATAATTCTCATGTTTTATAAATGTGGAAGTAATAGCTTTAGGGATGCTTTTGCAGTTGCATTTCTGAAAAAAGGTTTTTATAAGTCTTGTAAAGGCTAAAAGCTTTCATTAATGGCAGAATGACAAGCAATATGATAAGTTTTGGACTAGTGTGTGGCAGGGATGGCTAGCTGTCCACCCAAATCAGTTCTTCCTGTTGCACAACTTAAAGTTACATTTTTCAGGCTCCCTTGCAGCTAAGCAGATATGAGTGGAAGTGATAGATACCACTTTTGCGTCAATGCAAGAAATAACCATATGCAGAAGAATGAAACTAGATCTCTATTTCTCACCATATACAAGAATTAACTCAAGGCAGATTAAAGACTTAAATGTATGACCTGAAACCATGAAGATTCTAGGGGAAAACCTAGGAAAAACTCTTCTGGACATTGGCTTAGGCAAAGAGTTTATGACTAAGACACCAAAAGCAGATGCGACAAAACCAAAAATAAACAAATGAGATGTACTTGAAGCTTTTGTACCGAAAAAGAAATTATCAACAGAGTATACAGACAACCTACAAAAATGGGAGAAAATATTCACAAACTATGCATCCAAAAAAGGACTAATATCCAGAATCTACAAGGAACTCAAACAGCTCAACAAGAAAGAAAACAAACCCCGTTAAAAAGTAGGCAAATGACATGAACTGGCATTTTTCAAAAGAAGATATACAAATGGCCAACAAATGTGGAAAAATGCTCAACTTTACCAATCATCAGAGAAATGCAAATTAAAATCCCTATGAGTTACCATCGTATCCCAGTCAGAATGGCCATTATTAAAAAGTCAAAAAACAGTAGATATTGGTGCTGATGCGGTGAAAAGGGAATGCTTATAAACTGTTTGTGGGAATGAAAATTAGCACAACCTCTATGGGAAACAGTATGGAGATTTCTCAAAGAACTAGAAGTAGATCTACCATTCAATACAGCCATCCCACTACTGGGTATCTACCCAGAGGAAAAGAAATTGTTATATTAAAAAGATACCGATACTTGTATTTTTACACACACACACACACACCATGGAATACTACTCAGCCATAAAAAAGAATGAAATAATATCTTTTGCAGCAACTTGGATAGAACTGGAGGCCATCATATTAAGTAACTCAAAAACAGAAAATCAATGCTCATTCTTAGCAAACATGGGAAGAAAAAAAAAAAAAAAGAACAAAAAAACCCAGAAAATCAAATACTGCAAGTTCTCACTTATAAGTGGGAGCTAAGTAAGCTATGGGTACTCGTACAGAGTGGAATAATGGACATTGGAGACTCAAAAGGGGGGAGGGTGGGAGAGGGTGAGGGATGAAAAATTACCTATGGAGTGCAGTGTACACTATTTGGTTGATGGGTACACTGAAAGCCCAGACTTCACCACTGTACAATATATCCATGTGACAAAACTCCATTTGTACCCCCTGAATATGTAGAAATAATAAAAAGAAGCAGTGAGCCAGCTTCCTCTTTCATGCTTGCTTGCTTCTGTCAGCTGGATGCAGGGAATGAGGAAGCTCCAAGGCAGAGCTTCAGAGGGGAGGGGGCCAGGATCCCTGAGTCACAGCCTGGAGCAGAATACTTGCCAACCTGCTTTGGAAGTTTACAAGAGCAAGATATAAGCTTCTGTTGTGTTTGAGCCATTTTTAAGTGAATTTACTATAGCAGTTACAGTGTAAGGGCATTAACCTCTTAGGTTGGTTCTAGCCACTATATGCAAATCTAAAAGCCATGGTAGATTATATAAGTGTGTAGAAAATTCGAATTCTGCAGTTTTCTTTCTTTCTACACATATAAAATTTCTGCTGTCTGTTCTTCACAATGTAGAAGAGTAATATTAACAGAGTTAGAACATTTTATTAGACAGTAATATTTGCCTATTGGCATAATCTGAAGGTGGCCACTACTCATGTGTGAAAATGAGTAAATGAAGACTTGTGATACCACCTATGAAAGGTTACCAGCAACGAAGAAAGGACTGATTTTCAGAACACTCTTGTTTGATAATGAACTTAGAGCTGAGAATTCTTTATTATTACTGATTTCTTAGAATTTATATAATTTAAAAGTTAATAAGTGAATAGGATGTAATGCAGTGTAATGCAGTTTTACAAACTTTAGTCATTCACCTACTCCTTCATTGTTTTTATTTCATACCACCATATTTTTTTTTCTAACTTAGCCTTGTTATAATAAGTAACATATGTGAAGTCAAAGGTTGGTGTGTTATTTTTTTAAATACACATTTGAAGAATACATAGTTATTTAAAACTCCTTACTTGTGGTAATAACTTTAAGTGCTGCTAGTGGTATTTCTGTCACACTTTGGGAAATACTGTTCACATGATGAATATTTTTTAGTATCTTCAGTGCTTAATCCATAAAATTCTAATAGAAATAAATACAGTCAAATGGAAACCAGCAGAGATACTATGTCTAATGGGGCCTTGGGTATAGCCTTTTTCTATTGCAATGATTAGTATTCTCTTTGGTTAATGTCTACATTTGCTTGTTTTTGAGGGACAACAAAAACATACCTAAAAAATTAGCAACAGCGTTAAGCAGGATCTTCTAAAGTTAATGAGTATTGGGCCTAAAGATGTGCTAAGAACATGAAATGCAATGAAATTAAAATGAAAGTCTTGGAAAATGCTGATGCTGGTGCTAGAATAGGAGCTTGATGATGATCCCAGGGGAAAGAAGACAGCAAGACTTGAAAGGGACCAGAAATACTGCTCAGTTACTGATTCAGATTCATTTTTGAGGGAAGAAGATTCGGTAGGTAAATTATGCACATCTACCTCTTCTTCTTCCAGTTATTTGTACTTTTTCATCACTTAAGAATGTGGAAGGTCTGAGGCTGTGTATAAAAACAAACAAACAAACAAACAAAAAAAACAAAAAGAATGTGGAAGGTAAGCAGGGCGTGGTGGCTCATGCCTGTAATCCCAGCCTTTTGGGCGGCTGAGGTAGGAAGACCACTTGAGATCAGGAGTTCAAGACCAGCCTGGGCAATACAGCAAACCCCTATCCCCAATCTCTACAAAAAATAAATAAATTAGTGGGCATGATGGCTTACACCTGTAGTCCTAGCCATTTGTGAGCTGAGGCGGGGGAGGATCACTTGAGCCCAGGAGTTTGAGGCTGCAATGAGCTATAATCGTGCCACTGCACTCCAGCCTGGCAACCGAGCAAGATCTTGTCTCCGTTTTTTTTTTTTTTTTTTAAAGAGTATGTAAGGTGCCATACTGGGGGCATCCTTTGTCAGCATTAGCAGGAAAGCTGTGTTGGAGGGGAAGCCAGCGCCATCCTTGAGAGCTGAGGAAGTCTGCAAACACTTCCGCTCTCCGTCAAGTAGTTTTAAAGTTCTAGAATGCACAGCTACCACTGGACTTTTATATAGTTTCAGTTTTAACCTGTTCCATCATTTTGATAAGTTTGTCTCTTAATGTAATATATAAATTAATACTTTAAATTTTTTTTCTGAAATAACTGTGTTTTAAGCTGAAAAGGGAGCCTCATACTTCAGGTGTTCCAGAATTTTGTAGAAGAGCCTTGTATGCTGTAGCTATTGAGTACATTGAAATTTAGGATTTTTGATTTTCTTTTTGAAGAGTCTAACTTCATATTCCTTCCTGTTTCTTCTCCTTACTGTCTTTACCCATATTTTATTATTTTTTTAAATTCATTAACACCCTATACAAGCTGGCAGGATTTAAAAGCAGTTGAGATGATAAATACAGGAAAGGTGGTAGAATTTCAGATGCATTTGTCACTATTTTACCAGATGAGGTAAAATAGAAATATGTTAAAATAGTTAAAGAATGATGACATAAGTAAAGCTGGGAGATTACCCACCCTTTTCTCGTTTCTAACAGTTGAGAGCGAGATGTGAGAAACACCGACAGGCTTAGTGAAAAGCAGGGAAATGGAATTGAGAAGGAAGATTCAGAGGGAAAACTTGAAAACGGCAATGCAGTTTTGCTGGGTCAAAATTAAGGGAAAGGGGACTAAGCACAGTTAGTACAGAAAAATGATAGCATTCTGTAGTCAATGGCATGACATTTACAGAGACGTGCGTAATGGCCAAACTGCTTTCAGTAATGCAGAATTCGACTAGATGCTGGACGTCTTCAGCAAAGTTCAGGTGTCAGGAGTAGAGAAGGTGGGACCAGTGCTGATAGGGACATGGCAAGAGTTGTGACAGAGCATGTCCCGGTGACATTTTATCATCTCTTGCCTTTGCTAGGCAATTCTGGTCTACCATCTTGCATGCTTTCGCTTTGGACAGGAGAAACATTTATCTTTTGTAGATGGCTAATTCATACCGTTGAGTTTTTATAAAGTTCAGCATACTTTAGCCCACTTTACTAGTAACAGGAAAAAACTGCACACAGTCCTTTCGTGTGTGACTTTTTTTTTTTGCATTGGTGTCACCCAAGACTCTGTTTTAAGGCTGGTGTGGGAACCACAGTGGACAGGCATTGACAGAAAAGATTCCAACAGTTATTTTTAAGTAGCAAAGGAGTTTGACACTTCTTAGTACAGACACACAGGACACAGCCCTGATAGAAGGTAAAAATTTGCAGTAGACCCTCAGTTGGAGATGAAGCTTTTTGGATTCCTGGAAATGGGGACTAATAACTGTTACATGGAGTAAGGGCTTTGTCAGGTCTAAGAAAACCTTTGTCATTTTTAGGGAGCGTTACATTCTTTTGACCCTTCTTGACAGTTACTAGAGATGTTGTAAATGTCTTTGGAAGCCATATGTACAAAACCAGCCTACCTCCCATTATTATATATATATATTTTTTACTTTTTATTTAGAAATTATTTCAAATATATTAAAAGATTTGTAAATAAAACTAGAGATTCTTCTAGAACATACGTATAACCTTCATCGTCTTGTGCCTACCTTGCTCCAGCCCTGGGGTCAGCCAATTCTCAAGGAGCCCACTGGGCTTTCAGTGGGGAGTGGTGTCACAGACTAGGGTCAGCATGCTGGCGTGCTCTTGGTTACTGTCACCTTTTCTCCAATATCCATTCTTGAGTCTTTAATGTGAGGTCCAGTGAGCCACAGGTAACTTTCTTGGTGTCCCCGAGTGGTTGACCAGAATTAGACCCCAAGCATCTTTGCTACAAGTCACCTCCTGACTTTCATTTGTGGTATTTTGATTCTGAGGTTAGTCCAATCATAAATGCATTTCCCACTAAGGGCTTTTCTCTTTCTGTCTTTTTTTTTTTTTTTTTTTTAATTGAGAGTGGTCACCATTTTCCATTACTTCAATAATGTGTAGAGATTTTTTTTTAAGCTTCCCACTCAGTCACCTCTCCCCTCAAAGTAATATATTTTGGAAAGTATAGAAAAATGCCAGGAAGAAGAGAAAAAAATTACCTATAATTTCACCACCCAGAGGAAAAAAACTATTAACCTTATTATATAAATGGACTTGGGTAGAACTATATCCATTTAAAAAATTTAATACTGAAGTTTTTCTCCTTTCTAAATATACTTCTTAAAACTCAGATATTTGATACCTAATAATTTATATTCCAGATGTCTTGAGGCTCTATAGTTTTATATGTTCCCTTATTGGCATTTAGAATTTCAATGTTTTCCAGATTTAATCCAAAATTAGTAGTTTTAGTCTTTTTTCCTCTGCAGTTCTTTGATTAGCATTGTATTCCATCTCTTCTCCGTGGTCCTGATGAATCTATCTAAGTGAGAATAGTTTGGAACATGTCTTTAGCTTTTTTTTTTTTAAAAGTTCTGTTTCCCCCAGATTTACATTTTGGAAATAAGTCATTTTCTTTCTATATTTCCTGCTGGAATGAAAGACAAATCAATTATTAAGAATACTTCTTTCTACTGTTTGCATGTTCAACAACTCCTTAATAGCAGTAGCGAGATTTTCTCATTGAATTTAGGAATCTTAGTCCTTCTGGCTTTACAAACAAGGAAACAGAGGCTCAGAAAGGTTCTAGGAATTGGGGCAGGCACGGTGGCTCACACCTGTAATCCTAGCACTCTGGGAGGCTGAGATGGGAGGATCGCTTGAGGTCAGGAGTTCGAGACCAGCCTGAGCAAGAGTGAGACCCTGTCTCTACTAAAAATAGAGAGAAATTATCTGGCCAACTAAAATATATATAGAAAAAATTAGCCGGTCATGGTGGCGCATGCCTGTAGTCCCAGCTACCCGGGAGGCTGAGGCAGTAGGATCGCTTAAGCCCAGGAGTTTGAGGTTGCTGTGAGCTAGGCTGACGCCACGGCACTCACTCTAGCCCAGGCAACAGAGTGAGACTCTGTCTCAAAAAAAAAAAAAAAAAAAGAAAGGTTCTAGGAACTGGGAATTGCCATGTATCCTATAGCTTGGAAGGAAAGCCAAGGCTAGTAGCTTAATGTTCTTTTTCACTAGTGTTTAAAAATTTCAGTGTAAATATATTATGTGTTTCTTTAGTTTTATTCCCCTAATTCTCTTCACTTTCCTCAGTGTTCATATGTGTTCTATTCTCTTGCCTTTTGAAAAAGATGAAAGGAAAATTTAAGGAACATATACTAACTTTTATCATGGAATGCTTTTTTAATGGCTGCTTTATAAATTCTTAAAAATAAAGGGTCTAATGGAAACACTTAATGAGAAGGAGGGGCTCTATCACATGTAACCTCCCTCCCCTTTTTTTAGTGAATAGACCGTTTAAACTAAATTAAGTAAAGGATATAAATTCTGTTGTTTCAGTTTTAATATTTCATGACTGATTTTATAGATGAAATTATATTTTACAATAAATAGGAAGAAGAATTTATACAGCCTGTTCTATTTGATGTGAAACAGCAAATCCCATTTCTCTGTAGCTGTAAAGAAAATTCATTATAATGTCTTTAGTTGTACGAGATGGTTTCATTGTGATTAGTTACATTGATAATAAAACAACCTTTCTCGACTGGCATAAGATACAAACGCTCATAGGTGTCTGCTTTTAATGGCATTGAATTTTCTTCACCTTCTGCTTTACTCAGAATTGTCACTCCTTTCTCTTGTCCCCTTTTTTCTGTTCCAATGAGAATTTTCCTTGTTAAAAAATGAAACAATAAGATGGAAATACTAACAAAGCATTGATTTCAAAAATACTTTTTGAAAGGCGATATATTACATTTTAACTTTTTGTGTAAATCTTTCTGACTGCAAGAGATATAGTTGTCAGAGGTAGTTGATATAAGGCTGTTATAAAGTTAATTTTATTATTGGATCAATTTATATTTGGAAAATAGTAATTGTAGTATAGGAAGATTTTAAAAAAATAAATGGCTAGGTAAGATGGCTGAACTAATTTTGCAGTTTTTTTTATCATGTGATTTGTTTTATATTGCTATTAGTACATCTTCATAAACAGTGTTGGAAAGGTGGGAATCTTTGATAATGAAAGGGATCATGGTTTACTTATTCTGTTTTGGTCCCCATGATTTGAGCTTTGTCAGTATGTTTTTTTAAGTGATTGTTTTAACTCTCATTTTGAGCACTAAGCAAATATTTTAATTTTTAACTTGCAGGCAAAATTGAATTGATTATTTGAAATATAACATGGGTATCCTCTGGAATAGAAACAATATTCTATTCTGACTTGAGTGAGAATTTTACTTTACTCTGATCACATGGGCTTGGGAGCAACATCATACTAGCCTGCTTGTCTTTAAGATGCCCTTGGACTCTGTCTGGGTGGAGAAGGGTCTTTTTAGGATCAAGCTGAACATGGCATGTGGGATACTTTGGAGGTGGGACTTACATCCAAGTCCTGCGAGAAGAGGCACCTCCTCAACTTGAGTTCTGCTAGGCGAAGGTGACGGCATTGTGTAGCAGAATTGGCCTGAGGACTGTGACTCGTTCAGCCCGGCTGCCCCGTGGCTCCACGTGTTTACTGCACTGGCTGCCCCTCAGGGTTGGGGATATTGGAATTGTAGGCTGCTAAAATTTCTGAGCCAAGCTGGGAAGGAGCATATACTGCTGCTCTCTCTGAGGCAAGCCCCTTGCTAAGTAGATTCTAGGGGCATGCATGCCTGAATGCTTCCATCTAAAACGAGCACATTTTTCAGGAAATGTTAAGATAAATCCTTTATTCCATACAAATCTAAATTTAAAACTTGTTCCACCTCATCTCTTTATTAGTTAGCTCTTTAATAACTCCTGATTTTCTTCTATCAGTTTTTATTGAAAGCTGTATCAGGTCTGATTTTGGTAGTGGGAGGGAGATAAATGTGAATGTCATTTTATTAAAGTTCTAAAATAAGTTTGATAGGAATTCTGCCCTGATATGCATTTTATATAAACAGTATACGTCAGTTTTCATTTCTTGACCCCATGTGTGCTTTAATACTGTTGTGCAGAAGATTCTTGTTAAGAGTTGGAGCATATAGGAAAGGAACTATATATAAAGGGGGCATGAACTTGAGCCATATCTATTCTTGACAAGTTAGAAAGGAGAGAGAAGGGTGTTACATTAGTTACCTGTTGCTACATGACAAATTCTGTCAAAACATAATGGCTTAAAGTGACAATCATGTATCATCTCAGGGCTTACCTGGGGTTCTGGCTCCAGGTCTGTCCTGTGGCTGCTGTCATCTGCAGGCTTGCCCCCGGGCTGAGGGTCTGCTCCCCAGAGGGCTCGCTCCCTGGCTGTTGGTGGAGCCCCAGTTCCTCAGTTCCCTACAGGCTGCTTAAGTGTCCTCCCTGTGTGATCTGGCATCCGCTGGACAGAGTGAGGCTGCGCGGGGGCAGGCGGGAAGCATGTGCCTCTTAGGACTTAGTCTCCAGGGTGCGATACCTTCATATCCACCATATTCTATCCCTTACAAGCAGGTCACTAAGTCCCGCCCACACTCAAGAGGAAGGGGATTGGGCTCCACCCTTTGAAGGGAGTGTCAAAGAATTTGCAGACTCATTTTAAACCACCGCAGGCATTTTCCTGGGTAGGGAAACAAACAACTTTAGAACGTATGTGTTAGGAATGCATTGTAGCCTGTTCTCAGGACAGTGAGAAGGTGGGTTTACTATACTTCAGTGTTCATGAGCTAGTCTTATTATGAATAAACCAGACTTGATTATATATCCATGTGTGGTAAAATTGCCTCCAGTGTTACCTACTAAATAGTTTTTTAGGGTGTTAAATACCTACTCTTGTAGGTATTTAAATACCCACTCTTGTCATGGAAGAGTTTATCCAACTTGCAATTGTAAACATTTTTGTGGAAGAGTAATTTTTTTCTTTGTAGGATCAGATACTTTGTTTCATGGTCTCTGTTACAAATTGATGTTTCTGCTGGGAGAAGACTGGGGTATGGGGGAAGAGTACAGCACCCTCTAGTTACGCTTAGATTATGCACATGGTGTTTTGTAACTGCAACTAATATTGCAGTTTCTCATTAGCAGACCTTATGTATGGACTTGGTAGTACTTTATTAATTAGGTAATAGCATAATGGTAAGACATTTGCAATAGAAAGTCCAGCTGAAGTGGCAGATTAGGAAGGAAATATGAGTGGTCTACTAATTTCCATTTATTCTTGTCTTGCTCAGCTATTGTCATTGCAGCTCGCAGCAGGCTTGTAGGCAGCCTCCTTGTCCTATCTTGTCCTTCTAGGAGGAGAGATACTTACTGTAGGGTGGTAATAACTTCTGGGGTTCATCCTTGTTTGAACTCTCGAAAGAAAGAGCAAAAGGCCATTAGATGCTTTTATACATGCGTGTGTGTGCACACGTGCCATGACACACATGTATCCCTGCTGTGATGTTACTGTGGGCCTGGTGACAATGTGTGCTAAGCTCACTCTACCTGCACCCCGAATTTGGGTAAGCTTAGGAAGGGTGAAGGTGGGATGGAGTGGAACGAGAGGCGAGGAGAAGGTGGGTTCGTCGTGGCCTCAACACAGCGGTGAGAATAGGTTTGCGAGTGCCAGCGAGGCCGGGTGCTGCAGCTCCCTGCAGGTGGGCCACCCACAGTGGAGAAGAGGCACAGAAAGAAATGGAGATGAGGGATTGGAAATCAGTGAGAAGAGGCACAAAAAGGATGAAAATGAGGGGAAAATTCCATGTGTGCTGCCTATAGTACAGTAGCATATGAAATTATCTTTTCTCAAATACCTCCTGAAACGCTTTCTCTTTAAAACCCCAAAAGAAACTTCCTGTGAGAAGTGGCCACCAGGTGTCATCAGAAGGCTGCTATTGATTTGTTTTATTATTGTTCTCAAAAAGTATGTGACTATTTTGATTTCTTTCTTGAAACATTTTATTTTAAATCATAGCAGTTAGAGTAAGGACTTTCTTTTATAACAGTTTCTGAATGAATTAATAATTTATAGGTAAAAATGAAAATAAAGTTTACTTATAACTTATTTTTTAAGTCAAGGAACAACTCTTTGGAGATTTGGATAAGATATTTATAAATGAAATTGCACATTTGGGAATCTTTGTGGCACAAATGAGGATGTGTATTGAATGGTAATTGATGAATTTGTATAGGAAACCTAATGCCTTAAGAAGATTGGGTTTAGTAGTACATCCCATTATTTTACTCCGGATACTTACTAGGTCTTCTCAATCTTGAAACTTTACTGTGGGACAAATCTGAGACTCATTTTAATATTTCTCCACTGGATTACAAGTGTGGGTACTTTTAGAAGGAAAGGAGGTTATGCTTTAGTCTGAGAGTTGGCAGAGTCCCTTGTGTGTTCTTTTGTTTCGCTTTGTTCCTGAGAGAATCCAAGGTGCTTTCTGGTACATGGTTAGTGTTTGTTGAATGATTGAATAAAATATGGCACAGAAAAATGAAGCTTTAAACTGTCCCAGTTGGGTGAGTTTTGAATTCTCTCATCTCCACTGGTAATGAGAAAGATCCCTCTCATCTCCACTGGTAATATGTTTGTTCTAATAACCTTTTCCAGTGAGTTTTAAAAAAAATTACATTAGTATAAACTTCCTCACTTCCACTTAATGCCTTTTGGATCACTTTAAGACACCCAGGAAACCACTCTGCACCCCCACTTCCTGACCTCAGGCTAGTTCTGGGCTGTATGACTTAGACTGTTACAAGGAGCTCTCTCTGCCGTTAGACTTTCTCTACCTTCACTATGTCTTGCATCTTGAAAAATTAATCTTATTAAAACAATGTAATGTCTTGGTGACTCCCCCCTGACACCACTGGATAAAACCAGCTCTTAATTCAGAGCCTTCTGTGGTCAGGGCCGGTTGACCAGCTGCCTGTGTTATATGTTCCGTGGAAGAGAGCCAGTACCACGGCCCTCAGGACTGCTGTGTTTTCTTACATGCTCTTGTGCACCTTTTATGGCTTTGCCCAATCCCTGCCTTCTCCTTGAGCTGTTTAACTGTTCCTGCTTGCTCCCTCAACAAAAGAAAAGCAGCGGTTTTAGTTTCCTTAAGGTTTAGCTCAAATGATATTTTTGCTATCTTAATCAAATATTCTGCTTGGAAGTGTGATTCCTTGCTCATTTACACTGTTATAGATCTCGGTTTGTATCATACACATGACCATACATGGCCTTGTGTTAGAATTCATTGGTGTACATATCTTGTAGCTCCCATAGAATATTGTCCCCATAGATAATGCATTTGTATTACTACAATTCCTTTCATGTGGTAGGCACTCAATATATATTTGTTGAATGCTGTTATTTCTTTGATATACCGAGATGTTGGATTATTTCATTAATTAAAAAAAGCAGGCTGGGCGCAGTGGCTCATCCTTGTAATCCCAGCACTTTGGAAGCCCAAGGGGGCGTGGTGCCATGCACCTGTAGTCCCAGCTACTTGGGAGGCTGAGGCAGGAGGATCTCTTGAGGGCAGGATTCGAGGTTGCAGTGAGCTATGATTGCACCACTGCACTCTAGCCTGGGTGATGGAGCAAGATCCTGTCTCTCTCTCTCTCTCCAAAAAAAAAAAAAAAATCAATTTTGAAATAACAAATATAGAAAAATTTTTTCCTTTTGTTTTAGAAGTTTTGGAGACATTATATAGAAGATAATAAAGGATCTCTTTATTTTGCTTCTGCATATTAATATAGTTGTCATTCTTTTGTCTCTAAAACCATGAGTCAGATGCCCTCAACAGAACATTCACTCTAAACAGATGTGTGTGTGTGTGTGTGTGTGTGTATCTTCCCTCAGTAAGTTAGTGTTTGTGTTCTCTACATACACTTCTGAAAATGAAAACTCTTGCTGGTGCCTAGTGCAGATGATGCAGCTGTGTGCTGCAGCAACATTTGCAGAGTCAGAAATGGTGAGATGCAGCGAAAGGAAAGGAGTTCACACTGTTTTAGACTAAGAATTAAAATGTTTTTAAACAAATGCTATCATATTTTCAAACACACACACACACACACACACACACACACAGAAAAGTTGATAGAATAATGAATCCTCATGTACCTGTCACTTAGTTGTAATCTTTATCATCACATAGTTTCACTGTATTCCTTTCCTGGACTGTTTCAAAGCATATCTCAGACATTTTTCATTTCATCTGTAAATACTTAGATAATTAGACATTTTTTACATCACAATGAGACATTCATTCATTCTAGTACCTTACAAGTGCTTGGAAAAGTTCTAGGCTCTTGGGGTATATGGGAGGATAAAATAAACCATGTTCTTACATTCTAGCATGGAGAGAGAGAAAAGACACTAGACAAATAAATAACCATAACAAGAAAAGCATTGATTTTATTAAAATTTAATTTTTTTCTTTTTATCAAAGACACCATTAATAAAATGAAAAGGGAGAAAACATTTGTAAAACATATCTGACAAAGGATTTGTATCCAGAATACATAAGTAGTTCAATAATAAACAACCAAATTAAGAAGTGGGCAAAAGGGTAATAGAGCACATAAAGTATTAAGCACCATCACTAATCGTCAGGAAAATGCAGATTAAAACGTATACACCCACTAGAATGACTAAAATTTAAAAGACTGC
>CM052443.1:3220108-3241167 GCA_028533085.1 Varecia variegata | reverse complement strand
AATGGAACATACTTGCGACATATCTATGCAGTGTATACTACTTAGCAATGCAGTGGAACACACTTGTGGTATATCTATGCAGTGTATACTACTCAGCAATGCAGTGGAACACACTTGTGGTATATCTATGCAGTGTATAATACTTAGCAATGCAGTGGAACACACTTGTGGTATATCTATGCAGTGTATACCACTCAGCAATGCAATGGAACACACTTGTGGTATATCTGTGCAGTGTATACCACTCAGCAATGCAATGGAACACACTTGTGGTATATCTGTGCAGTTTACTACTACTCAGCAATGCAATGGAACACACTTGTGTATCTATGCATTTTACTACTCAGCAATGCAATGGAACACACTTGTGGTATATCTATGCAGTGTATACTACTTAGCAATGCAGTGGAACACACTTGTGGTATATCTATGCTGTATACTACTACTCAGCTGTCACACATGCAACAAAAGCATCATGCTGAGCAAAGGAAGCCAGACCTACCTTCCCTCACAAAGCATATTGTACGATTCCATTTCATATGAACTTTTAGAACAGGCAAAATGAATCCATTGTGGAAACATTCTGAATGGTGGTTGGTGGGGCAGAGGGCTGGTGTCACTGGGCCCTGACTGTGAAGGGCTTGGGCATCTTTCTGCTGGGAGGGCAGAGCTTTGTGTCTTGGTTGGGATACTTGGGAGGAGCCCTCTGCAGATCTCGGGGCTCCTCTTTCCTTCACCTCTGACCTTCCCTTTGTTCTGCCCTCAACTCAGCTCCCCCTTCCCTGTGCTGTGGCCTGGGTGCTTTCTCCAGGCAGTGAGCTGGGTTTACCTGGTTTGTTTCTGTCAGGGATCACTGTCCTTTGATGCCTGGCATCCACTGTCTTGTGCTGTTGCTTCATGAATTTTATCTTTTTTTTTAGTTGTTTTAGGCATGAGAGTAAATCCAATCCATGCGACTCCATCTTGACCAGAAGACCAATGCAGGCTGCCCTGCATTGGACAATATATCTATTTTTAAAAAGATATTATCTTATGCCTTACAGTGTAAGCTCTTGGAGGACAGAGAATTTGTGGTGGTGTTGGCTGTATGTCCAGCATCCACAACCAAGAATACTTGGTGTATTGTAGGCACTAAGTGAAGGTTTTTGCATGATTCTTTCTTCCTTCCTTCTCTCCTTTTACTCTTCCCTTACAAATGTTGAATAGCAAAACGAGTACTTTATCTAAAAGGGCATTTTCTGAAGGGTCCTCTGCAATACCAGTCTCTTTATACACGAAGGGTTCTGTAATGAAATAAGGTTGGGAAATGTACATATACTGAGAAATCTTGTGGTAAAGAAACTTTTGTTCAAACCAGAGTTTTCTAAACTTTAGGCCAGGAGTTCATGACTAGCCTGGGCAACACAGTGGGACCCTGTCTCTAAAAAAAAAAAAAAAAAAAAAATTAGAAAAATTAGCTGGGTGCGATAGTGCATGCCTCTAGTCCCAGCTACCCTGGAGGCTGAGACAGGATTGCTTGAGCCAGGAGTTTGAGGTTGCAGTGAGCTGTGATGATGATGCCACTGCACTCTAACTCTAGCCCTGGTGACAGAGCAAGACCTTGTCTCAAATAAAATAAAATAAAAGACCCCCTCCCATTTAGCTATTACCCTCCATTCATTCCCCCTACCTTCAGCACAAAGAAACCACTAATCTTTCTGTATCTGTAGATTTCCCTGTTCTGGAAATTACTTATAAAAGGAATCGTATAATATGTGGTCTTTCACTTAGGGTAATGTTTTTAATGTCCATTGTATCGTGTATTAGTACTTCATTCCTTCTTATGGCTGAATAATATTTCATTGTATGGATATACATTTTCTTGGTTCATTCATCCATTGGTGATCATTTGGGTTGTTTCTACCTGTTGGCTATTATGGGTAATACTGCTGTAAATATTTGTGTCCAAGTTTTTGTGTGGATCTGTGTTTTCATCTCTCCTGGGTAAATACACCCTGGCATAGAATTGTTGGGCTGTATGCTGGCTCCGCATTTAATCGTTTGAAGAATGGATGGGCTGTTTTCCAAAGTGGCTCCTCCATTTTACATTCCTATTGCAGTGTTATGAGGGTTCCAATTTCTCCACATCCTCGCCAACCCTAGTTATCTGACTTTTTGAGTATGGCTATTTTATCTCCTTATGGTTTTGATTTGCATTTCTCTAGTAACTAATGATGTATTTTTTTATGTGCTTATTGGCCATTTGTGTATTTTCCTTGGAGAAAGATATATTCTTTGCTCATTATTAAATTGGTTTATCTTACTGAGTTATAAGAGTTTTTATATATTCTAGATGCAGTTCCCTTACAGATGTATGTTTTTTAAAAAAAAATTTTCCCATTCTGTGGGTTCTCTTTTTACATCTCTTTTGATAGTGGCCTTTGAAGCATAGTGTCTTTTGAAGTTTTTAACTTTGAAGAAGTCCAGTTTATCTATTTCTCTTGTTCATGCTTTTGGTATCATATCTTACCTATATTTTTTCCCCTTAATTTTAGCAGAGCCAAAGCAACAAGCTTCATTTGATTTGTCAATGTTATTGAAAAACTAGGTAAAATAGTTGTCTTTAGCTTTGAGACCATAATATGTTGATGGCTTTTTATTAACATGAAATCAAATGGCATTTGGCTGAAAATTCCAATCATGGTATAAAGTAAATGGAAAATGATATGTTTTAATTGAATTAAATAGCATAATGAAAAATAAAATCAATATTATTGATTTCAAAGCATTTTATTCAATAAAATTCTTTTTTTTCCTCAAAATTTACTCCATTAATTCCAGTGTACCACTGACATTTCCCTTTGCCATTAACCTTCGCACAATATAAAATGACTGTTAGATGAGAAAATTAATGATTGACAACTGGAATGAGTGCCTTTGCATTGGCAAAAGAATTTGAGCATGAATGGTGACATTTGAAGAGGTTATACATGTTGTTAATTGGGATATATTTAGAAAAATCATGGTAAGGCTCTTTGCTTTAGGGGAAAAGGATGAAGCAGTTGTTTTGAAATTATGTTTCTTTTACAGTAGGACTTGGGCGCTAAAGAGGGGAAGGCCTAACCTTCAGACTTGCATCACAGCAGTTTCGTTTTTTTTTTTTGTTGTTGTTTCTTTTTTCTTTTTATAGAACAACGATTGGAACCAACAGTTTCGTTTTAATGTGTTTCACAGAGTGAGAGTGAAGCATGATTTTGAAAGAGAGCTTACCTCTCTTTTAAAGTAGTAAATTGAAGCATATTGGTATAGAGAATTTCAGCAAACTGGTTGAGAAATCACTTTTTCTCTCAAAGGTACAATAGTATTGCTTTGAGTCAACAGTAGAGTGATGTGGTGTTCCTAAAATTGAGTTCATAGTTTTCATAAAGGACTTCATACATATGATCAGATTCTTCCGAGTATAAAAGATACTTCATTGAGGCTAATTTAGTGATGTTTTTCAATCTGGTTTCAGACTAACGTGTGTCATTACGTTCAAGGTGTCATACTATGTTTGTTTACTCTGCAGGTTGTGAGTGCCCAGTGAGCCTCGCTGGACAGGAGACGCATCATCAGCACTTCATTAGTGATGGATACTGAGAATAAACCTGAGAATGACAAGGATGAAAATATAAAGAGAGAAGTACAAGACTTGAGAAGTATTTCATCCCACAATGAAGATTGTGGGCCTGTATGTGATGTGATAGCAAATTCCTCTGAAAACTCCACAAGCAAAAGAGGTTTTTCAGAATCTTCAAACTTTGACAGTGTCGTAGAGGAAGAGAGAAATAAACATGCTTCCAAACGAATGAAATTAGATGAGGCAGCGCCCCTTACAGCTAGAGAGCAGAGCTTTCATGGATTAGAAACTTCCGAGAGCTCGGTCACACACGTGGGCATCCTGTTAGATGAAGCCGTGAAGGAGGCCTTCCTGAGCGACGGCGCGGGTGGAGGCACATGTCTCCCAAATGCCCTCTCCCCTCCTCCCGATTTTAGCGCTGTTGACGCTGTTTCTCTGAAAATAGACGCTGAAAGAAGGTCTGCCCAGGAAGTGGTTTCCCTTGATCCAGAAAGAGAACCCCCGTCCCCCCTGAAAGAAATTAGTGTTAGCTGTACCATTGGAAATGTAGATACAGTTCTCAAGTGCAACGTATGTGGCCATTTTTTTTCTTCTTGCTCTGATTTGGAAAAACATACTGAATGTCACATGCAACAGCCAAAGGAACATATCTGTTGCCACTGCAGCCACAAAGCAGAGAGCAGCTCAGCTCTGCACATGCATATCAAACAAGCACATGGGCCACTCAAGGTCTTTTCTTGTGATCTTTGTGGCTTTCAGTGTGTGGAAGAAAACCTGTTGAATGCACATTATCTTGGCAAAACACATCTCCGGCGTCAGAATCTTGCTGCTCGTGGAGGATTTGTACAGATTTTAACCAAGCAACCTTTTCCTAAAAAACCATGTACCATGGGAACAAAAAGTGTTCGTGCAAAACCAAGAACTTCTAAACCAATAGCAAAGAATAGTGATCCAAAAGGATTGCGAAATGTTGGAAGCAAATTTAAAGATTTCAGAGGAAGCATTTCTAAACAAAGTGGTAGTAGCAGTGAGCTGCTTGTTGAAATGATGCCATCCAGAAATACTTTGTCAGAAAAACTAGAGATTGTTGAAGAAAATGTTACTTCCCTTGGCATAGCTCAAAATCCTGAAAACCAGAGTAAAAAGCTAGGAGCCTTAGTAACCTCAGAGGGTCTCTCAGATAAATTGGAATCTACCAAAAATACCCTACAGACAGCACATAGTATCAGTACAACCTCGAGGGCAAGACCGGAGCGAAATATTCTAATGTTGGGTAATAGCTTTCGTAGACGAAGTAGCACTTTCACCTTGAAGGGTCAGGCAAAGAAAAGGCTTAATCTTTTAGGAATTAATAAAAGAGGCACAAATGAAACTCAGAGGATGTATCTGAAACACTTTAGAGCACAGATGAAAACAAATGATGCAGAGTCGATGCCTTCCCATGTAGAAATGAGCAGCAGTGTGCAGAGTCTGTGTGTGACTACCTCGGAAACTCAGGAACCGAAGCAAGACCAGGGAAACTCCCCTCTTTTGGGTTCCATACAGCTGGAGGCCCTGACAGTGAAGCCGGCTTCTGACCCTCAGATGTTATATACTTGTACAGACTGTGGGCAAGTAGCTACAAATGGGACAGATTTGGAAACTCATGTGAAAAGGTGCCATGCCAGAGAGGTGAAATTTTACTGCCAGACGTGTGACTTTTCCAGCATGTCCAGAAGGGACTTCGATGAACATTTATACAATAGCCAGCATCAGCAAACTGCTTCTGTCCTCAGTTGTCAGTGTTGTTCATTTGTTTCCTTGAATGAAATAAACCTTAGAGACCACATGAAGGAAAAGCACAGTATGGATTTTCTTTGCACCCTTTGTAATCTGTTCTTCTTGTCTGAAAAAGACATGGAAGAACACAAAGCAACCGAGAAGCATATTAGTTCCTTGGTTCAACCAAAGACTTCTCAATCATTTAACAGTGATTTGATTTTACAGACTTTACCTTTAAGTACTTTAGAATCAGAAAACACAACAGATTCTATGAATGAGTCAGGAAAGGCAGCTCAGGAAGAACCTGTGAAGTCCAGGGTAAGCCTTGGAAATGAAGCAAGGCATTCAAGCAAGCCTCAGTTTCAGTGTAAGAAGTGTTTTTATAAAACAAGATCTTCCACTGTTCTCACAAGACATATAAAGCTTCGGCATGGTCAGGACTATCACTTTCTTTGTAAAGCATGTAATCTTTATTCATTGAGCAAAGAAGGAATGGAGAAACACATTAAAAGAAGCAAGCATCTTGAAAATGCTAAGAAAAATAATATTGGCTTAAGCTTTGAAGAATGTATTGAAAGAGTATGTATAGGTGCAAATGATAAAAAGGAAGAGTTTAATGTTTCTGGAAATGGAAGGATTGAAGGCCATGTAGGTGTGCAATTGCAGGAGCATTCCTATCTGGAGAAAAACATAGTAAGTCCTAAGGAACTGTCACAGTCTGGTGTTAGCACCAAAGATGATGAAACTTTGACCGCTGCTCCGAAGAGAGGGAGACCTAAAGGTAACATCTCACGGACGTGTTCACACTGTGGTCTTTTAGCCTCTAGTATTACAAACTTGACTGTTCACATTAGACGAAAACACAGTCACCAATATAGTTATTTATGCAAAGTGTGTAAGTATTATACTGTAACCAAGGGAGATATGGAGCGTCATTGTGCCACCAAGAAACATAAAGGACGAGTAGAAATAGAAGCAAATGGAAAACAAAGTTCAGATATCATTGTTGGCCCTGAAGGGGGTAACCTTGAAGCTGGTAAAAAGACCACCAGTTTAGCAGTGACCGTTGCAGATGAACATGCTAACAAGCCAGCTGAGCCAGATACCTCCATATTGCAAAAGCCAGTAGTAGATAATGGAAATTCAATTGCAGTCGAAGTTGAAAATGTATTTCATTCTGTAGATGGGGAAGTTAACAGTGATCTTATGGATAAAAAGGAACAAATGTCTCCAGAGCCAGAGGACCTTCGCCAGCAAGGGGATGCATGTTCCCAGAGAGATACTGCAGGAGCAGGTGATAATAAATGTATACACTGTGAGTTTAATGCTCATTCTTCCGCTTCTCTAGAGCTGCATGTAAAACGGAAACATACAAAAGAGTTTGAGTTTTATTGCATGGCATGTGATTACTATGCAGTGACTCGTCGAGAGATGACCAGGCATGCAGCCACAGAGAAACACAAAATGAAAAGGCAGTCTTACCTCAACTCTTCTAATGTAGAAGCAGGTTCTGCAGAAATGTCCAAAAACATCGTTATTCCTGAAGAGGAGCATCAACAAAATTCTGGGGAATTTCAAATAATTTCTGACCAACCATCTGATACTTTTAAATCTAGAACTGCTGCTGATTGTTCAATTTTAGATGAGAATACTAATTTAGATATGTCTAAAGTACTCTGTGCTCCTGACTCTGTAGAAATTGAGACTGAGGAAGAATCTACTTTCAGTGAAGACCATTCCTTTTGTGAGACTTTCCAGCAGCCCCTGGTGAAGGATAAAGTTATGAAACCTGAAGAGATAGTATCCCTTAATATTTCCTCTAATTATGGCTCCCCAAGCAGATTTCAGAATGAAAATTCAGGAAGCTCAACTTTGACAGCAAAGAAAAACCATGAGATGTTGAATGATGTAGGTGACCCAGACATCCCCTGTGAGAGCGATAGAGGAAGCACAGCGGATGGGGGAGGAAACGTCCTTCACAAACACCTGTGTCCCCGAGTCCCAGATGGGGCGCACCCAGCTGACAGCACTACCCTTGCTGTGACAACACGGGAGCAGGGAAGCCCAGAGAGTGGGAGTCAAGACGAAGCTGGACGAGTACATGGTTCGGAGGATTTGAAAGGTGTTCAGGAAGATCCTGGTCCGGAGGACAAGGGCGTTCTGATGAATTCACAGCACGAAGCGGAGATTATTTTGGAAGAGGATAGCCCATCTTCTGATAGCACAGCTGAAAGTAATGATGTTTATGAAACTATAATTAGTATTGATGATAAAGGGCAGGCCACGTACAGTTTTGGCCGGTTTGATTCTTCCATAATAAGAATAAAGAACTCGGAAGATGGTGAATTGATAGACCAGTCTGAAGAGGGTCTGATAGCAACAGGAGTGAGAATTAGTGAGTTGCCCTTAAAAGACTGTGCTCAAGGCATGAAAAAGAAGAAAGCTGAAGGCAATTCGTTTGGTGAATCCACGCGAATTCGTTGTGATGATTGTGGCTTCTTAGCAGATGGACTGAGTGGACTGAATGTTCACATCGCCATGAAGCATCCTACAAAAGAGAAACACTTTCATTGTTTACTATGTGGGAAGTCATTCTATACAGAAAGCAACCTTCATCAGCATTTGGCTAGTGCTGGTCACATGAGAAACGAACAGGCCAGTGTAGAAGAGCTTCCAGAGGGAGGGGCCACCTTTAAATGTGTCAAGTGTACAGAGCCCTTTGATTCTGAACAGAATTTATTTCTGCATATTAAGGGACAGCATGAGGAATTGCTACGGGAGGTGAATAAGTATATAGTGGAAGACACTGAGCAAATCAACCGCGAGAGGGAGGAAAACCAGGGAAATGTTTGCAAGTATTGTGGGAAGATGTGTCGAAGTAGTAACTCCATGGCCTTCCTGGCACACATTCGCACCCATACAGGTACGTAACTCCGCGACAAGCCCATGTTTACCTATAAAGTGCAAGTCGATGATGAAATTTTCATATTGGTTCCTATCCAAATATGCAGCCTTCCCTGCAGCTGCTTGCTGGCGTCCTACCCAGTTCACACTGCGCTGCTGTGTGGGGCTCTGGGTGTCTGTAGCAAGTCATTGTTGACACTTAATGTTCCTACAGGTATTATAATTAAGCCTTAGTGATTCCAAAGGCACATTAGTTGTCAAGTTTCTTTTAATTTTGTCAAAAAGCCTAGCCCTTCTGATGCCTTTTTAAAACTCCTGTCTGTTACAGATTTTAGTTGTTTCTAAGTCCTAATTATTTGGTTTGCCAAAGTATATATTAAGTGACACTTTGTGTTTTCAGAGGACATATTAAATGACTTTTCAAGAATGGAATAATAAAAATGTTCTTACAATTTTAGGGCTTTAAAAATACTCATTGCCAAATATTTTATATCCAGAAGTATAATTCCAGGCAACAAGATTGTACCTTCAAGGATCAAAATGAGCCACCACTTTTCAAAGTTAACATATATTTGGGATCTGGTTTTCCTGGAGGTGGCACCTGGTTTAGTTTCTGTGCTCTGTTACATTTAGTGTTCCATTTTAATGGCTAATTTTAGGTAGAAATTTTTTAAAAAACATTTTTTGGTGTAAAATGCATAAGCTACTGTTCTAAATTTATGTAAAAATTCACTGCACTGTTTCTATAAACCTGCCATACATTCTTTATTTTAAATAGACAGCTTTTCTAAATCATTGTGCTCTGCTTAGACAAGTTCTGTCTCCATGGTTGAATTTATGAGTGGATTTGAATAATAAATTCACATTTCAATGAACATATTTTCATTAAAACTGTAAGGTTTATTTTACTGTACTTTTAAATAATGGCTTATTATTAAAGGTATACTTTAAATTCATGCAGTTTTTGAAACTTAGTGCATGGTTACAAGGAGGTAGACAAAAGAGTATGAAGCATTATTACTAGTTTAGGATGATTAAAGATAGATAAAAGTTTTTCATTGAAGAAAGCAACAGGGCAACCTGCATAAGATTAATAAAGGTAAATGTAAACATTGTACTCTTGATCCCAACTATTCCCATGTGCTAGAGCTATTTTTTGGGAATAAGTCCAAATACTTACTTGTTTGCTTTTTTAATATCTCTGTCAATACCTTCTAGCTCACTTTCTGAAATATGGTTTTAGAAATAAGGCTTGTTCACATGTGTAGAAAATATGTACTTTCTTAATATGCCCTCTTAAGGCAGATAAAACTGAATAAAACTAAGAGGAAGATGCTAATGGAGCTCTTTTTAGAATTCTTTATGCAACTGTCTGGTCAAGACATGTTGCTTATAATTGATGTGTCCATTACTTGAATTCTCTTGTAATTATAGTCAATAAGTCTTGTAAATGTGTTAAAGCTCACTAAAAGCATACAAATTCAAGAACAGAGTAAGGCTAATAATTTAAAATAATCAATGTAGGCATTTCAGCACTTAATTTCCCTTGTGTGTTGATAGCTGATCATTCTTAATCCATTAAGATTTATTTAGTCGTTTACAATGCAAAATAGGTTTGCACTGGTCACTTGTGCCATTTGAAAATGTCCACCAGGTTAAGTGCGGAATGTAGTCCATTAGTCTTCCTTGACTATATGTATTAATTGCATTTAAAATCAAGTTAATGTGGATGTGAAAGTGAGGTAACTATCAATATGTGACAAAGTAACCCTACTTATATAAGTCACATCATTGATTGTAACATTTAGTAAAAGTTAGCATACTTTTTTTTAAACATCTTTTGTTGGTCTTATCAGCAAGTACATTTTTATTGTGCTCTGAGGCACCACCAAGAGCGCTGTTCCTGAGTACACACTACCAGTCTACCATTTGAATTTTGTAAGTCATTTTTTTTTTGGGGAAGTTGGTCTCCAAGTTTTAATTCAAGATTTTTTCTTGGAGCATCTTAAAATGAATTGCTTTTCTGATACTTTGCTTATGTCTATGAAATAGTAATGCAGGGACTGTTATTAATGGTTAACTGGAAAAGGGCTTACTCTTCCAATCCCTGTTTTCATAGTTTGTGATTTAATATATGTTTTATATAACCTTTTCTTCCCATCCATAGCATGATAAAAGCAGCACTATAAGAAATAAGTGAGTTTTGGTTATCAAGAATTGTAGGAAAAAAGTACCCCAGAGTTTTCCCATGTGTTTGCTGCTGTGGAGCAATCAGCATGACCACAAGTAGTCTTCCCTTTCGCATTATCAGTAGGACTAAAAAAGCTGTTTATTTTCTCTCCTCCATTACTCTGTTAAAGCTTTTATTTCATATAACATAGGATACTGTTAAGCTACCAGATTGTCTGAAGCCATTCATTTCATGTAGAGTACTCTGGTCACCTGTGCCACTCGAGAATGTTCCCATGTAGGGAGACGGAGTGTGTGGCTTCACTGAAAAACTCTCAAGTCAGGACTGGTGGTGTTTGTAACTCAGCATGTGACAGTTCAGAGGACAAAGGGATCACTAGAGGAGTGAATTTGTAGACTTTGAGCATGGTGAGAGCAGGGATTACTTCATTCACTGCTTCTTCTGTGCCCCCCACTTAGTTGGGTCTAGTGCAATTTGTTGAATGAATGAATGAATGAATGAGCAGATGGAAAAATGAATGAAGCGTTCGAATGTTTAAGAAGGATTTTGGAATTAAGGCTATAGTTGAGAGGTATTAGATGATGGGTAATAAACATTTTACTTCATTCCTATGAGACCTAAAGGTTTTTCTTGGTGTTTTCTTCTTAATGTTAATATCATGTCCAAGTACGCATAGCAGTTAGTAATGATTGATAGTTGAGCAATGGCCCCTGTAGGTCCATGTGAAGACTTAGTCTTTAAAGTCTTTGGAATTTTTTTTTTTTTTTGGTAAAATAATAAGGTACTAGAAAGTTAGAGAGCCTCTTTAGTTTTTCCCTTTCAAAAAACCTCACAGACTAAATTAAACCAAAAACCTACTGAGGATAATGCTGTTTTAAGGAATGGAACTATTTAAAAATAATATTGAAAGTTTACAATAATCAAAATACATCTGAGAGAAAGACAAATTTACAGATATGTGATTTTAGAAATTGTGCCGTATAAACACTGTGTCTGGATTCATTTTGGAATGTGCACAGCAAGCTTAACATTATCTGTTAGGAGAAAAAGAAAAAAAAGGGACACGTTTTTGTTTTTTTAAATGTATACTCAGAGAAGTATTACCTCTGCTAGTATTTGAATTTTTATGGCACAGAAAGGAGATGTTAACACAGTCTGCTCTGGGTATCAGATATGAAAAATAGTCAAAGACTCAGTGATTCTGGGTGAAGCTGTCAACAATAACTCATTTATGTGTTGTCAACACACTGTAGCAGTGACCACTGAGACCTGCAGGAACTAGAGTTTGTCACAAAGGATCCATGCACAGTAAATTGAAAACAGCCACAGACCCCATGTGCTACCCAGTGTGACATCTTTGCCACACGAGGGGGAACTAGTCACAATGCAGGTGCTGTGTGAGCAAAGTGAAAACTCAAACCCAGGAGATATTTTACATCTGTTCATCCAAAATTATAATACAGATATTGGGAGGGCTTTATCTTCTTTGGAGTTCTGATATTGTTAATATATGTAATATATATCATATAATAATTTCCTAATTACCCTATTATCCTTAAAGCATTTTAATTTAAAATACAGGTAAATTGATTCTTCTACTTTTCAAAAGTCCTTGTAAATTCTGTCTTTTAATGAAATGTTTGAAAGTAGTGATAGGCTTAGTTTTATCAGAATCATTTAAGTAAACTGTAGTTTCTAATGTGATTGATAGTGCGATTGCTGTAAGCTGCAGTCTCAACCTGCTTTTGACATTTAAACATATAAACCTGACTAGATATAACCATTCAGGTGCTAAATATATTTTACATCTACTTCTAACAGTAGAAATGGAAGTATTAAGAGATCTGGATTCATTGTCATTGAACTGTGAAATATTCAACCTTGTCTGCCCGTGCTTAGTACTGTTGACTTTTTTTATTTCTGTTGGAAGATTAAAATTAAATGCTTCACTTTTTTTGTCAGCTTTTGGGAATTAAATGGAAATTTAAGACTCTAAAGTTTTTTACTGAGTGCTTCAATTTCAATAAAGTATTCTTGGAGGATTTTTTTTTTCCCAAGGGCACTGCACAAAGGTTCATTGATCAAATATGATTTATTGCAATTTTTTTATTTGAACTTTTTGTATATTAAAGTCCACGTATTTCATGTTCTATCTAGTTATACTAGAAGAGGTATATTGCTAAATAGGTACTAAACATGATATGAAAAATCTGGAAAGATATTGTACTGATTTCAAACTGTGGTTTTTATGATTTTATTTATTTGAAGATGTAGTGGTTAGAAAATTGGAAAATAGTATATATATTTTATACCTTAAAAGAGTGTTGCTTCTCATTAATGTGACTACTGATTATCAGTAAGTATGTTCTAGCTACAATTTTATCTGTTATTAACAGTAAATTTGTCAACTTTGAAATAATTTTATTCTCTCATTTTTGAGTATAGTTTAATCTTATTTCTTTATTAAGTAATTATAAAAAATTTTGTTGCTACTATGCCTTTTGTGTTGAAAAATTTGTTCTTAACAATAACCAAAATGTCAATTCTTCTGGTTTGCTGAGTCATGACCAATTTTTGACTATAAAATGATCATAAAAGCATAGTGATTTATCTGCTGTGTATTCATACATTGTGTTATTAAAAATATAATGAATCATTTGACATAAATGTCAGAAAAAATCTGAAATAACCATTGTTAATGCGAATAAATTCAAAGCTGGAGAAATATGAGGAAACAAGGAGATGGCCACTGAAAAATGTGCTTGATGATAAATATGTTTTAAAAATATCAGCTACCCTATATGCATTTATGTTTTAAAAATGTTTCATTTTAAATGTTGAATTACTTTAAAATATATTTTTGTGAATTATAAGAAAAATATTTAAAATTATTTAGCTCATCACATCTACTTCATACTGTTGAACAGTCTCACTTTTGACTTTGAATCTTACAAATATTATTGAAAGTTAAGAAGACTCACTGAAACAATGAAGTCTTCAGGGTAGAATAATTATGGAATCAGATCTCTTCAAGTTATAAATAAATGCACGTATTCTTTTTTGGGGACAGAAATTCTTAATTCGATTAAAGGTATGATTTAAGATTTAGCCTTCTTTTTTAAACTATCATTAATGTATTATTCAAATCATATTTTTTGTTAAATTTGCTCAGGATCAAAACCGTTCAAGTGCAAGATATGCCATTTTGCAACAGCTCAGCTTGGAGATGCCAGAAACCATGTGAAAAGGCACCTTGGGATGAGGGAATACAAGTGTCATGTCTGTGGGTGAGTAAATTGAAGCCATCTCTGCTGTGTGAACCAGGAAGAATGTGCAGGATAGCCTTTGTTTAGGAATTCAAAACTGATGGGAGTAAGAGTGGCTAAAATTATGCACGCGTATCCTCCTTTCCATTGTTACGGTAAATTCTTTAAACACAGTTATGACATTCTTCTCCCACTTCTAATCCTGTACTGAAGATGAGCAATTTTATGGGCTACAAGGTCAATTTGAACCTGTAATCTGTAAATTGACTAAATTATAGGATGTTCATTCACATTGCCAGAGAGAACTATAAATTCCATTTAAAGACATAAAAAATACATAATATAGCTTTAGGAGTGTATATATGTATTTTTTTTCTTTTGCTATACTGCTTTAATTTTAATCACATTAATAGCTCTTTGGATCCATTGACAATGTTCTATAAGGAAAAAACAAAAGAATTTAATTTCAGACGGCTGGTTACTGATTATTGCAGGGATGATGTGTGAAAAAATAGTGTGTAATGTGTTTTTGTGTAACTTTATTTCAAAACTTGTTTCTTTTTTTAGTTAATGGTTCTTTTCTCTGAAGAATCATTCACAATGTTTAATTGTCATTCAAATGTGTTGCATTTAATAGAAAGCACTGGAGCACCTTAATGCAAAACTAATTAATTTAGCAGAAATGTTTAAAAGGTTTTAAAATGCTATGACATATATGGTATATCATAAGACATTCAGAGGTGGATTTTAATACCCTACTTCTGATTAAAAGTATATTTTAATGTTATTATGCTAGAGAAATTAACTAATAAGTGCATCATATAAAAAGTCTTTATGTGAAATCTCAGAAACCTTCAGTTCTTATGGCTAATTCACATAATACCACAGGTTCAATTAAATTATGCAATGTGCACATGTTACATTAGGTTTATTTTTCTAGTAGACGATTCTTCGGATTGATACTACCATGTAAATATCTTTGAAGCCAAAAACAAGTTCTGCTTTTTGTTGGACGGTACACTTTGTCCCAGGAAGCAATTGCATTTTTGACCCTTAAGATAGTTTTACAGATAACTTTGCAAGCAGTTTTATTAACCATGGTCTGTGAAATATTCATTGGCAGAATTGATGGTTCAGTGACTTGCAGCTAAAGTAAATGAAGATGAACCTTTGCTCTAAAGCCCCCTGAAGATCAGTGGGAGAATGAGTTTTGTTACTACCGATTTTAGCTGCAAGGATCAGGTGCTGAATGGTTCATTGTAATGGCTATAGATCTTGGAATTTTAAAAGAAACATATTTCATTTATTGTTTTTACTGTATGTGTTATAGGGAAAAACTCTCTGACTACAGTGAAAATTTGCTATTAGGTGGCAGTAAGCAGTTTCTTCTTTATTTCTGAGATATAAGTAAACAAGTTTTGCATGCTCTTAATAGAAATCCAGTTCTGTTCAATTTTTTTTTATTATCGTTACTAAGACCCTGGAAAGAGAAGAAAAACCTTTTTCAGAGAATAGTTTCTGACATACATATTGTCAGAATGATACATATTGTATCAAAAAATGATACATATTGTATCAAAAACAATACATAATTGGCTTTAGTTGTATAACTTGAACAATGCACACCTTGCTTACTAATTGTTTCCCAAACACAACTGAAATGTTGCATTAGTATTTTATATATTTGATTCCCAAGGTACAGAATTATAAATAAATATACATATATTGAGTTTTATACTGGTGTCAGAGAGAGCTACATGTGTGAATGTGTATAGAACATGCATTCTAGATTTCCAAAATTGCACCTTTTACAATTGTTATAGCCACTGAATTTCATCTGACTATGAAATAATAGTTCTCTTTATTTTTTTAAATGTAATTTGATTTAAAAGTTACATAGCAGTAATTTTAAAAGAGTTGATATTTTCACAGTGAAGGTGAAAGTTCTCAGGTATTGCAGTAAACTTAAGAATACCTATTGATTTATGTAGGTGAAACAGAACAATAATAAATTAGGTACGCTTCAATGTTACAGGAAAAGTATCATGGATTGTTCTCTATTTTGTGTGTTTCAAAGGGATAGGGCAGTATTTAGGTTAAAAATTAAAGTAGAAAATATAAAAAGTGCAGGGATTGACTATCAGATTAGTGGCACTATAGAGTATTGGTATGTTAACGTCATTGACAATGTCAATTCATTATCATTGATGGCTAAATAATCTTAGAAATGCTCAGTGGGCCTATTAGTTCCTGAACATAAGCAGCTCATGCTGCATTTCTTCATTAGCTTTAATTGCTATAAATTTTACCTTTTATAAAATCATGGTTTAAAAGGTGAAGTGATCTTTCAGGAACATTAACTCTATAATTTTGTCACAAACAGAAGGTCCTGCATTATGTTTTTTTCCCTCCAGTAGTTAATATCTTCATCTCTGTCTTTTAGAAGTTTATTAATGACTTCTTTATTATTTGAGTTGTAAAAAGTTGTTCCTTAAATAGTCTTGATTAAATAATAATGCAAAAAAATATCGGGGCAGACACACTGTTAAAGTGTTAATACAATTATTACTCTTAATACTGTATTCTTTTTTTCTTAGTAAACCCTTGTTTTTCTTGAGGAAAAACCTAGTATTTTGTGGTGAAATTGATGGAAACAATAAACAATACATTTTGAATTGAGCTCAATATTAATGTTTCAGATTATTTGTAATTGACCTCTTTTTCATATGTTTATGTGTCTTTATGTAGACAATTGTAATACTCATCAACTGTGTATCTTGCATTTTTAACCAAGACTTAGTTTTAGGGTTGTGTATTAGCAACTCCCTTAACAAAAACTATCTTTGAAACTTTTATATAAATTGCCTCAACCTACGTTGATTTTCTTTGAATCTTCAAGATAAATTTTAATTGATATCTCCCCCATCCCCGCCCCATGGGCATATCTTAGCTGGAGTACATCATGGATTTAAGTTAGTTTGACAGAGAATGTGAATGTATTAGATGTCTAATTCCTATTAGGTAGTTAGGATTCAGAATTTAGAATTTAAATTTTGTTTACCCAAGGTTTACCTGCTCATGTTAATGGTAAAATTTCAAAAATATATTGCTTTGCATTTCATGTTTTAAATATATGTTATAAATAACTTCATTTAAGAGCCATTTATTTTACTTTCACTTTTAGGAGGAGTGGTTTTTTGAATAGTAGAGTTTCTTAATAATGTTTTTCTTACATCTGAGGGTGATTGATAGAGGAATTTTATAGAATATAGGTATAGTTATATTTAGGCACTTGATGGGTAGTTAACATGAAAATCTACTATGGGTCTGAGATAGGGCCTAGTGAGAGAAAGTAAGAAATAATAGGGGGCACCCTTATATAAAAGTTAATAATTTCATGTTTAAAAATAGGCCAAGTGCATATTTTTACTACATCCATGATCTCTACTTTATTTTTTTCCATAGTCAAGAACTTGAAAATCTCAATGACTTAAAAAAAGGTCATTCAGGTACCATGTTGTATGAAATTCTTTTAAATTTATTTTAATTCTGTGTGTGTGTATGAAATAGTATATATAAATACTCTCAATAATAGTATTTATGCAGTCCTTTATGGTTTGGTAAATGCCTGGATTACCACTCATCTCATTTGTTGACCTCTGTAGGTTTGTGAGTTGTTTATCTCATGTTTATTATCCCCATTTTACTGGTGGGAAACTTGAGATTCAGAATGTTTTTATTGATGTTCTTAAATTATGCAACTAATAATGGTTGACCATTCTTCTTCTTCCTTTTAACTATCCCTTTTCTTTATTTCTCCACTTTTTGTAATATCTGTTTTTTGTTACTAATTTTAATTTGTAATTATTTTTTTCTCTCTAGGTTTTCACTAGCATGTAGTAAATGTAACTTATCTACTTCCTCCCACCAGTCACATTTATTTTCTGTTTTTGCCCAGATTTACGTTCTTTTAAAAAATTGCTTGCACAGTGTTTTACCTTCATATTCTGGTATTCAGTCTCTCTCTCTCTCTCTTTTTTCTCTTTCATCTCTCTGTCTCTCTGACACACACACACAATTTTTTTCTTTGTTTCACTCTTCCCACTTTGAAGTGTTGTTTTAAATAATATTATTTTCCCCTACTCTCCTTCGTGTGTTGATAATTCATTGCATTTACTTGAGTGGTTACAAATTGAACATATTTGTGTAATAGAAAGAAATAGGTGTCTAAATTTGTAAAGGTTAAATCATCTCATTAGGATGAGGGAGTAAAATTGATCAACTTGGGTTATTTTTGTTTTTCAGTACTAGCTATTTTAAAAGAGTTATAAAAAATTAATAATTGGCCTATAATTCCATTCAGCCTAGGAAATTATACCTAAACTTTGTATGCCATTATTCAAAAGCATAGATCCCCAACATGCATGATTTAGAGATTATATTATTTACTGATTGATTTCCCTATGTCTAGTCTTGATTCTTGTGTATGGAATTAAATGAAGAGTAGAATTTACCTGATCAGGAGAGAAATAAAGGCATTTTCTAAATCTGTCACATCTGGGTTCATAAAAAGATTCTAGACATTTTAAAATTGTGTATTAATGTGCTTATGAACTGTTTATTCCTAGTTAAAGAAGAAACCTTAAATAGAAAGTTACTAATGCAGTAAAACTCTTTGTGTGTGTGTGTATGTGTGTGTGTGTGTGTGTGTCATTACCTAGTTTTTGTGCATTAGAAGGGATCTCTATGTAGATGATTATAATGTCACTTTCTGACCTTTGCAGCTTGAATAATTGTAAATCATTGCTTCATAACGTGTCAGAGAATGTCTGTACTAGGCAATTAAATGGCAGAATATAATAGACCAAATTATTGCCTGTCATGTTTTCAACAACACAGTTAGTATTTGAGTTACACTTAATCATTACGTGCATTAGCAACTTCATTGGAATCCAGCTTCAGGCTGAGCATGAAATACATTACATTATTTAAACCTCTAATGGTACAAGTCATTTATTTGTGTTGAAGTGTACAACATGCAGAGTTTCATAAAGCAAGGAACACTTGAGAGCTTAATTTATCCAAATCAAAGTCTAAATGCAGATAAACACAAGTGGCAAAAATTAGTAATTTTTATAGGCTGGAAATATTTAAAAATACATGGCTGTGGGTAATTGTAGGCAGCAGGAATAAATTAAAATCACTATTTTTAGTCTGCTCTGAGAACTAAAGCTGTGTATACCTAAATCATTAAAAGCACCATGGAATTGCATTTTTAGCTGAACAATTAATTACACCCATCATATCTACGGATGTATCCAAATAAAATAAGTATTTGGTTCAGCTGGTTGTTTTGGTTAAAGAGATATACATAGAAAAAGTTTGTTTTATACTGTGACATGAATTATGCTTGTAACAGTATGAAGTGCAGCATCTCTCAGTTTTGTAAAAAACATTCAAATTAACATTAAAATACTTTCTCATTATAAAGGGTGCATTATATATTTTACCCATGTAATATTTTAATGCTTTTTGTTTAATGATATACTTTTGTCTTTAGTTTAAAATTTAGAAAATGCCATGTAATGATTGCTGTCTCTCTTCCTGTCAGTTAGGAATACAAAATTAACATTATTTGTTTATTCCTCTGGTGTTCAAATCCTTGTAATACTTTTTACACAGAGAATGAACATTTTAAATATGTTTTTATATACAGATCATGTCATTATTTGAAAATCTAAGACATATCTTGGTAATAATATTCAAATCTAAAACTTTTTTTCTCAGATACGATTCTAGTGTATTTTCCAATGAGTTGTTGGAAATCCAGGAGACAGTTGGCGTGAGGTTAGGACAGTGGAGTTAGACACACGCGTGCTGTGAGAGGAGAGCTGTTTGTCACCACCATACTCTACTTTCCTTTTCTGTAGTAGTAGATTTAAAAATTTTTGCCACAGAAGAGTGGAGTCATAGATTTATTCCAAGGCCAATAAGTATGATCAATCTATAACAAAATGGAAATAAACATCGTCATTTCTTGGGGTTATAGTTGAAAACATTGGCCTCTATCTCTAGGGTCTTTTCTAGTGAAGCAATCATGTCCCAGTGACTTGAGTCCTTGTTTCTTTATTTTAAAAGGGTTCTGTGGTGATTTTAAAATCCTGTTGCGGAGTCTAAAGATTCTTTAACCCTCCTACCATAGGAGGGTACAGGAAAGTGGCCACTTTTCTGGTCTTTTGCCTGTTCTGTGATTTTTTTTTTTTTTTCTTGTTAGCCTGTTTTCTACCTCCCTCTTCCTGTTCATCGGCCCATTTTAATGCCTCCTTTACTCTGTGGAGGCTTTTGCTCTTTGACTCCTTGGAGAACTGGATAAGAGGAAGTATAGGAAGTGCAGAGAGAAGGGAAGCATAACCGTTGATTTATTATTTCTTCATTCATTTCTCATTTGGCAGATTCCTGGGAGTGTTTTCTCTGTGTGACACTCACAGTGACAGAGTGACCCCAGGCCCTGTGGTCACGTGCTCCTGCGGGAGAGCCCATCTGTGGTCCAGAAGCCACTCTAGCTGTGGGGTAGAGTGGAATGGGGGCACAGGGGCGAGCTTTGCTGAGCAGCAGGGGAGAATCCTCCCCTCACATTCCCTGAGTTGGGTCTTAAAGGACGAGGGGGTATCCGCAAGGCAAATTTGGACGTTCTTAACAGAGGGAACAAAAGAACTTACGTCAAAGTACAGATGTATGGAGCATCACCGTGTCCCAGTAGGAGCACTGCAAGCAGTTCCCGAAATACGTGTGGCTAGATGGGGGAAAGTGGGTTTTTTTTTAAATAATAAACACACGTCTAGTGAACATCAGTATGTGCCAGTATGTGCCAGTGCTGTGTTAGTCTTTAGGGCTAAAATGATCAGAACAATAACTGCCTCAAATGGAGAAAGCTTAGGTCAAGAAATGCCCACGTCTGCCTGGCCAATTCAGAAAATATTTCCTGGGGTTGGTGGCATTGAAGTGCGGTGAGTGGGGGTTAGGCAAATAAACAGGGCAGCCCATTGCAGGCGGGGTGCAGGGGTTCCAGCCAGGGAGCACTGGCGTGCTCAGGAGCTGTGGTGAGTCAGCACTGCCAGAGGCCAGAGCGCAAAGCCAGGTGGGCACTTCCAGGGACAGTTGGGTGAGGCAGACAGGAGGCAGGTCCCAAAGCTGCGCCATGCTAAGGAGTGGAATGCTGGCCTTTTCCTCTGCTTTCCATCACTCCTTTTTTTTTTTTTTTTTTACTTCTCTGACTTTCTTCTTAGTTTTCTGGACAGTGACTAGGCAGTAAAGTGGGGAGTAGGAGACCTGGTGGGAG
>CM052443.1:3134593-3214593 GCA_028533085.1 Varecia variegata | reverse complement strand
TAGGGTAAAATTTTTATTTCTTGACAGCACGAGTGACCTTATTATTCACCAATAGGTACAGTTAGTGCTATAAGTCTTTCCTCTTATCTGATCATGCCAGAAAGCATGGCAGCATCTCAGGCATTTAAACAGAATTATTATCTTAACTGGTCTCTCTAACAAAAAAATAAAGGCCATGTTTTGGCCAGGCTTTTTTTTTTTTTTTTAAAGTTTTTTGTTTCGTTTCTATGAAAATTCTTTCAGTGCCAAACTCTGTAAAATGTAGTATAAAAACTGTGATTATACATCTGGTTTATAATTTGATAACTAAAAGCACTTGCTGGGTAATTTAACTTAAAACGTTTGGAATTTGCACAGCTACCTGCTTTAAGAATGTAAGGACTAGGAAAAATAGGATAATAGACCAAGAAAATCTCTTAGTGATAGAAAAGTATAAATAGAAAATTATATTAAAAATAACATATTGACCTGGTCAGTCATGTATCTTTACAAGTTTGAGATTACAAGGCTGATATAATACATTAAATTTTATTTTATATCTAGGAATGTTCATTTTTCTGGTCTGCTATATTAAGCACAAAGAATACTGGTTTCTTAGTGAGAAACATGATATTAAACATTTGCTTTAACTGTTCATTTCCAGTAGATGGCTATAGTTCACTACCAAATTGAACTTGTAATAGATTTTTTTACAGTAACTAAATCAGAAGATGAAGGTTGAATTACTATAAATGAGTTGCCCTGTACATTTTTCTTATTTCATGTGCTTAGTCATCTAGCATCGTTATTTTTTAAAGAACATCTTTTGAAAATGAATGAAAAGCGATATTTTCACTTTTTCCTCTTTGATCAATTGTAATAATACCATGATTTATTTTGTTTCATTTCAAATTATTTACTTTTTAAAATTCTATATTATGTGAGGAATACTAGTAATTATCAAATTACGTAAAAATTGCATTATGGTAAGAATCCTTATAAATTCTATAAGTTATTGCTCCCTAAATTCAATCATTTTATTTTGTTATTTTAGCTTTTAAATTGAAGCACTGTGAGTCATTTATCACTTGTGTTGGCTAAGTTTACTGGCTTTTACTAAGTATTACTTCAAATGCAACATACACACGTACATATATATTTATATATATATATATGTTTTTCATTGATCTGGTTCTGCACCTAAATGTTTTAGAACTTAATACAGTTAAAATAATACAGATACAAATTTACTATTTGGAAAAATATTTATTAGCTTATGTAATACTTAAAATCTGCATTGTAATTGGATGTATATGTGTACACTAGACTATAGAAATACCTTGTAAGGATAGCATTGAGATGCTAAGTACCACTATTGACTCTCCTCCCTCATCCATAAATATAACTGTGTGATATTCTGAATTTATTACGTGTAGGTTTGAATGTAACACAAAATTTGAAATGGACTTTTTGCCCCCTCTCGGGAACACTGTAATTTGTCTATCTTCTTTTAATGAATATTTGTTTTTCTTTATTTAAGGTGTGTGTGTGGGGGGTTGAGTGTGGGCATGTGCGAGCATGCACGCTCACATATTTAAAATTGATGTGATTTTTATGTCCTGCAGATATTGGTTGAATCAAGCAGTTTAAGGTTTACCTTTTTGCTTTATTTTACAAATGAAAATGTCAGTTTTGTGTGATACTGTAAGACTACAATTTTAGATCCTTTTTTAATCAACTGCCAATTTATATGGCTGGCTACAATTGCTTAATGTATTATTAATAAGCATTTTGCTCAGCTATACAAATTATAAAAATAATGCTAAGATTCTAGGAGAATTTTATTTTCACATTTAGAGTTTGTATATAAATTTTACAATTTCCCTTGAAGACGAATTATTTTTGTATTTTTATCACTGTTGCTGTATATGTTTATTATAACGGAAGCAGATTAAGAAATAGGGCACAATTATAACTAATTGTAAGAAATTTCACTCATTTGTTAAGGGATAGTTGGAATATTCAGATGAGTCTTTGTGAATTAAGGACTTAAAATTCAAAATTTGTTACTTTACATAAAAATAACTGATTTTTTAAAAGACACTTAACACTTTATATAAATATGAGGGAGTTTTGGAATGCAATTCATTTTGGGGATGTATGTTAATATCACATACATACGTACGTACATTTATACACATACAAAAATAATTCTTTATTTGTTGAAGACCTTAAAGGACAAAAGATATATGACCCCACCCTGAGACCATGCAATGTAAGTGTACAAAAGGATCAAGGAGCACAGATTTTAATAATGCAAACAATATTAGTCCTGTCCCCTCTGGCGTTACGAACCTGGACATACTGATTGTATACTTTTGATTCCTAAACCATGGAGAGGTATGAGATGCCCTAGGGAGCACCTGGCCAAGCTAAGAACATTTCAGTGATTACAAGGATAGTGCCTAGAGGGCAATTAAGGGACAGGGCAGGAGATATGCAGTAATGAGTCCCTGTAGCACCCTAATGAACCACAGAAAGGGAAGCAGAGAATTAGGTAACAAATGTAGCTGAGTGAAGACGATTGTTGAGTAATGCGTAGATTATTTACCAAGAATATGATTTTTGTGCTTTGATATTTATATCATCGGAGGCAGATTTTAAAATCCTGCCTCTTAACCTATTTAACATATTCCTTTAGTTTAATAATTTCAGTTTTATTAAAGCCATTGTTGTTTTCCTCTACTGCTTTTTACTGTCTTGAAGTTTGATTTAAATGATACACTTTCTTTGAATGAACTATTTTAGTTCGTTATTTGTCTCACTACTGAGTTTGTAGGTGTGTATTACTTTTACTAATATACAATAATTTCAGCCAAGTGTTGAACTGTTTTTTTTTAATATCTGTGTAGACTTTCTGTTTGCTTATTCAGTATATTTCCTAAGTTATTATATCTGCTGTAGAAAGCAGACCTTTCTTGATCTAGTTCAAATCTGTGAAAACTAAAATTAAGACTAATCTCTTGAAATAAACCTTTTTTGTGTAATATGTAAAAAAGATTATCGCAGAAGGAGAATTTTGTATAGTATATGCAGTTCACACAGGAGTCTTGGATAGATTTAAAATCTGGTTTATTTCACTGCAGATTTTTCTGACTCATGTTTCTTGCTTAAAAACAGATTAATAGCATAATACAGATATATTTCTGTGTGGTTTTCTATTTGTCCACTTGCATTATTGTGTAGGGAAAAAATGACAAGAGTGAAAAGGGAAACCGCTGTGAGCATGAGATTCGATGTGATTAACACTAGTTACTTGACCATTAGTCTCCTTTAGCTGTGCTGTTGTACACAGGTGTTAATGTATGGGCTCTCCTACCTTTCGCTGTGGTATGTGCTCGACGACACAGACAGCTGAGAGACAACTAACTGGCTCTAAAGTGTTCACCTACACCTTGGTTCTCGGCTTCCTTTTCTTAGCATTGTCTCATGCCCCACTGACCGTAGCAGCAATCTTTGCACTGCACTTGTTCCAGGGTTGCATAAAGCACTGTTAGCCACCAGGGAGACTCTGCAGTGCTGCTTGACCAGTAGGGGGAGTCAAGGAGTGTCCCGAAATTCCTCCCCCACCTCTCTTCCTCTTCCTCTTCCTCTCTTCTCTCAGCCTCTTCCTCTTCCTCTCTTCTCTCAGCCTCCTCCTTCCTCTCCACTCCCATTCTGCCCTCCCTCTGTTCCTTTCTTTTTCTTCTCCTTCCTCACTTTTTTTCCTCTTTCCTTTCCCTCCCCTTTCCTTTTCTTCCCTCCTCTTTCTCTTTCTTTTCTCCCCTTTCCTTCCCCTCTAATCTGCTGCTTTGTGTGGACCTGAAAATATTATTACCTCCCACTACAGTTGAACATCACTACGATATAAGCAGCAGTTTGTCTTTATTTTTTTAAGTTGTTTAGTAGATGTCATATATTTTCCTAACTGCTATTCACATACTTAGAGGATGGCAAGATTTTACAATTTTAAGGAGTAAAGAACTCTTAGAGGAAGTGTTACTACCTGAATGAATATTGGATTGAGTTTAAAATAATATAAAGGAAAAACTGTGATGTGTAAAGTGTCCAATATGGTTATTAGAAATATATCTAAAAATAGCCATAAGATAATTACTTAGAAACTATTTCAACCTACTTTTGTTTTAATTAGAATGACTCTGAGATTGTGAGTATTCCTGAATTGTGTCTTCCTAATTAAAATGTATTGAGGAGTGGCTGACTTGGATTTATGTTACACAATTATTTGCTTGAAGTGTTCTCATAAAAACAAGTAGAAGTTTGTATAACTATGATAGTCACTAACTTTGGCTTAAACATCCATAAATATATATTTCTCTAAAGAACAATAAATATTTCTCTAAAGAACAATTTAAATTTCTGTAGGAATTTAAAACAATATATATATGTTCTGCAAATTGTATAGTTAAAATATATTATACATATGTTTTTACTTTTAAATATGTTTTTACTTTTTTTAATACCCATCTAGGAAAATTTGAGTGAATGTTGGTATTTTTCCCCAAAATTTGAATTCTCTGGGTATTTAAAGTTCATATATTTTTGAAGTAGATGAAATAGAGAACTTAATTCTGGTATATTTTGGCCTGCTTTCTGATTTCATAATACATAAATATATCATTGTGATTTAGATTTTTATTTTTTAAAGATTTTATTTTGATGATTTCCATTTTATCCTTGAAAATTCTTTTGTGTTTGTTAAAATAAACCCATTTCATTGTTAATTGAAAATGTTCAACATATGTAGAGTTGATTAAGCACCATATAGAATACTAATTATTATAGAATCAATGTATGTAAAAATATGTCTATGAAATTGAAAACAATTATGAATTAAAAAAAGTTATGTCTTTTACTTAATTTTGAAATTGACTGTTGACATTAGTTTCACTTAGCTAAAATTCATGGCTAAATTTGTATATATTTGAATATTTATTCTAAGACATTTATTTATAAACATGAATGGTAAAATCATCTTAAAATTATCCTGACAGTGGTTAGTGGACCATACGGGAGGTATGGTCTATGGCTGTGCTTGAGAAACAAATAGATAAAACATTTGTGAATCTTTTAATGATTATATTTCTTGATAGCTTTCATAAGAAAGCACATAATTTGTGACAACTTCAATAAAAAGACACGGCAGCAAAACTTTTTGAGTTAGCGGCAAAGTAAATGGGGCAGGTTTTGCATTTTGAACAGAAATGTTATGAACTGTGATTGAATTTGTCGTGAAAGTGTGTCAGTATTAATAAAAGTATTTAGGTACAAGTTTGCTGGGCTTTTGTAGCCTTTTTAAGGTTAGGGATTGGTTAACGTGAAAAGTCACTTCTGTGCATTTGGTATTATACAGAAAATGACAAATATATTTCTATGCATTTTGGATTATTATGCCATTTCTTATTTCAAGCCCTTTTTGTCAGGACACCAGGCAAAACAATGATGCTTTGAGGACGTAATTAAAGATATTGTTCAAAGAACAACTTTCTGCATATTTGAATTATTACTGTCATCAAAATCATACAAATATGGAAATATGATTGCCAGAAGCACATAAATCAATGATCAGCATGGCCTCAAAATCCAATAAATATGTAGAGTTAAATACTTTAAAATGCAAATTGCATCTGATGATTTGCATATGGTGGAGTTTAAAGGAAATTTGTTGCTTAACAACCTCTAAGGTAGCAGTTAGGGCTGTGGGTAAACATAGATTTTTTTATTCATCATTGGTCAAGTTGCAAGATTTGATAAATGATGGGAGACTGCTTTCCTTGGTTAAAATGACTGCAATCTTTACTGAATCCTAAAACTGCCTTGAAGTCATCTGAATAATTAAGAGTTAATTATTCTTCATCCATCTAGATCAGAAAAGGACAGATTTAGGGAAGGAATTTATAATTTTTGCCTCACGTCCTGTCATGTCGTAATGTGATAAACTAAACTGACTCCAAATAATATCTAGTGACCTTATAGTAATTATGCCTCACAAAACATTTTTGTTGCAGTTTTTTAATTGCTTACATCGATTCTAGAAACTACACATTAGCAGACTTATAAGTTTAATTGTCTCCAAAGAAAGCAATATAAAATTCATGTTCCATTACTATTATGTTTTAAGTTCATCACTGTGGATACACACAAATATAGCTTGTAAGTTTCCATGTGTTCTTTTAGAAATGGCAAGCAATGAGTCTTAAAATGTTATTAGGTGAGATTATAGACACACTGGTAAAAATTATTTTAAGAAGTAATGTTGAAAGGGCAATCAATCTTTTCATACCTATTTTAATTTGAAATATTAAAATAATAAACCTGTTTAAATAACTTCATTTTCTTATAATTAATATGATGAAGCTGATAACTTGTGCAGATTTACCAATAATGCACATTATTTTAAGAGACTGAAAAAAGGCACTGAAAGTTAAGAAATAATCTGTCTCATTCTGTTACCTATTAAAAGCAGATGTCATAGAATTCACCTGAAAATCCAGTATCTACTTAGTGAATTTTTTACGAAACAATTTTCTTTGAGATAGAGTGTTTTGTGAATGTTTACTGATCACAAGAGGAATTGTAATAAAGAAATCAATATGCATGATCCCTTTCCATGTAGTACAACAGGGTTACACTGTTAGGTTAAATACAGGCAGCATTCCTTTTCAGAAAATCAATTTGCTGTATAGCCTGCAACAGCCAGTCTCTTCACACAGAGTCATTTTATATTGTGCACACAGTAAATTCTGTATTGGCACCTTCAAATAGTATTGACTTCTAAAAGGCTGTAAGCTTAGTAACCTGACTTTAAGAAGATAGGCCAAGCCCCTTCATAATAAAAAATGCTATACATTTCTTTTTTATGTTTGGTAACAAAGTAATCACTTTTTAAAAACCATTACTTGGTTTTCTTATTTTAGTAGAAATGCTAGATGTGATTTTAGTGAGAAATACAATTTTTACATTTATTAACTATATCTGCTTAAATTCCGAGTGTTTCCACATTTACAAGTTACCTGCATTTCTCAAAAGCACAGTTTATAGGCTAGGCTGCAATTGCTGCTTATTTTGAAAAGTTGGAGTAAATTTGAAAAGATGAGATTATTTTATAGTTTCTTTGTCACCTGCCTCCATTTCAAACAAAACAAACAAAAACTAATTTAGAGAAGAGAAAAGTTTACTAAATATTCAAAGCAACTAAGCTATATGCCTAGGGAAAATGTGTGAAAACATGTTTTATTTTTAGATCTTTTTACTCTCACGCTAAATTTGGCTCTGAGAGTGGTACGGCCATTTTTGATATAGCTGTTTAATTTAAAAAACCAGCCCTCCCCTTCGTGGCTGTATTTTTTGAAGTAGTTCTTGACGGGTCCTGACTCTTTCCTCTGCCAGCCCAGTTGTAGTGCATTAGAGTGCGCTCCGATCCTGTTTGTGTGCCTGTTAGGCAGTGCCTGTGTTTAAATCATAAAGATGGGATTTTTTTTTTCACTATGATCAGCTGGGATGCAGCAAAGCATTATGCCGTTTAGTCTTTGCAGTTTTGTGAGGTACATTTATTGTTCTTTGGTCCCTGTTCAGTCATTGATTTTGCAAAAGCTTTTCTACTTGCTGTATGCTTCCCAATAGGATTTATTTATTTTTGTTAATGAATATACACATTTAGATTGTAACTGAGAAAGGGGTTTGACTTAACATTTACCCTAGCTTTCTAGTGGAGTGAGGAGATCCAAAAGATTAGGAATATAAAATAAGTAGACTAAATATTATAAGTGATTTTTGCATTTTCATCACGTTGTTATCATTATACTACTTATATTCATGAAATCTTCATGTAATAATGGACATTACAGTGCAAGAGCCGACTGGCACATGGAATGCTTTTGGAACATAACATTAGGTTTGGAGAAGTTCATAAGCATAAGGAGAAATAAGTAGGTTTTTGTTAGGCTAAATATACCCATGTTTTAAATGTTTATAGAAATCCCTAACATTTTAAAAATAAATCATTACTTATAAAACGAGTTTACTCTTTGAGCAAAACATTCTTGTAATAGGAACAAAATTATCCAAATAATAGTGTAAACCAAGCCAGGCATAGCAGCAGACAGAAAAATGCATTCAACCAGTAGGATCATGGATTTGTTTGATTCAGATAATTGAAAGTGTTTCATACTATTATTGCAACTTGAAGGCTTGTTTAAGTGTCTAACTGTCAGTCACTTTGGAAGGTGAAAAGTATTCAATTGTCACTCTGTCAGTCAATAGAGATGAGAACTGTCTGCCTAATGGATTTCTTTACATAGATGTCTGCATGGAGGTAGAAGTAAAATCAATGTGTTGTCATGTGTGAGTACACTGCATCAAACTGCCAGGCGAATTGCAACTGTATTTCTGTAACATCTACATTCTTGTATTGTTTGTGGAAGGCAGAGGGAAGCTCTGCATATGAGGCGGTGAGATGTATAAGGTGGAAACTTGCATTTGGGGAGAGTATTTTTTGGTATCACCTGTGCCCATGAAAGCATCCATTTTAACCTCTAAAAAAACAATCCAGTTTTACTTAAGTTACAATCAGTGGGGGACCTTTTATTATAAGGTCGTTGTGCTTAGAAAGTTACATTTCAGATACTTATCAGTAGGTAGCTCTCATTTATGTATATCACATCTAAACCCAAAGAATACATCTACATTGAAAGTACCTAAATTAGTGCTTCCTTTTTTAGTGAAAGTATTCTCAATGTCTGGAATAAAAACATAAAATGCAAGTTTATCAAATTTTTGATGACAGAACCTGGCAGATACAGATCACAGAGTAGGTGGTCATCATGATTTAAAATTTTTAAAAAATTGGGAGGCAAAATTAAGGAAAGAGTAAATGTAAAGTCCTACATTTCAATTAAAAAAATCAGTTACATAAGAATGGAATGTAGGTTCTGGCTCAACACAGCACTTTATGTGAAGTAAACTGGGAGCAAACTAAGCATTTAGGATAATATTTTAGAAGTTTAAAGATCTGCTGCATTTTGCTCTATTCTAAAACATATTCCATTTGCTCTATTTGCTCTATTCTGAAACATTCTAATATCTCAAACAATTCAGCCAATTCTTGGAATGTCATAAGAACTCTTGCTGATTAGGGACCGTACCAAGAAGGTGACAAGATGCTGGAAGAGCCCACAACATGTGCAGATCAGCTGAGGGCTCCTAGAGTGGACTTCAGGGGTTAGGCAGCGAGAGACTGGCTCGTCGTAATTGCATCTTGGGGCCTTTAATGCTCTGTCATAACCAAGAGGGAAGTTCCCACTAAACTTAAATCTCCAGAGGACCAAAGCACGGTCTGAAGCTGGAAGGCAGAGGGACACAGATGACCAAGTTCCCTGTAACAGGAACTTGCTAACAGTAGGATGCTGTGCCACAAAGTATCTGTAACCGGAGATGCTTGGGCAGCCTGGATTACAGTCTGTTGACAGCAGTACCCGAGGACAAGTCGGCCTGGTGCAGCCAGTATTCACAGACTGTGGAATCACAGAGTCACGCGGACAAATAATATGTCACAACACAGGTTTTGGGACCCGCATCGGCTTACCAACTACATTTGTCCAGTGAATAACACTCAACAAATAATTACCAGTCCCTTAAAAGAAAGGACATTTTCATGCCCAAACCACTTCACCTGTGAAGTATTTTAGTCACTTTTAAAAAATGAGTTTTTAAATCTAATAATTGATTTTTTTAAACAATAGTTAACGATTTGAATAAATAGCCTAAAGAGCTTGGTATTGGTGATTGTTTCTTCCCTTCTGCCACCCCTCCAGCTCTTTATTTCATTATTATTTTTATCATTTATTACCTTCTCTGATAGGTGAGAGACTGTATGTTCCCAAGCATAGAGTCCCAATGTGTTAGTTGTCACAGCACAGACATGCCCGACCTGTGGAGGGTGCTCGTCACGGTCATGTGCTGCCCCAGACCTGGCACATCCCATCTCTGTTCTTCATCCTCTCAGGTTAGCCTGGTTACAGTAGAATTTTCAAAACACGCAGGGGGAAAAAAGAAGTAAATTAAAATGTTGCAAAAATAATAAAAAAAAAATCTAAAAAGATTGTGTAAATCTGAATTCTTAACCTTTTCTGAGACACAGACATAGTTTTAAGATACTTTATTTTATGAAGTCCATAGACTCCACATCCTTTTCCTTGGCCCTTTTTTAAGGAAACCCCATTCTGCAAGAGAGTGATAACTTCAGGCTTAATGCAGTCTCTTCCCAGAACCTAATTTCCGATGCTCTCTGTAGTCTGGCATGAAGTCTCTGCTCTGTCCCCGGAGTACAGTGATAGTACCAAGAATGATCAAGATGTTCATGTCAGCAAAGAGTCCAACCACTGTGCCAGGCACTGGGGAATGTTTTTGAGGGAATTTGTGGCAGCTGGACTGGATGACATTAAGGTTTTTCCCAGCTCAAAGATTCTAGGATTTTGTGTTTTTATAATCCCCAGTTAAGATTATGATGCAGTTGGACCTATATTTAAAATTTATATTTAAAAACTAGTTTAATTAATTCCTCCAATCTCCTGATTATTTTCTAAAAAAACTGGTGGAAGAATGTACATGATCTGCTGTAATGTATAATTAAAAGCACCAAATTGCGTGTCTGAAGGGTCCTAGTTAAGAGCCCATCTCGGGCACTCTTGAGATAGGCTTGGGATGAAGCTATATGGGTGGTAAGATTTGAATAAATAGCTGCTTAAAAATAACAAAAACACATGTATTTTAAGACTATAGTGAATATATACATTTTCCAAATATATGTTTAGGCCTCTAAGGAATAAAAAACTACATCAAAAATAATTATTGAGTGCTGTTATGATTCTATGAATTAGGCTAAGGAAATAAAGTATTGTGAAACAAATGAAACAAAACAATGTTTTTGTGTTTCACTGCTTGGCTGTCCCAGTAACTAGCTGTAGGATCTTGGGTATGTGACTTAACCTATTCTAAGTCTTAGAATCTATTAATACATCTGTGCAATGTAGTTGATAATAGTACCTACTGTATAGGGGTCAGGATTGAATCAAACTGCAGCCCAGTGCTTGGATAAGTTCTTGGCACATAATGCTCATAAATGTATCTGTTACCTTTGAACTTCTCTGATCTGCAGAGTAAATGTCTAATTCTTTAAAAAAAAAGTTTTAATTGTGGTAAAACACATATAAAATTTACCATCTTAACCATTTTTTTAAGTGTAAAGTAGCATTAAGTATGTTCACATTGTTGTCTTTTCATTTGGAAAAACTGAAACTCCCTACCCATCAGATCCTAGCTTCCCATTCCTGTCTCCCCATAACCCCTGGCAATCACTGTTCCATTTTCTGTCTCCATAAATTTGACTACTTTAGGTCCCTCATATAAGTGGAATCACATAGTATTTGTCCTTTTGTGATTTGTGTATTTTACTTAACATGATGTCTTCAAGGTTCATCCCTGTGTCAGAATTTCTTTCCTTTGTAAGGCAGAATAATATTCTATTGTATGTATATGCCCCAGTGTTTCTTTATCTGTTCAATCTGGGCTTCCACCCCTTGGCTATTGTGAATAATGCTGAATGGCTCTTTCTTAAAGAAGAAATAAACCTTTGGAAGTAGAAGTTTTTATTAAAAATATTGTGATCATTTTTAATGAAACTGTAATTACCTGGAATGGCAATTGAAAATATAGGACATTTAAGTTGTGCTTGATTCCCATTGTCTTCTTGGGTCAGCCTCTACTGAATTATGGCACAGTAAAGTGATAACAGATAGAGACGCTGATGGATTCTTACCTTCTTTCCCAATTTATGTCAGTAAATGTTTTGGCTGTTCTGTATGCATTAGAAGAGTATGAGCAAAAGAAAAAAAGGATGAAGTTAATATTTATTGGGAGGTGCTGGGCATTAGGATGGGTGTTATCTCTTAATCTATCACAGTTAAATTATTTCAGGTATTTCCTGCATTAAGTTGAAAGTAAATAAAGGCTCATTTTCATTGGTGTTGAAAGTGTTAATGGAAAAAAAAAACCCTAAACAACTCTTTAAAATAATTTAAAGATGTTTATTTTGAACCAATATAATGATGATGGCCCTGGGATCCACAAATCCAAGAAGCCTTGAATAAGTGGCCCCCAGGTGGTCGGGTTCAAGTTTAGTTTTGTACATTTTAGGGAGACAGGAATTGTAGGTAAAAATCATAAATCAGTATATGGAAGGTATACATTGGTTTGGCTCAAAAAGGCAGGACATCACCAAGTTGGGTGGCTTATAGATTTCCCATGGGTTCAGAGATACTTTGATTTGTAATTGGTTAAAGAAATAAAGCTTTGTCTAAAGACTTGGAGTCAGTTGAAAGGAATGCTTGAGTTAAGGAGTCTGTTAATTAGAGAGCAAGCCACAAGACACAGACTCAAAGTCATCTGTTAAGCAAATTGATGGCCTGTAGGGTGACTTAACCTTTACCTTGCATGGTCTTAGGTACAGTCTGCAATTAGTTTAAACTCCAAAAGGGTAAGGGTTTAAGGAGGCATGTCCCTTGCCTCATGGCCAGGAACTCAGTTTTAAGGTTTTTCTGGGGTCTTCTTAGCCAAGAGGGGGTCTGTTCAGTCAGTAAGGGTGTGTGTGTGTTGGCAGGGGGTGGTTAGGATTTTATTTTTCTGTTTCTGTGTATGTTTCCTGTCGCTGCTGAAACAAATGACCACAAACTTTGTGGCTTTAAACCACACAAATTTATTATCTACCAATTCTGGATGCCAGAATTTTGAAGTCCATTTCATTGGGTTAAAATCAAGGTATCAGTAGGGTTAGTTCTTTCTAGAGCTCTAGGGCCTAATTCATTTCCTTGTCTTTTCCAGCTTATAGAGGCTATTTACATTGCTTGGCTAGTGGCCCCTTTCTTTATTTTCAAAGTACTGTCTCCCTCTTTCATTTATAAGGACTCTTAGGATTACATTGTGTCTACCAGATTAATACAGGGCCGATAGCAAATCCTTAATTTAATCACATTGGGAAAACCTCTTTTGCTCTGTAAATGAGCATGTTCACAGGTTCTGGGGGCTGGAATGTGGACGTCTTTGGGGATCCACCGTACTGTCTACCATGGGCAGTATGCTCTGCACATTTAGATTACCCATGCATTTCGTTGGGACCATAGCATGTCAATGGGTATTTATCAGATGGTTTGCTTTAGCAGAAAAATCCTGAGGATTAAAAAAAACCCCAAACACTTGTTACATTGTAATTTAAATATCTCTGCATTTTGTATTCACCTTTGTATCCATGATTCATTGTTATTTACTTAAAGTTTTATAACAGCCTACATGGGTAAATTGTTAGTTAGAACACATGGTTCCAAATATTTACATATGTCATCAGTGCCCTCTGACCTCCCACTTAAGGAAGCTATTAATGTATTCTAGAAAATATGTACCTATAATTTTAAAGGTATAAGCAATGCTCACAGAAGCTAAAGTCTCCTGTAACACATGGATTTTATGAAGAAGTAAATATAATGTGGTCTACAGTTATTTCAAATTTTGATGCTTTGCCTCACTAGTAGGAGGATTCTACTAACTTTTTTATTTCTAGAGAATCTCAGGCTTGTTTTTAACCTTTCCATAGGTGCCACTGTCACTCTGTCACCACTTCTTAACATATCCTTGTGTAGATCATTTGCCTACCACCCCCTGGAACCAGTGATGTACTGGAAGTGGGTTATACTGGCCTGCAGGCTGTCAAGAGCCAGTTATTGAATGTTCAGGATTTTTATGAGTGAGTTGTTACACTGTAGCTAGCTTGAAGTTGGGAATGTTTCTACCATGGAAACTGACAGGTTAGAGATCAGATCCCCCACTTCTGCTATCCCCAGGGCTGGTTTACCAGCTCACTGTTATCTGAAAGTGTACTTATTACCAATTATCTCTCTGCGATCAAATTCTCTGTGCTACCACGTGGTCAAAATTCAATACAGGTGCCCACTTTTTCCTTAAAATACCTTTTTTTTTTGGCTTCTCTGACACCATAGTATCCTGGTATTATTTAGGTTTTGTTTATTATCTAATCGCTCGTAATTTTATTTTCTGTTCCTTCTCATGTATCCTTTGCTTGTTCACTGTTCTCTGCCTGACTTGCAAATGTTGAACTGCCCCAAGGGTTGACTCTGGGATCCATTCCCTTCTCCACCTACACCAGGGGTCTCTATAAAGGACAAGACAGTTAAGTGTTTTAGCCTCTGTAAGCCATTTGGTCTGTGTTACAACTACTTAGGTGTGCTGTTGTAGTGCAAATGCAGCCATAGGCAATATGTAACGGAATGAGTGTGGCCTTGTTTTTATTTACAAAGACAGATGGCTGGCAAGATTTGGCTGAGTGTTCTAGTTTGCCAGCCTCTGATCCACACTCGCTCTTTGGTTGATAGCCATTCATATTATGGCTTTAAAACCATCTCTAGGCCTAATCACCATATCTATATCTCTAGCCCTGATTTTTTCCTTGGGTACCAGACTTGTGCATTTTATTGCTTATTGGAAGTGTTCACTTGGATTTTCTGAAGGGGCATCAAACTTAATATAGTTCAGACAGAAGTACTATATTATTTACTTCCCTGAACTTTTCTCCTATTTCCCACCACTCTCTTTTTCGTTCACTACCCACGTTGGCCCTATCTGCCCCTTGAACTTGCCAGGCATGTTACTGCCTTGGCGGGACAGTCTTTGTGCTCGTTCTTTTCTGTGCCTCTAGGGCTCCTTGCACAGATTGTCTCATGGCTGGCCCTTTGTTGGCATTCAGTTGTAGGTTCAGTTGCCTTTTCTTTTGTTTTTTTAAAACTTTTTTGTAGAAATGAGGTCTCACTCTGCTGCCTAGGCTAGTCTTGACCTCCTGGCTTCAAGCGATCCTCCCAGAGTGCTGGGATTACAGGTGTGAGCCACCATGCCTGGCCTCAGTTGCCTTTTCATCACGTACCCTTTCAGTTTTCTTCATGTTATCACTTACCTAAGAAGTACCTTGGTGTTTATTTCCTTCTGTGTTTTTGGTCCCTCCCACTTGAGTGTGACTGTCCTAAGAGCTTTATACATTTTTACAGCCTCGGCCTCTTAGGCAGGCCCCTCCTGTGTGATGGGCATTCACTTACTGCTTTTTGGTGAATGAATGAATGTACTTTTTCTATGTTCCAGACATTGGGAAGAACACAGAGATACATGCTTAATATGGGAAATAGGGACAAACAAAAGAAATACAGTATAAAGCAGAGTGTTAAAAGGGCATGTGAAAAAGGGAGAGAGTTTTCTGTCTTCCCTGTTCTTTCCTTTCTTGCCTTTTTTGTATAGTTTTTCTTATTATTTTAGTCTCCTTCCACCCTCTTTAGCTTTGAAGTCATATATTCCTTTTTGTTTTAATGGTTACCCTGGTGATTACATTATTCTTGATTTATCAAAGCTTAATATTTAGTGGCATTTTTACCCTCTTTCATACAATTCAGGAATCTTGAACACTTTAATCCAACTTATTTCTTTCCCAGTGACTAACCATAGTTAGCAAGCATTTAATTCTGTAGACCTTTCAAACTTACAGACATTTAAAGCCTTAAATCTTACTGTTTTTATTTTCTTATTAGAATTTTATTTTACACATATTGAAAAAGTTCTTTTAGATATAATTTAGATAGTTTTAAAAATATATTACTTTTCCACATATATAAAAAGAAAATATATAATTAAAAATGTATTCCTGAAACTTCTTTACATTTGGGTTTCACCACTTCTGAATCACTTTTAAACTTACATTTTTACAAGCCTTTGTTTCCCATATAATACTGTCCTCTTTGCCACCAAGAGTATGAGTGATAACAGCATTTTTTAAAAGAATGAGTCACATGTCTCTTGGCTGTTTTTCCAAGCCACTGACACTCTCATGAGGACCCATGGCATAATCTGAAAGATTATCACTTTGTCCAAGAAACTGACTTCCTGTCTTCTCCACAGTTCAGTAATATGGACTAAACACTCGTCCTCATTAATACTTGGGTGAGCAGAGGCTGAGCTAGGCCACAGCCTTCCTCCTTTTCTTCTTCTTTCCCTTGTTACACCCCCTACCTCTTCACCTTCCCTCTACCCCTTTTATCTTGGAGGTTTTGGTAACCTGGAGGTGAGACTGTTGTTTTATACGGGTAATATTAATTTAATTTTACCACATATTATCTTTATATTTCTTCTATATCTCTGATGTATTTGTGATAGAATTCCTTTTGCCGTAAAAATACTCTTTGGTATTTTGATTAGTGTGTGCCTGGGTTAATGAGTTTACCTCATGTTTTGTTTGTGTCATAGTCTTTTCTTTCTTTCCATCTCCATACTCTGCCGGGCTTAATTTTGAATGATATGTTTGCTGGATATAGAACTCTATATCCAGAGTTAAGTAGTTTTGGCAGAGACCTATGACCTGCAAAACCTAAAATACTTACTCTCTGGCCCTTTTCAGAGAAGGTTTACCAATCTCCATCCTTGAACTTTGTTAAATATTGTTATTTTAAAGTTTATTTTTTGATAGTTCCAATATTAGAGCCCCCTTGGAGTCTGTTTCTGTTGCCTGTTGTTTCTGTTGGGTTTTCTTGCTGTTTTTCCTTTCCTCTTATGCTGGTTATTTACTGTTATAATATGGTGGACATTTTATTAGCAGAATCATTATAGTAATAACTTGAGATCTTGTTCCAGTGAGGATTTATATTAACTTCTGCTAAATAGTTGGGGGCATTAGCAGTCTGGGATCGTTGTGGTTTTACTGCATGTATTAGCACAGCGTGAAGCTGGGCTGCTGTAGGACTTAGAGGGCCCATCCGTTTCTGCTTTACCCTTCCTCTCAGAGTACGGCTCTTTGCGTTTCAGCCTCGTGCACACTGGGCTCCTAGGAAGACTCTTCCCCTTTCCTGCCGGCGCCCCCTGCCTTGGTGTGCCCCTGAATCCAGTTTCTGCCCGCCCATCCCCTGGTGGCCATCAGAGGCACCACTCAGCCTGCTGGCTGTCTTCTGCTCAAGTGGCAAAACTCCCAGGAAAAAGCAGTGCCAAATGCCAGTTGATCTTCATGGGGTTTATTTTCATGATCTTCTTTGATTTTGCCCAGATCCTGGCCACATAATTTCTCACCTTTTTGTTATCTCTTTAATCGTACATTTTTCATATTTCTTCTGTGTTTTCAGCTGTTCTCAGTGCAAGAGTTGGTCCAAATTATCTAGTTAGAAATTAGCTCTTGTGCAAATTAAGCTGACATAAATTTCATTATTTCAGAAATTTGGCTTAATTATGAAGTACAGTTTTTCAAGTGTTAAGCAGAATAGAAAGTTACTTACTTTCTTTTTTTTGGTGAGTGGGAAGTTAGGTGACTATAAAATAAAGTAGATGTAAATATTATACACATTTATAAAATGGCAGACAAGGTGATTATGTATGGGAATACTTTTTTTAAGGTGTTATCGGGGTTTTATTTGTGCTTTATTTATATGCTACATAGTAAAATGTTCCCACTAAGAGATGCTGAGGGTAGAATTTTGAAGCATGTTTAGGCAAAGTTAAGGAGAATGATGGATAGACTAGGAGATGGGGAGATAATCCACGTGGGGAACCAGCCAATAAAAAAACTGCACTTTCTTTTATTGTTGACTAAAAAATAGTCTTTTTAACTACCTTATTAACTGATTGACTAAAAATTGTATTAGAGCCAAGGATACAGGAAGAGTTCATTCTAATCCTAGTTTTGTGAAAGACTCAACCATCTAGAAGTGACTGACTCTTAAAATCATGTTGATACAGTCCTAGATTCCTGTCTGAGCTTTAGGCCCATGTTTTTTTACCTACTCAGCATTTATTTTGGAATGTCTTACTGTATTTCAGACTGGACTTGTGCAGCCTGATTCTGCTCTTTTGTTAGTGTACATATCTTCTCAGTGAGCGAGTGAGTGCCTTTGTACAGCAGGGTGTCTGGTCCTCACTCTCATTGTGTCTCCAATCACTAGAACAGTTATTGGCATGGAGTGGGCATTCAGTAAGTGCTTAGTCATTGCATGGGTTGATAAAGAACTGGAAGCTTTGTCAGAGATCACAGAGATCTCTTTTAATGGTTGCGTAATCCCTTGTTCAAGATCCTCAAGTATCTGCTTCATTTCTGCTAGATTGGGAAGTGACTGCCTCTTAAGGCAGTCCGTTCTATTTTTTGATTATTTCTCGTCAGGTTTTTCCTCACAGAAATTTGCTTCTTTCCATCCCCCAATCGTGTATCTTTTGATGTGTACACTGAGGAATAAGACCGAACAAACATAATTCCTCTTCTAAGATAATCTTTTGAATACTCGAAGTTGATTATTATTCATGCTAACCTCAGAGTTGTCTTATTTTCTAGATCGTACATTTCCAATTCTCTCTCAGTGGTTCTTCATCTGGCCTGTTTTTTTTTTTTGGCCCTTTTAGGCTTTCATCCCCTGGGGAAGTGTTTGTTTTTGACTAGTGTCCTGGCTCCTGAGATTGGCCCAGTATTTTAGATGTAGTCTGATCTACGTGAGTCCCATTTTTCTTACTTTTAATGTTACATGTACAGAGTGAGTAGTAGAGAATTTTCATTGATAAAGATTTCGAACAAATCTTTCAACATACATATCTTTCTCATTTGCATTTTTATTCATGATAGACAAGTCAGAAAATTGGGGGATAGAAGTGAAGGGTGTTTCTTATGACACCAAGGAATTCTCCTCAGAACTGATAAACACACGAATTTTTGGTAGTTATAGAGTGTGAAACTGTTTATTGTATGCAGTATATTTTCTTTGACAATGAGATATCATCCTCCCCCCACTTTTTTTTTTTTTTGCAAACGTGGCAAGGAGTGACAGTTTATATGAAAGAAGCCTCAAGATAAAATAGAGAAGATATAATATTTTTCTTAGAGTCATAGTTTTGAAAAGAATCTGAAGTCTGAAGTATCTCTTAGTGTTTACCCCATCTGCCTGGCCTTTTTATTTCCAAAACTAATAAAAAAATCCACTTGCAATGTAATAACATAATAGTCATTTTAAGTTAAACATGCAAAAGTAAAAATTGTGTTCATTGGCCAGGCTTGGTGGCTCATGCCTGTAATCCTTGCACTCTGGGATGCTGAGGTGGGTGGATCGTTTGAGCTCAGGAGTTCGAGACCAACCTGAGGAAGAGCAAGACCCTGTTTCTACTAAAAAAAATAGAAAGAAATTATCTGGACAACTAAAAATATATAGAAAAAAAAATTAGCCAGGCATGGTGGCACGTGCCTGTAGTCCCAGCTACTCGGGAGGCTGAGGCCGTAGGACCACTTGAGCCCAGGAGTTTGAGGTTGCTGTGAGCTAGGCTGACACCACGGCACTCTAGCCTGGGCAACAGAGTGAGACTCTGTCTCAAAACAAACAAACAAACAAAATTGTGTTCATTTATTGTCAATAATGGAGATTTAAAATCAGGACACTCAGATGTTTTCAGTGCTTCCCCTTTTGGTGGTTTCAGATAGTCACAGCCTAAACATAATAAAAAATTTTTTAACAGGCTTAAATTCAGTGCAGATTGACAGTGGAGCATTGATTCTACCTTTAGCACTGTGCTTGGCCCTAGAAATAAAAATATGAAGAGACACTCTTCTTGGTCTCATTAAGTGTATCATGAACCAATAACTAATACCATGCAGATGCTGTGAGAGAAATGTACATAAAGGTTCTGACAAGAGATAAGGGGATGTTCCATTTTGCTTTGGGTGAGGGGTAGGACAAAGTCAGAGGAACCACTGAAGTAGACATGATGGCACAGCTTCCCTCCTTGTTTTTTGTTATATCTTTTTTTTTGGCTGATTTTTCTTTGTTGTTAAATGTATTATAAATAAGTCTAATATAGACTTGTTCACTAGATATTTGCATTCTGAAATTTTCATGTGTTTGAGATGTTTTGTCAGAGACTTTAGATTTGTATTAAGTTATTTTTACATTATTAGATATATTCTGAAGAAACATGTGCATGGCATATGCCATTATTGGAATAACTGTGCTATTTTCTGAAGATTCCTTTCCTAAATAGAATCTTTTCATGCTTTGTCAGACAGGAGCTGCCACGTTGCATGATGAGATATATTGCTACCATATATATGAAATACTTTTAAATTTCCCATTTTATAAACTTGACTTTTTTTTTAGATGAGAGAGTAATCAGTTACTGACATTCTTACTGCTTTGGAGCCATTCTGTTGACTTAAAAACACAAACATTCAAAGGAGGATATGTGGAATATGTATTCCAAGGATCTAGAATGACTTTCCTGTGTAAGAACCACAGATGATCATCATAGTTGGTGAACATATTTGAACTTACTATATTGCCACACCTACCAAGAAGAGATGCATTTAAGACTATGAGTTCTCCATTATTGACACAGTGATTTAAATTTTGAAAATATTCTTCTCAAATTCATTATATAGGGATGGCAACATTAATGTTTTATGACAAAAGATGGAAGGGGACAGTAAACTGAAAAATACACTTTAACTTGTGGGTATTCTTGATTATTTGGTGGTAGAGTCAGTTGCATTAAAAATTTCTAGATGTGATGGTCAGCTTTACAAAACATTTAACTACCTGAAGGACCAGTTGACCCAACTCTTCCCTTTGATAAGTGTGATCAGAAAGTCAAGGGAGTGGTGAGCATTCTGTAGATTTCAGCAGAGTGGAGCACCAAGACTGTCCTTCCTTTTTCTAGTGCATTCTTGTGGCATGGGTGTCACTTCAGCTTCAGAGTAGTGCCATCTACATCATTTGTATTCTAAATATGGTAAATTGTTTCATCTTTTTGGTGTGGTCACAGAGCCCTGGTTTAATGTTTCCAGCCTAGCTTAGTTTTGTAAGGTGCGTAAATAGCTGATATTTGGAAATGATCAAAGACTCCTTTTTTATGTTTTTGAAACTTACTGCAACTGAGAATTTGGTTACTATGATTCCATCTTGTACTCTAGCCAAGTCGGTTTTCTTATTTGATATAATGTAAGAACTTTATAATACAATATGGTGACTTCATGTGTTACAATGGCTGCACTGTTTTTCTATCTATAAGTTTTTTTTTTTTTCGTCCAGTTTAAAAGACAAATTCAGTCTTGTTTCTAGTGGCATTTACGAGAAAAATCCCTCATGGGTTGGCTTAATAAACTTTTGTGCTGACAGGAGCATTTTGCGACCGCATGTGTCTGTGATGTGTGTCGGGTGGAGGCTTGTGCTATGGTGGGCATGCGTCTGTGTGGATGCGCACTGGTGTCTGTTGGAGATACACAGTAGATTCTCTTTCAGATTTTGAGTGGGTGGTGCTGGGCTCTAACATTTGTTTCCGCCTGTTGATTGGTTAGCTTTTGTTAGTATGTCCTTGCTAAACTACTGGTTTAGCTTTCTGAAGATGTAATTGTAACCAGGTGTGTGAGGTCAGGGTAGAAAGCAGTTTTATGGAGCTTTTGTTCTAATAGCGTATAACAAATCACTGGAAATGTGAGTCATCAGCAAAAGGCGCTTTATAAAGCAAAAGGTGGAAAAATGTGCAGCATTGCAAATTTTCCATGGTAAAAAAGTGTATATGGAAGTCAGAGACTTACGTTTCTGATTTAGTTTATTCTTTCATAATTTTTTCGTAATTAGGAATATCTTTTATAGTTTATAGGATTCCATTTCTTTTCTCAGAGAAATAGGATTATTCTGGAACAACTAACTATTAGATCTGGTATTAAACATTTAAAAGGAACATTAGCTATCATTTGCTGTGGGGTGGTTTTTGTTTGGTTTCTTTGACTAAACAGTATCAGAAAGGTTTGAATTTCTTTTTTTCTCTCTGAAGAACACTTTGTATGTGAATTTTGAGGTAACTATGCAATGTTGCTTTTTTTCTTCTCTCTCACACTGTTCTTATTTTACAGCCAAGTCTAACAGTGGGCTGTTTGCTTTGTCTCACTCATGTGAGTGAATGAATTGCGTTTGTAGAACATGCAGAGTATTTTTGCTTGAATGCAGCGTCTATGATTTATGGCCAACATGTATCCCTGATTTTCTGTTGAGAATGATCCTTATTGTCTTTGTGTACTAACTCAGTGCAGAAGCACTTGTCTATTTTGAGCCAAACCAGACCTCTTGTAAAAAGAATCAAATTATTTCATCATGTTGAAAATGAAAAGCTATAATTACTTGTAATTAGGCTTCAGAATTTTTGAAAATTGAGGAATTCTTTTCCAGAGGTTTAAGATCACTCCAAATCAGTGCCTTTGGAAAATAGGAAATAATTTTCTGTTCAATTTGAAATTGATTTAATTTATGCCTTTGACAGCTATTTTGCTTTGATATTTCTGTAGTGGAAATCATAGACTGTGGTGGTTAGTGCTATAATGTTTTCTGTGATACCATATACTAGTTTGTTCAAAACTTGGTCTCCTGCTTTTAATGAGTTTCTGTAAAGTCTGGATTATAAAAGATGCTGAAAAATTATTTTTGAGCCCCACAGGTTAATAGTACGTGAGGAGCTTTGTAGATGTTTTCAGAAGTTTCCAAATTTTCCAAAAGGAAGAAGTAAGGGGTGTTTTGTTCCAGAGTATCAGATTCCTCTCCCAAAAGTATTGGGAAATCTATATATACTTTTATAATTTGTAATTTAAAAAGAGCCTTAAGAGAAAGCATTCTTTTTCTTTATATTTCATTTCTTAGATTAAATTTCAAAAGTTAAATATAACAACTTTTAACTTGTGTCTTATTGATCAATTCTTAGAATATATACTTTTAAAAAGATGAATACTTATGAATTATTATTTTAAAGTGATCTGGATAAATTTTCCAGAATATTGTCTAGTGTTCCAAATGCTCCAAGTCACTTTGAGTTATTAGCACAATTCAACAGGGAATTTTGTTCTCTAAAGAGAGTTTTCTTGAGAATTTGCATGTTATAAACTGAATTATTTTTGTATAATGATATGAAAAACAATAAATAATTTGGATGGGCTTAGTTTAATCACAGTTTATGGAAGACTAAGGGGTTAGGTAACTAACTTTATAGGAAGCTTCTGTGAATGGCAAAGGTTACCTCTTTATTTAATAGTTATCTTAAAATGAGTTTTAGCTCAAGTTATCTAATAAATTTACCTTTTGAAACTTTCTGAGAAATCTCCCACAAACGTATCAGAACTTAGCAGACTGTTATCCCATTTTGTCATCTTTGTGGTCTTTGGAACAAATATATTCAACTATAAACCTATACTTCCTTGGCTAGTTCATTTCATTGGGTTATTGAGAAAAAAATAATCAATTTAAAATTATTCATTGTTTTCTGTTTTTTAAACTTAAAGACAATCTGGCACTAATCAAATACTTTTCACTGTACAAATAACTTTAAAGTTATCATAGCCATAGAATTTTTTGTTAGCTTTCTTCCTTTGAATTAGTTATTTGTAATAGAAAAAGTCACAGTTTTAAAAGTGAAAGAAATTAAAGATTTTTATTATTATTGCTGTTAGGACTATGGAGAGTAATGTATTCTGTTATCATGGCTTTAGTTAGGAGGATTTCAGAATTGATATTAATAAGTAGTGTTGAAAAACCCACATGAAGAGAGTGGTCATCTCTACCCTTCAAGTAGATTCAGGGCCCTGCTCCTCCCTGTCTCTACTGCTTCCTGTGTCCTGGCACTGTTGTCCTGTGCCCGGGTCACTGCCATGGTCTCAAGCTCACCCACAGTGATCCGCTCTCAACCCTGTAGCTGGCCTGATCCCTTCCACGCATGTGCCAGCCCGTGTCGCTTGGAGCTGGGCACGGGACACTGAGGACAGCTCAAGACGGCATGGTGTTCTCCAGGTGCTCCAGACAGGCGGCCCGTGACCCCTCTGGCCATCCTGGCCACCCTACCTCACTCACCCTGCTGTCGCGTTGGCTTTCTGCTCCTCTCTGAGTCTGCAGAGCTTGGCTCTCCTTAGGTTCTCTCCTCCAGCAACTGACGCTCCCCTGAACGTTCTCCGTTGCATCCGTGCAGCTGATTGTCTGAATCCTTCCCTCCTCTGGGCTCCACTCAGATGCGTCTTCCCAGCCACCTGGCCTCCCCCGCCCCCAACCTTGGTGTGCCTGGTCCCTGCTCCTGCTTTACCTCCCCCCATGGCATTTGTCACCTTCTCACATGCTGTACACTGTGTCTGTCTGCTGTCTGTACTGTTTGTTTGTATTTTCTGTTATTTAGCTCTTCTTAGAGCAGAGATCTTTGGGTTTTGTTTGTTCACAGGTTTCTCAAGGTATCTGAAAAGTGCCTGATCCATAATAAGTGCTTAATAAGTAAAACACAATTTTTAATTCTTCGGTCAAGCGGGTCATATAGGAGTGTGGATGCCATGTAAATGAACAGTAAGCCAGCCTTCCGATCACTGTGTGGGTGAGGTTCATCTTCTTTTGTTTGCTTTAGATTTTGGTTTTTCTTAGAGTTCTAACTTCGGTTCTCTGAACTTTCTTTCTGGGCAATATACGGATAGAATTCTCTCCCTTTGTTCTCCTCTGGATCAATACACAGACCAAAACTATTATCAAATTCTTTCAAATCTTTATCTTCTGTATTTCCCAGTTTACACCGATATGTCATCTACTCCAAAGGTAGAAACTTTGTAACCTGTAACTCCTGGTGCTCCTGTCCACTCTCAGTGTGAGGATTTTACCTATCCATGTTACCTACGGCATTTTCCTCACATCTGACCATTCCCCTTGCTACTGCCCATGGTCAGGTGTATGTAGGTATTTCCTGGCCTGTTTTCCAGTTGCTTTCTCTGTGTCTTGTATTCTATTTTCTCCTTTATCCACTCTGTCCTCTACATTGTTGCAAGATACGAAACCCACATCTGATTCTGTATCCTTTTTATTTAAAGACTTATGGTGGCTCTTCTTTACTTGTAACGTAAAGGTAAAAATTATTAACATGAAATTAAGTCTTCTACACAATCTGGTGTCAACCTTTTACTGACAAGGATGTAAACCATTGTTTCTCATGCTGTAGTCGTTACGTTGTTACAGATGTTTAGTGAAAGAAATGTTCCGTGATAAAATGTGTTTGGAAAATGATGGGTTAAATAAAGTAATTTTTTTTTAACTTAGACCTATTAATGTTCTAATTTTCAACGTCAGTTGTCAAGAAAGTGATAACTTATATAATACTGTCTTATATGTGTAAAATACTTCATTTAACAAATAATTATTGAGGACACATTATTAATAGGTCCCGGAACTGTTCTAGATGCTAAGGATGCAACAGTGAACAAAACAGACATAAACCTTAACTGTGTGGAATGTGAGCTCTAATGGGGAATATGGACAATGAACAGAATAGAATACTAAAATGCGTGCTATAAGGAATGCTGCTCTGTGCTAAGGAAGAAGAGAGTAGCATGGGCAGGGAGCTGGCACGTGCTGGGTGAGGGTGGGCAGCTGTGGCAGTGTGGGTGGGCAGGCAGGGAAAGGTCTCCTTGAAAGGGGAGCATCTGACTGAAGAGATTTATTGTGTTATCCTTTAACAGTTTTGGAAATCAGGTAGAAATAGTGAGTTATATGTGTTTTTTGCCTTATGAAAAATTGTAGCATTATATAAGGCATTAAACAGAAAGATAATTCAAGCCACTGTTAAAGTAATATCTATGCGTCTCTCCGTAAATTAGTGCTAATGGTCAGTATAACTCAAACTATTTCAGATTTGGAATTTAACTTACACTCATTTATTACAAAGTCAATACTCAGCTTAAAAATTAAAAAGATCAGTAATTATAAGGTTTTCAAAGAAAAGTACTAATGTTATGACCCACCTAACATAATATGGTTTCAAGAACGCCATGAAAATGATTTTTTTACCTTATATTTATAGTGCATAGATAACTTATTCTTCTTACTACTGCTAATTAATACTTTTGTAGTAATTATAGAATACTTTAAATATACATTATTCTTCTGAATTTAAAAGATCAGCCTTTTAACAAAATTAAAAGGATAATAGAACTGACCTGTACTTTTATGAATTCTCTAATAAAATGTTTTTTAAAAGATCATCAAAAATAATTTTTGAAAACATTTCACATCTCTGTGGGATACAAAATTTCATATGGCTTCTCAGCTTCTATTTTCTAAGTAAACTTTGATCATAGTTACACTCTCAGAAATCATTGTTTTCATAAATGGGTGATTGCCTTTGAGAACAGATTCAGTAGCAGGTGTCTGTTACTGCAAAGCTGAATGCATGTAATGCTAGCTAGTGCAAAGAACACACAACAGATATATAGCAAACACAGGTACATCATCAGCTATGAAATGCAGAGTGCGAGATCTCTCCCTGGATATGTGGGACATAGGTGACCAACAAATATGCATGGGAACATTTCAGCTCAGAGGTGAGTTTCTCACACCTTGGTAGTAACCTTGATAATGAAGGGAAAAGCAGATCAAAATGTAATATAGTGAAAATAAGGAGAAGTTGGAGGGTGTAGTTGAAAAGATGCTTAGAGTCATTATCTTGGACAAATTTCTAGATCATCCAACACATGGAAGTAGATACTGAGTTTATTTTGAACGGATGCTCTTCCCCCTTATCTTCCAGTAATATAAAGGTATCTATCATCTCTCTTATGAAATGTCTGTGATTTAGTGAGAGTGCGCTTCCACCTACAACCACTGAATTCAGTTGGATATTAAAATTGCATACTTGGCAATGTAGGTTAATAACAAGTATGATATTTTCAAACTCCTTTTCTGAGGTGACATTTACATACCATAAAGTTTGCCTGTTTAAAGTGTATGAGTTAGTGGTTTTTAGTATTTTTATAGATTGTGAAATCATCGCTGTAATCTCGTGTTAGAACATTTCATCATATCCAAAAGAAACCTAATAACAAGTATGATTCATATTGACAACATTATCAGTATATAGAAATAAAAACTTACCTAAAAAACTAGTTTTTCTAACAAAGTAAATGCTCTTTTAACTAAACAGTGTTGATAATTTCAAACATGTTTTTGTCTTATTTCCTTTCATCTCTTGGTATACAAAAAAACACAAAAATGAAGAAACCACTGTTGAATCAGAGTTATGTAATATTTTTGTTTTGTATTTTGCTTTATTGTCTTCCCTAACAATTTTAATTTGTTTACTCATCCTGTAAGCTAACCATATTAATATTTATATATAATATTTTTTATTGACATCAGTCTTCAAAGTTGACTTCGGAGTTGGCAACATTTTTACAAGTAACAAAGTTCTAGTTTCAATAATCCATATACATTTTTCTTCATTCTTTTAAATAATTTACATGTAGTAAAATTCTCTCAGTTTTATGTATAAACTACAGGCCTTGACAAAATTCTGTAGTTGTGTAACCACCATTGCTGTCATTATCTAGGACACTTCCATTGTCCCTAAAAATCCGCCCCCCCCTCGCCGTGTTTCTTATCATCAGTGCTGACTCAACACTCCTCCCTGGCAACCACTGATCCTTTTCTCCTGCTTTAGGTTTTGCCTTTTGCAGAAAGTCATATAATGGAATCATACTTTTGAGTCTGATTTCTTTCATGTAGTATATTAATAGTGTAATGCAGTGGTTCTCAACTTGGGGTGATTCTGCCCCGTAGGGGATGTTTGGCAAAATCTGGATACGTTTTTGGTTGTCGCAGCTGGGATGGGGGGAGAGAGTTTTGCTGTTGGCATCTGGTGGGTAGAGGCCAGGGATGCTGCTAAACTTTCTGCAGTGCGATGGGCAGCTACCACAGTAAACGCACATCTGGCCCAGAATGTTGGTGGCAAGGTTGAGAAAACCAGGAATAATACATTTGAAATTCATCTATGTTGCTGTGTGCATCAATAGTTTATTCCTTTTTATTTCTGAACTGTATGCCTTGGGGTGGATGTACACAATTTTTTCTTATATCCCAAAGCTGAGAGACTTTAGATTTTTTTCCAGTTTTTGGAGATTATAAACTAAGCTGATACAAAATTTAGACTTGTAAATGCCTTAAAATGAGACTGCAGGGTCCTGTGGTATTTGTTTGACTGTGTGAGAAACTGCTAAACTGTTTTCTAAATGGCTCTATTGTGTTGCATTACCACCAGCAGGTGTGAAGGCTCTGGTTGCTTCTATCCCCATCAGCACTTTGTATTACCAGATTTTTAACTTTAGGCTGTATACTGTGTCTGCAGTAGTATCTTATTGTGGCTTCGATTGCATTCCCTTAATGACTGACCTATGTCGAGTACCTTTTCCTGTGCTTATTTGCAGTCTGTATTCTTCTCTGGTGAAGTGTTAAATCCTTTGTTCAATTTTTAATTGGGTTGTTTATTTTTTATTTAATTTTGACTGTTTTTTAATATATTATAGATACAAATTGTATATCAAATATGTATTTTGCAAATATTTTCTCTCAGTCTGTGACTCACAATTTTATTCTCTTACCAGTGTCATTGGAAGAGCAGAGATGCTTGAATTTGGTGAAGTCTAATTTATCAATTTTTTTTTTTATCGTTTGTGCTATTGGTTTTATATCCAAAAACTCATTGTTAAACTTAAGGTCACACAGATTTTCTTGCATTTTTTTAAATAGAAGTTTTATTGTTTTAGCTTTGATATTAAGGTCTGTGATCTATCTTCAACTAATTTTTTAAATACTGTGTGAAGCCTAGATTATAGTTTTTTTGGTGCATTTGGATATTCAGTTATTTTTTGCATTGAGTCTACAGGACAGTTAGGAGGGAACCGACATCTTAACAATATTGAATGTTTCAATCCATGAATGTGGTATATCTTTCCATTTATGTCTTTCATTTCTTTCATCAGTATTTTCTAGTTTTCTGGGTATAGATCTTGTACATATCTTGTTAGATTTATATTGTACATATCTTGTACATATCTTGTATTATCTTGTACATATCTTGTTAGATTTATATTGAAACATTTCATTTTTCTTGGTCTTTTTATAAATTGTACTTTAAAAATATTTCAGTTTCCACTAGTTAATTTCTGCTATATTGAAATATGTATCATGCGACCTTGTGCCCTAGAATGTATTAATTCTGGTAACTTTTTTTTTTTTTCTTTGGAGACAGAGTCTTGCTCTGTTGCCCGGGCCAGAGTGCTGTGGCGTCAGCCTAGCTCACAGCAACCTCAAACTCCTGGGCTCAAGTGATCCTTCTGCCTCAGCCTCCCAAGTAGCTGGGACTACAGGCATGTGCCACCATGCCCTGCTAATTTTTTTCTTTTTCTATATATTTTTAGTTGTCCAGCTAATTTATTTCTATTTTTAATAGAGACGGGGTCTCGCTCTTGCTCAGGCTGGTCTCGAACTCCTGACCTCGAGTGATCCTCCCGCCTTGGCCTCCCAGAGTGCTAGGATTACAGGCCTGAGCCACCGCGCCCGGCCTAATTCTGGTAACTTTTTGTAAAGTGTACTATACCAACATTTGATTAGCATATTCTTGTTACTGTTAACTTGCAAAGAATCACTGAATTCTCATCTCATCCCCTTGCATTGTGGATGCAGTTGCTGAAAGTCATAAATAAGTGATAGATTACGGCTCCATGCCTACTTAATGGCAACATGAGGCAACTGTCCAATCTCTTGGTTCTGCTACTAATGCTTTATACACTCACCATTTTGTGTTTGCCTGTTGTGGGTGATAGTTTTGTATTTTACAAATCTCTAAGCAGTGTTGCCATTTAATCAAATCATTTACAGTAAGATTTGGGAGAACTGAAAGCTTCCACTTCAGGATTTCCTTTCCACTGGGTTGCCTCAGGAACTGAAGTTGCCCATGTCAAAAGGAAAATGTCTTACAAAGGAAGCATAAATCCTTATGTTGTTCTGACCTTAATATTCCTTAGTTTTTCAGAGATGTGGTATTTGTAGGGTGTGCTGGCAGATAACAGCTGGGGGCTTGAGAGATAGGGCAGTTCAGGTTCAGGCATAAGTGGGCCCAGGTGGGATGCTGCCATGGTGGGAACCTCATCCAGATGTCATTGTGAGGACACTGGGCACCAAGCTGTGAGAGCAGTATAGGGAAATGTGGAAATAGGCACCAAAAGGAGGTACTGCCGAAAAACCTAACCTGGCTATGTGGAATTTTTGCCTAGTTTACCTCTGAAAAACAAGCTATTTGGCTGTCAAACACTTGTGATGTATCTTATATCAATATTTGTTATAAGATACATCAAGCTAAAACTAAAAAAGTTCCTCATTGTGTAATGACATAAATTTTTTTTTGTTAAATTATGTTGCTGCATTATTTAAGAGAAATTTTAGATGCCATAGACCCTTAATAAAAAACTGGTGTATATGACTAAATTCCTTTATAAGGAAAGATGTATAAAAGGAGCAAGGTTAGAAAAATGTAATTAACTACATGGTATTAAGGGAAATAATACTAAAACAATTAACACAACCTACCTCATTAGAAATGAAAGAGAAAGCAATTTGGGAAAATGTTATCCAGCATGATTAGTTTTTTTTATTGTTCCTTATTTTTGCAAAGAAGTTTAAGACTTGGCCTTTTAGCCATTATGATGTTACGTATTATGATTGTGAAAATCAGAAAGAATGTTAGGTAAAGCATCTATAGCCTTGAGATTTGAAGTAGTTTTAATTTTTATTGGCAGTTGAAGAAATAGGGCATAAGATAATGTCACAGTAACATTTGTATGACAAAGTGGCTTCCAAAATTTGGACCTGTTTCTCCTGTTAATTTTAGCTAGCATTTCATTAATATTTTGGTCTATTGCCAAATGATTAGGAAAGTGCTAGTCATTGATTTGCTTTGATCACCCAATCACATTAGGATCTATTCTGATTTTTATTTATAATCAAACTCTTGGTTTCAATTAGAGCTGTTTTTAGTTTATTGTTATATGTTGAAGAGAAATGTTATAATTAAAAATTATATTTGTACTTGTTCAACTTTTGGATACTTGTGAAAACAATTTTTAAAAACCAATATTCCTTTTTTCACGCTTGCTATTTCAGGATCAGAAGCTGAACTTCTTAATTAAAATCAAAATTTTTTTGAAACTTTAATTTGATCATTGATCCATCCAACATTTTGTCTTGTTACAGAATAATATTCTTTATCCTATTATTTTCTCTCTTTTTTTTTTTTACGGCTAATCCTTATAGTATTCTCTTTTATTTTCATAGCACTTTTAGTTTCTATTTGCTTTAGCTATAATTTTTGCTAATTTTGTTGATCTTTTCTAATACTTAGCTTTTGGCTTCATTGATTTTTCTCTGTTTATTCATTTTAATTTTTATTAATTTCTACTCTTACTTTATTATCTCTTTTCTTCCTCTTACTGTAGGTTTAATTTGCTCTTCTTTTCCCAGTTCCTTAGGATTGAGTTCCGAATGATTGTTTTAGACCTTTTTATTTTTAAATAATTTAAACATTTAAAGCTAGAAAATTCCCTATAAGCCCTGCTTTAGTGGAATCCTAGAATTTCTTCTTGCTATTTTGTGTGTTGTAATTTCTGCTTGAAGGTTTGGCATCACCTGAAGACCAGTAGAGCCTGAAGCAAGTAGTATTTGTACCTGGTCATGGGCACAGCTCTTCTTCCGTCAAGGCCATAAGTATGGGGCCTCCATTCATTCTAGTTAGGAGCTGAGACATGTTAGGGTTTTACTGTTGGTTACCTTCAGTGTACTGTAGGCTTCTATTTCTTAGCAGTTGGTTGCTTTTGCCTTTTGATTAGGGTATGATCTGGTGTTTTAGAGATTTGTCTGTGTTGTTGGTCAGCTCTCAGCTTTCAGCAGGCCCTGCACATCTGTGTCACGGAGGGGTCTCCTACTGTGCTCATGACCTTCCCCGAGGTTAAATGGCTATTGGTGTTTGCTATACTAGGCTTATGGTTGAAGTAGGGAGGTTCTCTGATGTGTGCTTTTTTCTTTAGTCTTTGGAAGGCCCCAAGTGTCTGAGCCTTGTGGGTGGGGGGCTTTCTCAGAGTTTCTGCACCTTCTCTTCCTGGCAGGTATAATGGACCTTGTATCTATGTTGGTCTTAGGCAGGACTTTCCTGCTTCTCCCTCAGCAGCAGCTGATCTCTCATTTAAGTTCCTGGGCAGAAGATCATTTCCTGTCCTTCACCCAGGGGTTGGGGGTGTTTTCTTCTGTTTTTCTCCCAGTAGTAGTGGATCTTTTCTTGTGTTCTGGAGTAGAGAGGGTTTCTTACCTCTCCCCTAGAGATAGATGGGGTTTGTCTCCACTCCTTGCCCAGAAGTAGTGTGTCTTGCTTTTTCTTTTTCCTGGGCTGAGAGTATTTGCTGCCCTTCCCCAGCTCCTTGAGGGTTTTGCTTCATGGGAGAGAAATGTCTAGGGGAGCAGTTGGGGCTTTGTGCCTGTTCCCCAGCAGCTGCTAGTCATTCTCTGCATGCCGTGTCCCCAAGGTAGATTCTCTCAGTCTCCTCACTTGCCTCTAGTCTTTCCCATGTGCATCAACAGAGGTCTCAGACAATAGCTTTTGATTTGTGCTATAAACTCTTGTGCTTAGGCACTCAAGGATCCCAAACTGATACACTAGCTCACTGTTGGCCTCGAATAGCTTAAAAACATTTGAGCTTACTTCTTCCTATCCATTGGTGCAGTGGCTGCGCCTTCCTCTGCCCAAGGTGAAATATGCATGCATTTCTTCTCCCCTTGGAAGACTTTGATCCTGTTTAGACTTTAGTTCATATGGTTGCCTTGTGACCTCAGCTTTCTGATGGGCTTGAGAGAAGTTACAATTTTGTAGATTATCTGACTTTTTCTCATTGTTAGCATGAGAATGGTTTAAGTTTCTACATCTGAACGTGCATATATGATAATATGTCTCATTTTAATTTTTATTTAGTTCAAAACATTTTCTAATTTTCCTTGTGATATCCTCCTTCTTCCTTAGATTATTTAGAGATATGTTTAATTCCCAAATATTTGCAGATACCTTTTTGGATACCTTAGAACAGCGGTCCCCAACCTTTTTGGCATCAGGGACCGATTTCATGAAAGACAGTTTGTCGGGGGGTGGGGAGGGGGCGAGCTCCGGTGGTGATGCGAGCCATGGGGAGCGGCTGTAAATATGCTCACCTGCTGCTCACCTCCTGCTGTGTGGCCCCCGGTTCCTAAGTTTCATGGAAGATAATTTTTCCACAGGATGCGGGGGTGTGGCAGAGCTCTGTGGCCTGGTCTCTAACAGGCCACAAATCAGTACCTGTCCATGGCCAGGGTTGGGGACTGCAGCCTTAACACATAATCTGTATGACTGATTCTTTTAAATTTATTGAGATTCATTTTATGATTCATCATATGATTTATTTTGGTGAATATTCAACATGTGTGTGAAAAGAATGTGATTTTGCTGTTGCTGGGTGATATGGTATATTCTGTAAATACAAATTGAATCAAGTTTGTTGATGGTGTTGTCCTCTCTGTCCTTAACTTTTTCTATTATTGAAGAATAATGTTAAAATCTCCACTTGTAATTGCGGATTTTTGTGTTACTCCCCTCAGTTCTATCAGATTTTGCATCATATATTTAGAAGCTTTTTAGGTACATCTACCTTTAGGGTTATTATATTTTCATGTTGAATTAATCCTTTTATTTTTTTGAAATGATCTTTCTTGTGTGTGTTAATACTCTTTGCATTCAAGTGTTTTTGTTTTTCTTCCTATTAATATAGCCATTCTAGCTGTCTTAGGCTTTGTGGTCATGTGCTATATATATTTTCCATTCTTTTACTATGTTGGCATTTATTTAATGTCAGTTTCTTGTGTAGTGAGTCTTGCATTTTTATCTTGACCATGTCTTTCCATTAAAATCTGCCCTCTTGCTCTTTGTATTTTATTTCTTCCATATATTCTTTACTCATTTTTACCCTGCTCCTTTATTACCTTCTTTTGAGTTGAGTTTTTTAGGGTTTTATTTGATCTCCATATTGTCTTATTGTCTAAACCTCTGTGCTTTATTATTTTAGTAATTACTCTAGAGTTTACACCATACATATTTTAATAAAAGTGTAAAGTGTAAGAACCTTACAATAGGCTGGCCATGGTGGCTCACACCTGCCATCCCAGCACTCTGGGAGGTTGAGGTGGGAGGATTTTTTGAGGCCAGGAGTTTGAGACCAACTTGGGCAAAATAGTGAAACCCCTCATCCCTACAAAAATAGAAGAATTAGCCAGGTGTGGTGGTGTGTGCCTGTAGTCCCAGCTTCTTAGGAGGCTGAGGCAGGAGTATTGCTTGAGCCCAGGACTTTGAGGTTGCAGTGAGCTATGATGATGTCACTGCACTGTAGCCCAGGAGACAGAGTGAGACTCTGTCTCAAAAAAAAAAAAAAGAAACAAAACAAAACTTTACAATAGTGTGCTGTTTACTGCTTACCTTCTTTTGTGTTATTGCTTTTTATACCTTTTATTTTTTGTGTTACAGATGCCACAAAACCTTGCATACAATTTTTATTTAAATAAATTAAATATTTAAATGAAATGTATTATAATTTACCCATGTTTACTATTTCTTATGCTCTTCATTCCTTTGCTTAGGGCCACATTTCCAACTATTGGAATTTCCTTTCTGCCTTAAAAACTTCCTTTAACTGTTGGTATAGTGTATATCTGCTGGTGATGAATCTTCTTAGCTTTTTATTATATGAAAATCATTACTTTCTCTTCATGTTTGAAATTTTTGTTGATACAGAGTTCCAGGTTGAGAATTTGTATTTTCTTTGTCTTTTTAAAAAATTGTCCTATCATTTTCTTCTGTTCTCTATTATTTCTCATGAGAATTTTTTTCTTCCTTTGTATGTGTCTTTTTCCCCACTTTTATGACATTTTCTTTTAAATTGCTTTTCAGCGATTATATTTTGATTTACCTTGTGTTTATCCTGCTTGAGGTTTGTTTAATTTCTTTGGTCTGTGGATGCAATTTTTTTGTTTTCAAATTAAAAAAATTTGAGGTCATTATTTCTTCAGATATTTTTTGTTTTCTCCTCTAATTACCTCTAACCCTTATCTTATGGAATTTCAATCGTACATATATTTGCCTATTTGATATTGTTTCAGAAGTTACTCTCTGCTCATTTTTTAAAATCTTTCAGTTGTCTTTTTTTTGTTGTTTGTTTATTTTGTAAGGAAATTTTCATGCAAGGGAATTCACTTGCATATTTATAGTAAACATTTTAGAGAATGTGTTTGTTAATTTCATCATTGTATAATCTCTAAATTTGTCTCTGTTGACTAAATTGTACTCTTGTTTATGGGTTACATTTTAGTGGTTGTTTGAATGTCTAGTAATTTTTGATTGGAAGGCAAATATTGTAAATTTTGGGTTATTCTGTGCTTCATTTTGTTATCTTCCTTTAAAGAATATTGTTTTTTTTCTGGTAGTATGTAATTCACTTGAGAATCATGTCGATCCTTTAGAGGTTTCTTTTTAAGTCTTTTAGAGAGAGTCTTATGTAGACTTCACTCTAGGGCTAGTTAAGCCCATTATAACACCAAATATGCTAACCACAAAGGTAGGTCCTTTTTGTGTCTCTTCCAAAGATGCTTCAGGTGTTTGAAGAAGACTTATCATTCTGGCTGTTCATAATTTGAAGATCACTTTATGTGATCTCTAGGAATTGTTTAACATACAGCTCCCTTTTTGCCCTTTTTTGCTACAAGGAATTTCACCTTATGGGCGCATGGCTTAATGTTCAGCCAGGGACTCATAAAAACCCCTGTTATGAATTTTGGAGCTGTTTCTCTGGGCAACTCCCTCTTTTCTGGTTCTCCGGGCATGAAGTTCCATTTAACTCTGGTTTGTTTCATTTAGTGGCTGATATGCTGTGCTCGGATGGGTCCCTACACTGTGGTCCTGAAGGTTCTTCCTGACATAAATCCAGGCTTGCCCTAGAGCTCATCTCCTAGGACTGGGATCACGGTCCTGTACATTGTCCACTTTCTGAAAATGGTTGGTTGCTATGTTTTGTCCACTTTTGTAATTGTTTACAGTGGGCCCCAGTCACTCTATCATTACTGAAAGCTTATCTGTGTACTTTGTAACTTCTGTATCTATTTCAGTTTACATATTCTTTTGATAATCAAAAGTAAGTATTTTAAGATATTCTGTGTAATGCCGTTTCATGTATTCTTCTAAGTAATACATGCCATCAATACTTATTGTTATTTTCATTTTACAGATGATGAGACTAAGATAGTAGAGGAAGCCATGTTAATTTGTTTTCTGGTCTACAGCACACTTCAGCAATTCTCATTTCCTTTTGAGATTCTTTTTTACTCTTTTTATAAGAAATCACGGGAGTCAGCATCTGCGTTACTTGCCATCTTCAGCTATTGTTGTGTCTTGTTTGCCTTATTTGTTAGATTGCTTATAAGGATTGCTATGGGTTAGGAGATATGGAAGATTTAGAAAACAAATAGGTATTAATATATGTTGCAGAATTTTTTTTTTTTTTTTTTTGGCCTACTTTACACTCATGCCTTTTTAGTTTAGGGCCCTGCTGCTTTATTCTGGCAGTCAGGATCCAAATGTGTGGCTGTTGGAGCAAGTGCTAGAAGTACACTTTGATGCTGATGGTGTCCTGGCTAATGTGCGGCTGCTGAAAGACTACTGTTCTACCTTTTTGCTTCTTCATTCTTCCACATTTCCTTGTTCTAGTCCATTTTTCATGCCTGGTACTATAGCCTCTTTCTGATATTTTTTTAAAAATAGTTTTTGATACCATTCTTTTTCTGTGTATGGTATCTCAATTTGCTTTCTGTTGCTTAAGCCTGGCTACCCTAAGTGGTAGAAGTAATGTCTGATTTGGAACTAGGATCAGTAGTTATCTATCTATCTATCTATCTATCTATATATCAGACTCCTCTTAGCCTTCACAAAAGCATATTTTTCCCCTTCTCTCCCCATGATTTTGTGCTAAGCATGTTCATCTGGTGATTGGTGTCCTAATTTGTGAACTAGAGATGATAATTTTCTGTATCTACTTTGCTGGCTTGTTTTACAAATGTTTATGATAATGGGTGTGCATAGATATATTATGGGAATGCAGGGTAGTAGTATTTTTAAGTTGATGGAAAGGTGGTCTTCTAGTTATGATTTCCTGTATAGTTAAGTTGTTGGTCCGCGTATTTGGTGTTACACAGTGACTGCACTGCTAGTTCACTGCTGCCGTGTACCCCTGAGAATAGAGTGCTTCAGACTATGACTCCAGTCACTTTGAGGCCTGGTATTCAGAAGCAGTTGTTGTGGTTCTCTCAGGGCACATCCGCAAGAGGGAGAACACAGACAGACCTGAGTTGTGCTGGCTTTGAGGGAGGTGAAGACACAGGAGCCTCTGCAGGGAAGAGCGTATTTGAGGGCAAGTCCCTTAGTCTTTTACTTCCTTTAATTAGACTCCTCCTTTAAAAAAAATAATTTAGATTTTTCCTATTCTCCAAACAACATGATCCTATAAATCCAAACACTAAACAAATACATAATTCAGAGCATGAAAGATTTCCATCCTCCAGAGAAGACCACTCAAATTTAACCAGTTTCCTTCTTGACAGTTGTGCCAGGCATGTTGGATCTAATGCTGAGAATGTTACTTAGGAAAAGAATGGAAATTTCGATACAAAGCTATTTTATTTTGAGCAATTACTATATCATAGCTCTGCTTATAGCTGTGAAACCATTGATCTTAAAAAGCCTCCATGGAACTTTTCTCGGCAGTTCTGTTTCCAAACAAAAAGCAAACAAATATATAGTAGGGACATACATACACAAACATATAAAAAGATATAAATATGCATGTGTGTGTCTGTACTTTATATTTTGTCAAAGCTGGCGGGCGGTGGTGGCGAGAGGTTTTGTGATGTGGTAGTGATATGGAAAGGGAATATCAGGAAGGTTGTTGCTTCCTGGTAGTGATGACAGCCCACCTTCTGCATGGGTGCAAGGTAATTTGGAGGCGAGCTGTGATATTACAAGTATTCTTCACAGACCCTTCTCATTAGGTTTCCTTTATCTGTGTTCTTTTCTAATCTCATCATATTGAGGCTGTATAACATATAAAAAACAAATAAAAGCACAGTTAGAAAACATTATATTGAATAAAATAATAATCTACAAAAGTTTATTAAAATATGCTTAAAATTTCTTTTAAAAAGGTCTGCAAATGATAAGACATAATACTCTGTTAATTGCTGCTTAGGAGAACTTTGTCTTAAGAGGCAGCTAAAGAGTAGAGCCATTCAGTGTAGCACTTGCTATAATAATAACTTTAAAAATTTAATAGGACCTCTATCCAAACTCATAACTTGACATGGAAGTTTGCATTTCCCTCATCAACCTTCTTGGATTCTTCTCCATTCACATTAGCTTTTTCATTTCTATTAGGTGGGCAATGTTGTATTTCCTCTTGTGCTCTTATGAGGAGAATATATACCCTTTGGAACATATGCCAGTATAGGTCCCAATAGTTTTCAAAGAAAATTAAAATACAAATTAGCTTTTAATATGAGTATGATATTCCAAAAAGCTGCATTATTTTTTAACTAACATATGAAAGACTGCTTTGTAGTGGAAGTGATTTGGTGGTACTTTTATATTCAAGCCTTTAGTTTTCTTAGCATTGTCTCTGGGCTTAAATTATTTAAATATTAATGATAAATGAAAATGATTGGTAATTTTATAGACTATAAACGGTTGTGATTGTTTTTATATTTGAGATCATAGAGAAATCATATAATATATGACAATGTCATATATTCATGCCATAGAATTGTTTTATATATATTAATACTATGTTTAGTGGCTAACTAACATTTAAGAAGAAAGCACATCTTGAAAAAACTGCTTAATTAAAAATTAAACGATGAATTAAAACTTAAATTATGCAAAACTAATAAGCTACATTACCAAGATGAACAATTAATACACTACAATATATTCAGGAAAGATGCTAACATTTTAACATTTGTTTTCTGTTAGAATTGCAATTTGCAGTGCATGCTGTTTTGGAACATTTATTTTGAAGAGCTCAGCATGTCTGAATTAAGGCATAAATCAGTGACCTAGGATTTTTAATGGTTATAGAATTTATCATAGATTAAGATTCTTGATAATACAAATAGCTATGGAAAAAAAATCCAATTGCTTTTAAATCAGTGCCAACATCATATCAGCATATTTGATTACATTTATTCATTATAATGTGCAGGTCAACAGTGCAGAAATGCATTCAATTGACAAAGTCTTAAAGCGATCTGTTATTTTGTTTGGTAAGATTTTTTTCCTTTGTGCATAATGGATGTAGGATCACAATAATGACAGTTTCCAAGGTTTTGAACTTCAGGAACTTTCTACAAATGAATAGTAAGTAAAACTTAGGACTTTTGAACTTAAGAAAATAAGAGTCATTTTAAAAAATTATATGTTGTGATTCAACAAAGCAGACCTTTAAATGTGTATCCACTTTGAATAAACTGGACATGGTAACATCTAGATTTACAACCAGCATAGCTGAGTTAGTAATTTGTCTCTCACCTTATAATTCATACCATTGTCCTTATAAGCTGGTGATATTTACGATGCTTGTATGTTTGATGTTTGCATGTTTTAGGCCAAGCAGCCTCTAGTGTTGGAAAGAAGCTTTCCATGTATTCAGGTAAGTAAGGGAGCCTTTCCTGGGTGTCCTGTCTCCAGTCATCCGTGCAGGACACATTTACGAGTGTCAGGTTTTGGACACTTCGCTAGGCACTCAGCATACAAAGAAGAAAAAGACTGTTTTCCCTTTTGCCCTTAAGAATGTAAGATTTTAGGCCAGGCGCGGTGGCTCACGCCAGTAATCCTAGCACTCTGGGAGGCCGAGGCGGGTGGATCGCTCGAGGTGAGGAGTTCGAGACCAGCCTGAGCAAGAGCGAGACCCCCGTCTCTACTAAAAATAGAAAGAAATGATCTGGCCACCTAAAAATATATATAGAAAAAATTAGCCGGGCATGGGGGCGCATGCCTGTAGTCCCAGCTACTTGGGAGGCTGAGGCGGTGGGATCGCTTAAGCCCAGGAGTTTGAGGTTGCTGTGAGCTAGGCTGATGCCATGGCACTCACTGTAGCCCGGGCAACAAAGGGAGACTCTGTCTCAAAAAAAAAAAAAAAAAAGAATGTAAGATTTTAGTAGAGAAAGACATAAAATGATAATTATCAAGTAGTACAATAAGATTACTCCTGGAAACTTGCCTAAGGTTGCATGAGGTCACAGAGGGCAGGTGGGACCTGATGAATGGTGTTGGGGGGTGTAAGTGGGGAATGAATATACTGGCCACTTTTTTAATGCTCCCCCCAAGCAAACAAATCACAAATACTAGTATTTAGAGGAATTGGCCATTACCATAAGGTAAAAGGATTTTTGGCAAAGTGGATTTATTGTTGTGGTAGTGTGCCCTTTTACAAAGAGATTTGCTCTAATCAGAAAGCAGCCAAGAAATCGTTGCATTCCTTTCTTTGTCCTTTCTCCCTTTTCCTTCATTCCTCCCGGTTACCCTTCCTCACCCAGGTTTTTTATTAATCAATTTTTAAAGTTCTGGCACTGGCCACATTCAAAATACATTTGGGCCCAATTTTATATGAGAGTAAACAAATATTTTCTTCTGTATTTCATCACAAAGATCAGATCTGCTGGATGGACATACTTAAATGCAAAGTGAGGAAATAAGCACAGCAGCCTCAGGAGATGCTGGTGGTCACTGTGTGCCTTCCCTTGTGTGGGTGTGTTTGTATTCTCATTGTTATGAAAACTTCCTCGTCAATGATACACATTGGTTTAATGTGCTGTTTAGAAAAAAGGTTGAGGGGAGCGCTTGTGTCCTTTACCTGAACGATGGTTGTGTGTGAGCTCCCAGAGTAGTCATTTTGGAGGAGAGAGTGGATACCTGCTCTGTGTCTAAGGTATTTGGGCAGTTTTGAGATTTAAAAATGTCTCCTGGTACTTGAATTGGGGTGAACAGTTTCATTTGTTGGTATAGGAGTGGAGAATTAGGGAGGCATGTAAGGATGAGGTGAGCTCCTCCAGTAAGCCTCTTAGGAGTTAATATTTATCACCCTGCATGCTGGTTTTAGTCTTTGGACTTGGACTAGATCTAAGGACAAATCTAACCAGGCGTTTTTCAGTTGTTATGTAGGTTTATGTTGAATAGCTTTCCTGTTTTGTGTGGGATTTTTTACAGTTAAAATATTAAAAGGTATATTAAATCACATCCAGTAGTCCAACACAAATTTTCTAACACCTTTGTAATACTTATTTTATTGAAAAACTAGAAATAATTTGGGAGAGTTGATTCTCTTGAGACAAAATTATATGCACATGTTCCTCTTAGTAAATTAAAGTTGCCCCTAAAATGTGAGTTTGTATTATTTAAATGATCATTGCCCCTGACATTTATAATAAGATTAGTGCTATTTTCCCATAGCACAAATACGGTTACCATGCTTAAAGAACACTTGTGCACTTATGTATATGTTACAATCAGTTCTTTTCCTAAGGACATTTGGGATAGTAAACTATGTTTTGTTGAATGGAAAATATTTTGTTCTACTTTGTGAAGTTTATTAAATTTAATATGCCACTATTTTCAAAATCCCCAAATTATCTTATAGGGAGGGTCCATGGGAAGTAAATTTTTGAAAAATTGTACTAATATACCTAAGTTCAAAACCTCCTCCTTTCTTGGGAGAAATGTTCTGGGTAAAAACTACCTAATTAGTTTATAATGCCTCATATTTGGCATTTTCTTTAGGTCAAGACTATCTATATTGCTTTCTAAGATGGTAGAAAACTGCTGAAACCATGCTTTGGGTAAGGGGTATCAGAAGTGTGATGTCACTGCATGGTGAGAGCAGCACTTTCCATTTTCTTCTGGCAAGGCAAGTTGAGCTAATTTTATTGTTTTATTTTCTCTAGCCTTCTCCTCAATTCATTCTCCTGGAGCCCTACCTCCCTGCTTCCTTCTGGATTTCAGCTATAATCTCTTCCCTTAATGGTCATTCTTCTCAACCTTCATTCTACAAAATGGTTTGCTCTTTCTGTGATGACAGAAGAGACCTGGGCCCCCAACCGTGTTAGTTTGCAGTGGTAGAGGCAGTCATTTTAGGAGAGGAGAGAAATAGAATTGTTACCAAATGTGTTTCTTGCCTAGGGTTTTAGCATTAGTCATCTTAAAGATGAGCTCATTGGTTTGCTTCTGGAACCTGTACCTTTTTCCATTAAGATTCATCTATCAAAGATTAAAATGTATTTCTTAAGAGACACCAGAAAGTGTTCTCTCTTTCTCCCTCCATCTGCACTCGCGTCCTCATATGGCAGAGCAGGGTGGCTGCATGATGAGGTTCTGATGACCATGGGCTTTCTCTTTCCTGGGCTTGCAGATGGCGCCCTGGCCTCCAGAGCTGTGAAAATGTACATTTCTGTTGTTTAAGCCATGCAGGCTGTGGTGTTTTGTTATGGCAGCCGGAGCAGGCTAAGACAGTGGGCAGTTATCACGTGTGCTATTTGGAACCAAAGCTAAGTTTGCTCCTCCTTGAATCAGTTTGTTGGGCAGCTCATCACAAAGAAATAACTATTATTGCAAATAGTCTGATAACAATTTATTGCAAAGATCAACCATCCTGTGATATTTTTATTTTCCTGTATGTAATATTTCCTACTACCTATATGTTTAGCTCTGTATTTCAAGTCTTCTGTGATTCGTGATATGTACTATATCAGACAGACATGGGCGCAGGTCACAAGGCATCTGGATCAAGAAATAAAACAGCATCAGAAACCTTCTCTTGCTCTCATCTGGTCACTGAGGCCTCCGTCCCCAGCCACCATGCAGGCAACTATCACCGGTGACTTTTCATTCAGCAGTTTTGACTTTGGCTCTGGTTTCTTCCACATGGTGGTTTCTGATTTGAATCTAATGTTAGACTCTGATTTCTACTTCTTTTTAAAAATTTTTTTTCTTTTATTCTAGCTTCTTTTATATTCTTGGCCTTTGACCTGTTAATAATGTAGCCTTCCTACAACTTACCCCCATCCCCCACATATGATTTGTGCATTGCATTGTGATGACCATGTTACGGATTTTAGGAAATAGATTTCATAAGCTCGTATAAATAAATAAAATGTCTGCATCAGCTTTATTTTGCAAATCTTGAAATTCAAACTTAAAAGTAGAGTTTGTGGTTTAATTTGCTTATGTTTCAGCTTCGTATGCACATAGCACTCTGTGGGGTGCCATTTCAGCTACCATTATTGTATCTATAAAGGAGACATGCCTGTGACTATTCCATTTTTGAATGCTCTTCTAATGAGGTATTAGATCAGAGGTGGCATTACATTTTGGAGGGGCTGCTGATAAATGCAGTTTGCATATTATTATAATACATTGCTTTTCCAGTTGGTATTCTCTTACTGGTATTATACTAACTCAGAGTGAAGAAGGAATCTTAGTCTGAGTTTTGGTATGAAACAAGAATGATGCATATGTTTTATTTGTGCCTGGGTCAGTTTTTCCTATTAAATACAATGTGTATTTGTTTATGAAAAAACATTTTTTAGTGTAGCAAAACTCAGAATTCATTTATGTTGGTGAAATTGTATTTTTCTGGTCCTTTATTAACGATTAAATAAGTAGGGATATATTTAAAAATTAATAGCATGTGTTTTGTAAATAGAAAAATACTGGACATTTTTGACAATATGAAAATTAAAAGAAATAGGTTAAATAAAGTCTTGATGTGAGATGTGAACTTTCTATTGAAGGTGAGAACAAACGCTATGCATATAAAACACAAAACTATGGTTACTATTTATAGATCAAAGAGTAGTCTATATTGTATCTCTAGTACCCTATTTGCACTGAATTGTCTATGAGCCAGTGTCCTTGTCAGCTACTAAAGATCATTTTCTTTTCAACCAAAGAGTAGGGCTAATGTAGAACCAAGTATCTAATCCTGTCGTCTGCCCACTTCGCTCTCGTGTCACTCAGGGTCTTCATGTACACATCAGTCAATGGAGTATGGTTAGTCGTTATTGTGGAAGCTTTGGGTTATGGTATGAGAAGGTAATAGGTTTAAAAATGAATTATACATAGAATTTGTATTTTTACAGGATTAATTTTTTGACTTGAAAGATTTATAAAATCTTCATCTTTTGCATCCTGGCTTAGTATCTTTTCCTACTATTTAGTACTCCATTGTCTCCTTCAAAGCTTCCACTTTTATTTTGGAGAAAACATAGGAATTGCCTTTATTATTTTTTTCTAAGAAATGTTACCTTTCTTAGTGTGTAAGAATCTGTAATAAACTCTTAGAATTAAGTGTGATTGACAGCGATTACCATCAGTCCTGGTAGATGAGATGATTCCCGTTACCTGGATCTGGTCAAGCCAGAATTATGTGTATTACCCGTGAATTTGAGTGTCCATTCGTTTGTTCATCCATCCACCTAACGTGTTTCACCCAACGTGTTTGCTCAGTGCCTCATGCATCCCAGGTGTGCGGTTCAGCTGGGAACAATGCTGGCTGCATCTCCACTCGGATGGAGCTCACTTTCATGTTTAGGGGAGCTGAAAAATAAGCAGCAGCAACAAAAACAATACACAAGAGAATGTTAGGAAGTGATGAGTGTTTTGGTGAAAAATAAAGCAAAGAAAAGGGACTGAGAGTGATGGGGGACGCAGGTGGTTTTTATTTTTGGTAGGGCGGTTATTGAATCTGACCTCTGCAAGGGCTGAGGGTCAGGTAGGAGCTTAGCTTGCCCAGGTCTTCCTACCTTGTTCCCTCTGACAGGTGCAACGCTTTGTTCATCAGCTCTTCTGGTGTCCTGTTTGTGCCTCTGTGTTTTATGTCTTTCTCCTCAACTACACCATTGATTCCACAAAGACAATAGTTGTTTTATTTATGTAATGCACTCCTAACCCATTCAGAGTGAGTTATTAATAAATAGTTGTCCAGTAAGTGAATTAATTATTTACCTTTAATTGTAAGTACAGGTTGGGTATCCCTTATCCGAAATGCTTGGGATCAGAAGTGTTTCGGATTTTGGATTTTTTTTTTTTGATTTTTGAATAGTTACATTATACTTATCAGTTGAGCATCTCAAATCTGAAAATCTGAAATCCTTAATGCTCCAGTGATCATTTCCTTGAGTGTCATGTTGGTGCTCAAAAAGCATTTTAGAGCAATTTGGATTTTGGATTTTTGGATTTGGGATGCCCAGCCTTTATTTTAATGAATTAGATAGTTGTCATTTTTGTGAGGAAGACTTCCTTGTCCCTTTAAAACCATTTGGGCCCTTTTTTTTGTTTTGATCTTATGTATTTATACACTGTCACTCTCAATGTATTTTCTTTTAATTTGACTTTTTCCTCATGAAATATGTATCTGCTTTCTAGTGGTTGGGGTTGTGTCCTCTTTACCCATTTGTATCTCCTGCATCTGGTATGGTGCTGTCACTTATGAACATTCAAAGAAGTAACCATTTTAGTGATGTACATTATAATAGCAAGTTAAATGAATGTTCAAAACACTACAAGTTACTTTTATGGTAAAAACAAGTGTTAGTGTAAGTATGACATTAATTTTTGCTGGCAGAAATCTCTTTTCTAACTTTGAACAATTTTCTTATTTGATAAATTACTATACTATTGTATATGATCTTATCTAAAAGCAGGAATTAGGATTTCATCATGGTGAAAGAAATAACAAGCAACAAAAAAAAAAAAATCCCAAATTGGGTGCTATCTATATATTTATACTTTTTTGGTAAAATTATTATAGTCATGTTCAAAGATGGAGTTGTTTTTGGTAGTTTGGTACACTAAGTTAATTTACATTTATACATTAACAAATGATTAATAAAAGGAAATCTTATGACTTATGTAGGCTCATAACATTATACTATATATAGGCATATGTAGGCATTACATCATATCCCACATGGATAGGTTCCTAGCAATCATTTTCTGGCTGCCCCATGAGTTCTTGTGTACTATGGCTGATCTTTCTTCACAGTTCCTGCATCCTTTGTTATGAAGTCTATTTATAACTTCATCCTGACTTTTGCTCATGGTAACTGTTGTGCTTTTAAGCAGAAGAGAAGCATGTTGCTTCAGGTGTATTCCTAGGACCAGTAAAGAATCAAAGACCTGTGGCCAGTCAGCCTTCTGCCTGCTGACCTTTTTCTTTGGGGGCTCCGTGATCAGCTTTGAAAGGGAGGGCTGGCTCCGTCCCTTTCTGGGGGAACGTCCTGGTGTGATGGCAGGTCCGAGTCAGGCTCAGGAGTGTCTTCTCTTGCTTCTTTGGTGGGGTCTGCCAGCTTGCTGTATGGCTGCCACAACAGGAACCCCGTGCGCGGCTTGATTGGTGAGGATTTACATGTGTGCTAATTAGAGTGGAATAAATGATTGGCTGTTTGCTGCATTGCCATAAAGGGTGCCCAGATGCACACACTACGTGAACATAATGTGCCCAGGCACGGCGCATCAAAGTTTGTCAGCTGCATTACCTCAGCAGGCTCAGGGCCTGTCGCAGAGAATTTGCTGATAATCGTCCCCTATGATTTAGTGTCTTACTTGGTGAAAGTGAAAGACCTCAAAATAATGTCTTGGCAACAGAATTTTTGATCCTTTAGGAAAATAACAAAATATGCTTGAACTTAACTGGGAATAATGAATAGATGACTTTAAGCTATGTATATTCAAATGATGATTTCTTATATTTTGAAATATTTTCCAGCAAAACAAATAAAATATCAAGTAAACTGGCATAATTGAATAAATTTGATCTTTAAAAATTGCATAAAATCATTCTTTTAGGTTGAATTAAGCCATGTTAAAACCTCCCATGCATATATCTGATCAAAGAGGTAACATGGAATTATTTCACTGAAATTTCAAAAATCTATTTTTCTAGAACTTAAACTTTACTGTGTATATATTTAGAAATCCGTAATACATCTTCTTTGTAAATGCACAACTAAAACCAAACAGTCCCCCTTGTGTTGCATGTATGCACAAAATCTGTAATATCTGGTTACTTTGACAAGTAATTTTGTACTTACATGTTCATAATGTTGATAATGTATTAATGTACAATGATTAAATGGCTAAGCTGCCACATTAAAGTTATGAGCAGGAATACAGCTAGGCAGGAACAAAGCTTGTCCGTTTACAGATGGCGTTATTCAATCTCCGAGCTCCTCCGAGATGTCAGCCGGATAGCATTGATTCTGAGCTCTGATACTGTGCCGCACTTGAATGACCCAATACAGTTCAGTGATAAGGTTAAGTTAATTACTGTATCTGTGCTGTGCAGCCTTCACTTGATTACTGCTGAGAAAGATTTTGATGCCTTTTGCTTTAATTAAGCAAAAGAGAATGAATAGATATAATTGGTTTTTGAAATAATCCTGTCACTATCAACGAGCATCATGTGTTTCCTCCAACTTTTTTATATGTACTTCTAGAAGCAAAATTCTGTGGAGGGAATGAAGTTTTTACATTATATTCAACACTGAATTGTTCCTGTATTGACAGTAATGTGAATTTATGAAGAGATTAAATAGTATATTTTTGAAGAATTTTGACCTAAAAATATGTCTATAACTTTGGTTTTAAAGGGATGATAATTATTTCGTGTGTTCATATAAGTGGCTAAAGATATAACTTTTAATGCAATTCAGTGCTTTGGCATTTGTGATATATTTTTAAACCAGTTTTGAACAGATAAATTTTAACTTTAGAAAGTTTACCATGATACTTAAGTTTTTATGATTTTTGCACCTCTATTATATGTAACTGATTTGACTAATGCTGCAGAGTTTATACAGATTAAGAGAAAAATAGAAATGAAGAAAAATTGTAAACTTTCCTGGTGTAGCATGAGGCTTCTATTAATAATTTTCATTTTTTCTTATGTAGGAGTATTGATTTTCACTTGACTAATTTTAATTTAAAATTCTAATTGAGATTTTTCTTATTTGAGTAGAAATGTATAATTGTGTATGTTCTTTATGTGTCTGTATTTTTTTAATGAGCATATCTAAAATATATGAGCAGTGTAGTTTGAGAAAATGTTAATGTTTTTACTGAGTGTAAGTTCTTTCCCTCTATCCTTTCTAGGTACTCACCTATTCTTTTTCCCACAGATATTGGAATATTGTGAATATTCTCCTCATGGGCTGATGTAGCTGTACACTCACTTAATAACTGTGGGATTGTCAACGTCACCTCTCTTCTCTGAGTAATATTTTTATAAATATACCTCACAGTGATGCTAGATTCAAATGAGATAATAAGAATGCTTTTTTTAAGCAGTAAAGAGCTATAAGTTTTAGTAATTTCTTCATATTCCCTAATATATGTTTCTTGATATTTACTAGCTCACAAGTTGACACTCAGATGAGTTAATCATTGTGTGTAACTGTTGTACTTTGCATGTAAGTAAATGTGGTGAATCTGAATGGCAAATGGAAAACCCAGCTCTGCGAACAGAGTAGTCAAGCTTAGCTTAGCCTAGATGAGGATAGTTACAAGCAAAATTACTATCGCAGATCTTTCATTTTACTAGGTGATTGAGAAAAGAGTCTTATAAAATAGCACTCATGCTATTTTTCCTAATGTCCTGTCAGAATGAGACAACAATTTAAAATGAATGACAAATTAATTGTCTCTATCCATTCTCTATGGACCCTGTTTCATGGGGAGGAGGGAGGATAAAACTTTAAAATAACTCACTCAAAAGGTAGATTTTAATTGACATCCAGTTTTAATCTTGGTTATTTTGGTTGGCAGAATACCATACTACCCCACTCCCCACAAATGTCTCCGTGTCCTAGTCCCAGGAACCTGTGACCGTGTTATGTTACATAGGCAAAGGGGAATTAGAGTCCCCGTGAAGTTTTAAGGTTGCTAGTCAGTGGCCTGAAGATAGGGAGATTGGCAGGGTGGGCGGGTGTGGTCACCAGGTTCTTAAGCATGCAGGAGACTCCACAAGAGGGCAGGGTGATCCGACGTGAGAAGGACTTGACCCATCCTTGCTGGCTTGCGGGTGGAGGAAGAGGCCCTGAGCCAGCAAGTGCAGGTGGCCTCTAGATCTGGAAAAGGCAAGGGAAGGGATTCTCCCTAGAAGCTCCAGAAGGGGATGCACCCCTGCTGACACCTTGATTTTAGCTCAGTGATTCGTGGGTTGGTCTTCTGAACTACAGGTCTGCAGGATAAATAAACTTGTGTTGTTTTAAGGCACTGAGTCTGTGGTAGTTTGTTACAGCAGCCCTGATACAGTTATTTATCATCCAAAGCAAAGTTATTAAGTAGGCTTATTTACAAGTGGACCATTTTATTAGTTTTTGTTTATTCTGTTTTATGTAAACTTCGGAATAACCCAGGTATGTGATTTGGCTCTAGCATGTATTACACATGTGTCTGATTATTATAGGCAGGGTTTGTGTTGGCCATTTCTGGGGTTAGCGTTCTGGGACTTTGTCTTTAGCAAACTGGAAGTGTGATCATTAGGGAGGCATTTGTGATTAGAATTAGAAATCTTGGGGTCCTGTTTTAACTTCTGTGTGTCTAAGTTATAGGAAAGTGGGATTAGTTTCTTCATTTAAAAGTAGAGAAATGATGTGTCTTTTGAGTAGTTGATGAGATAGTATGTGTATATGTGGCTTAGGAAATATAAAATACTATCTCAGCACACATTAGTATTAATGTTACTGTATAGCTTTTAGTTCTAACCTTAGTACATGAAACATGAGAGCCTGTATGACAATGGTTAGGAAATGTTAATCCTCTGTCTTGGGTTCTGTGGAGCTGGCAGAACCTTACTGTGGTGCCATATTGGTTCTGTCTTGTCTTTGATTGAAAAAAGAGACAGAGGTACTTCCTTCTATCTTTGTAATCCCCTTTGTAAGATTGTTTCAGAATGTAATTGTAGCAATTAGTTTGCGTTTTCCCATCACAAATTCGCTACCTCTTTCTTTTTTGTTCTTGTTGAACATTAAATGTTCAAATATTTAATAAATGTTCAAATGTTTAAATAAAATGATTGTTTTCCATTTCTTTTCGTCCTTGAAATGCTTTATCTTCCAACAAATTCAACTCATTTAAAATTAATAAACAGTTATTGAACACTCTGTCTTTGTACTGGGCACAAAAAGCAATACGTCATTATCCACGTCCTGGCAGTCCTCAGTAACACCATCAGTCAGTTCTAGAATGGTCTGATCCTGGCTGTAAGAGAGTGGGCAAGTGCCTGGGAACATGGCGGGAGGGACTGGACTGACCTGGGGAAGTCACAGAAAACATCACAGCAACGTGGAGGACACGTGGTAGTTTTCCATGTGGACGCAGGAGGAAAGGGCATTTTAGGCAGAGGCAGCAGCACGTTGGAATGCACAGCTGTGTGAGTGAGGAGCAGCCTTCAGCTGCATGTGTGTCTGGCAGGCCCTGGAGGAAGGGCAAGCACTGAAAGGAAGGCAGGGTTTTGTCTGTGAAGGGCTTTGAATACTGTTGCTTTGGTTGTCCTTTTTCCTGTAGTCATGGCGAATCTGGCAAAGCTGTCAGATCTCCCACCCTCAGGATTTGAATGTAGGTGCAGAATCCAGGCGCTGAGGCTTTCCTGTGGAGGACCCGGCAGATGAGGCTGTCTGCCTGGAGCCAGGAGACAGGTTCAGTGGCTGGCCAGCTAGGCAGGGGTCGGCGAAGTTTTGATAGAAGGCGGGAGGTGTAGAGAAGAATTTAGAGGACTGTTGGGTGGATAGCTGAGGGACTGGCTAGAAGAGCAGGTTCTAGAAGGAGAACAGTATGGACGTATTTGTTTTTGGACGTATTGAGTTGTTGATGTCAGTAGCTTATGTGGAAAGAGATGGGGAGATTAGAAGTAAGGTGGGGCCTGGAAATACAGGCAGTGAGCCACTGGCAGATGTGAGATCGCCGAAGGAGTGCACACAGTAAGAAGGTGATAGTGAAGATGTTCCGGGTGTGGTGGAGGAGAAGAAATAGAAATACATGGAACGTGAGCAGGTTCCTTCTTAGTATATGGCCAAAATGGCATCTGAAAAGATTGTCATTCCCTTTTAATTAGCAGGGTTTGGGACACAGAGGACCTGCCAGTGAAGGCCTGTTATTTGGTGCTTGAGTTATTGATGCCTCCATTTCTTTTTTCTGCACCTATACATTCTGTGGTAGGTAATCTCTCAGCATTCTTGTAAATGTAAAATTCTGTGTCTCATACTTTATTCCACATTAGGAAAAGAGCACACCAGGGATCTGGAATAAAAGAACTCTAAGATTCCTCCAAATTCTAGGAGGTTTTATTGAATTAAATCCTGAATATATATTAAATTAACACCTTTACAAGCCCCTTTCTTTAAATTAGGAAATGACATGGCAAATTTGACTTAGACATTTGGAAAACTTGGCTCTGGTTGTTTTGTGCTGATATATTAACATTAATCAAGAAACTCTTGGCTTTAATATGAAAAATGCCTTCCTCTGCCCTCTTATGTGTTTTAATGAATAAAACATAGTATCTCCCAAATTTTGTAGTATATGTACAAAGATACTATACTATAAAGAATAGCCTATGTTTTTAACAACATATGATTTCCTACTGTTTTACTACTATTGGGTGTGTGACAGTGATGCCATTGCAAATATTTTAAATTTAGAACAATTTGTACCCTGTAGATACATTATTGTGCAATAGCCTTTTCCTTCTGAATGACAGCTAATGGACTTACCCTTTGAATATTATGTTTAGCATAATATAGCAGAGCTAAAAGTAACAATTGAAAGACTTACATTAGTATGTGACATTTCCTAGAAGGCTTGAAATAATTTGGCCTTGTATGTTAACATTCAGAAACCTTAGTCATGACTCAACATATTAAGCTGTTTATATATTTTAGCTGAGGTGCTAATTTTTACTTTTGGACATATTATAGAAAAGCTATTTGAACAGTTACTTTCTCACATCACCTGAAGTTTTTATAAATGAATTTGAATAGTTTATTATTAATATAAAGAATAACTCTTTATATATATATATCTTTTTAATAATATGGAAAAGTCCATATCTAGTAGCTTCATTTATTATTGGAAAAAGTATAATTGCAAAAATTAACTTGTCATACACCACAACTCAGCAAAGTCACTTCTTATAAGTCTGTGGTCACAGTATGTTTTTTGCAGTTCAGCATCTGGCTCTGTGGGATACTGATGGCTTCTAGGAAGAAAAGTACCAGGGTGAGCAATTAAATACAAAATGACAGCGTAAAGTATGATCATTGTGGTTATAAGAAAGACACATTTATGAATTTTGCAGATCACTGTCATTTTTATACTCATATTTTCTCTGCTTTGTTAGCTTAATAATTTTAGTACAATCTATTTTTTCTTTTAAAAAGTGAACAATGCTGTTTTAATTATCCTGGTACTTATGTCTTGTGTTTGTCAGTTTTGAAGACTAATGATAACTCTTTTACCGTCTTCTGGCATGATACTTTCAACTTTATCTTAAAATTGAAGAATCAAAAAAAAATAGCATAGCAGTTGTATTGTAAGAGTAAAATTTCTTAAAATTATTAATATTTTATCATATGTGAATTGAAATAAAGTTTGCCGGTACTTAATTTCCTCATAACATCAGATAGTGTTTTGAAGTGGTTTTTACAATGTCAGTTCTCTGATTTGGTAGGGGGTAAAACAGTCTGACATATGGAGTGAAACTGGATGTGTAAAAAGTTTGTACACTTTCTTTGCTTTTGCTTGCAAAAATCTATTCTGCTTATAGTGGAACTGCTGGAAGTTGCAGAGAGGGAGCCAGGCTGGACAGCCAAGTTTCCATGTGACCTTTGCAGCGCTCCTTGGCATCCCTGCCTGTCCTCCCAGCCTTGTCTTACAAAACATACGTGTAAACCAGTTGTCTTTACCATTTATCTTTCATGGCCAACTCTCTTATTTTCTTTTTACTTGTATTCACAATATCCATGTTTCTCGGAATACTATTTTAATCCTCATTTGGTTAAACCCAACCTGAACTTGAAGATGTGGTTCAAACTCTGACTATTCTGTAAAGACATTCTAATTTCTCAGCAGGCAACAGTAACTTCTTTCTTTGTACTCCCAAGTCATATTCTGTGGATCTCTGTTGTTATTATCAAAATGTGCTTTGAGTATGGGACATAGCTGATTTTGTTTAATCAGTTCAACAATACAATGCATATTTACTGAAAGCTGACTAAATGCTGTGTGTTGTGCTAGGGTCTGGGATATTTTGGTGTAAAGGTATATTTCTTCTGCTCACAAAGTCACACAGCCAATGAAAAAGTGATGTAATAAGAACCACGGTGGCAGTGGTGTGTGGAAACGCCTTGGCAGAGCCCCAGTCCCATCTCAGCCTTTTCAGGACGGACGCTTGGGGAAGGTGGGAAAGCTGGTCCTGAAGGACTGGTACAGGACAGCCACTGAATATGCCAGAGGTCCTCGTCACTAGCAGTGACTGAATAGATGGTTTGTTGAATTGACCTGAATCATTGAACGTTACCCTTACTTTTTGTTTTTTAATTTTAATAATTTCACATGAGAATTTTTAAAAAATTAACTTTGTAGTTTTCTGTTTTTAGAACCTCCACATAACATGATTTAATAATCTCTTAATGACTTAGAGTTATCATTTTGTGTATATTACCATGCTGGTCTCTGAAAAGTCATGTTTGACCTGGAGAAGGCTGTTTTTAAATACTTGAATGATCCCTGACTACTTTACTTTTTTAGTTATCTTGTCTGCTTGCTGTAGTTTTTCTCTGCTTTCCCACGTCACTGCTGTCGATGATCTTGTCTGTGGTATCCACTTGCTGTCCGTAGTTGGCCATCGATAGGATCCAGTGGACCAGGCTGATTGGTGTGTATCAGTAGAGGGGACTAGGGGGTAAGGGATTAGAGGCTCTCCTTTAATCGCAGCACTGAAATTCAAACGTAGTCTTTTAAAATATATTTTTGCTCCTCCAAGCCCTTTTGGCAGGTTTTTTATTTTTAGTTGTATCTTGAGAGGTGATGTTGCTATATTTGTGAGTTTTTGATAGCTGAGGTGTTAATGTTTCTTTCTGTCATGATTCAGTTCACATTGTTTCAATTGCTCTCATGAGGTGATATAACCTGTTCTGTCTTGTGTGAATATTTTTAGGTGGTTTATGTTTTAACAATTAATAGACAAAGCTTATTTTATCCATTTGTTCTTATATACTTTTTTTTCAATACTAGTATCACAGCAGGCATTTTTTGGGTTGTGATTGACTTTGAGTAAATGAAGGAAGGTACGTCAGTTTTATTTAGTAATGGAAGCAGGTTCACAACGATGAGTTTAGGAATCTGTACACCCTATGAATTAATCGCTCCATTTATTTGTCAGTGAACAACTCTAGGACAGTGTCAGCCAGGCAATATTTAACTGAGTGCCTTATATCTGCTCAGTTTTGAATATTCACAGTAAAAATAGCTGTTAGGTCCTCCTCTCAAGGAATTGAAAATCTAGTTTTGATAAATCAGCTCTTATTGCATTTTTTTCTCCTCTATGTGGTGTGAAGTTAGCTGTTAATCATGTAGCTGTTCCCTGTATGTGATGGATTTTTCTCTTTTTGCTTTCAGGATTGTCTCATTGTCTTTGCAGCTTGACTCTGATGTTGTTAGGTGTGGACATCTTAGTATTTATATTTCTTGATGTTTCTTGAGCTTCCTGTATCTGCAAATTAATGTGTTTCATGAAATTGTGGGAGTTTTCAGCCATTATTTTTAAATATATATTTTTTATGCTGTTTTCTCTCTTTTCTCTCCTATTTGACTATTACTGTACATTTGTCGGAATGCTTCGAATTTTTCCACAGATTTCTGAGGCTCTGTTCATTTTTCTTAAAATTTTCTTCCCCTGCTTCACAATTTGGAATGGATAATTAATGTAGCTCTAACTTCAAGTTCACAGATTTTCTGCCTCCTCAAACCTGCTGCTTGCCCATGTAGTATTTCTGTTACAGTAACTTTTCGTTTCTACTGGTTCTGTTTGGTTTTTATTTCCGTATTCATATTCCCTATTTTGTTGAGTCATTGTCATGTTATTTTTATTTTAGTTTTGAACATTTAAGAGAGTTCTTTGAACATCTTTACTGTAGCTGCTAGGAGAGACTGCTATATTAACATCTGGGCCTACTCCAATTTTCTATTGTTTTTTTTTCCTCCTTTCTGAGTGACAATTTCTACTTTTATTTATTTATTTACACATGTGTTGTGACTTTTTTTTTTCTTTAAGGTAATTTGCATGGTATTAAAACCATGGATGTTATCTCCCCATGGTATATAGCCTGCGATGTTTCTGTTCAGTTTTTAATACTTACTTACTTTTTGACTTTGTAGGTGCCTCCGCTGTGTGTATGTTTAATGGTCAGACAGTGACTCAAGCAGAGTTTGTGTTCAAACACCTTGAGCCCATCAGGTTTCTGCCATCTGGCACGCTGTTTGTGTGTGTGTTAGGGGACTTGCTGAATAGTGCGTTTTCAAGCCTACTTTACTTGGCTTTTACTTTCTCATGTGTTCTCCCTGGTTTCCTTTGCACTCCTACTTAGTCAGCCAGGAATGCGTGGAGAGCTGCTCTAGTTCTTTTATTGGTTTTTCGTTTTCACTGGGTCTCCGGGCTAAATTTCTTGCTTGCCTATCAGTTGCTCAGACTGGGTTGACATCTCTGTTTAGCTATGTTGTTAGATTTCCTCATTTGCTTTCTACTGACTTTAACCCCTTTATCAGACAAAGATATGGGGTTTTGCCCCCAGCCCCAGATCACTTCCTTTCTCCCTCACCTTGACACAGAGCTCTAGTTTTTGTGCCAGTCTCATGTTGGTAAAACTAGCATTTTCCCTCCCCAAGTTGAGCGGTGAGTGAAGGAATGGGGGCATCCCAGGCAAGGACCCCTGCCTCCAACTCTCTTACTCAAAGCTGTAGTAGTTTTTCAAGATAAAGTGCTTTTCAGTATGTTGCCTGCATTTGATTTCCAGAATCTTGAAATTGTTGCCTTTCACAGTTTATGCCAGTTTATACTTGTTTTCTGAGAAAATTTGCTTGCCTTCTGCCAAAACTGGATGTTCCTGAGTGAGCCACTCTCTCTTTTCTTCTCAAACTCTAAGTAGTTAACTACATGTTGGACCCTTTGTAATTTATTCTTTAGTTAGCTGAGGTTCTTTTTACTTTTTTTTTTTTTTTTTTAGTCTAATCATTTCTCTTTTCTTCATATTGATGATTTCTATTGATCTGTCATCAAATTTACTGATTCTTTACTTTATCATCTCGATTTTACTATTAAAGTACTTTAAAAATTTTGGTTATTTTATTTTATTTTTGTTTTTAAAATTCCCATTTGGCTTTTTTAAAAAACTGTTTCTTTGCTGAAATTTTCTTTTATTCTTTGCAAGCATATTTCCTTTACTTATTAGGTGTGGCTATAGTAATTACTCTAAAGTCCTTTTAAAATAATTCCAGCGTGTGGTCATTTTGTTTGCCATCTTTTTTTGTTTGTTTGTTTGGAATTTGGTCACATTTTCCTGGCTCTTCCTATGTGGAGTAAATTTGGATTGCATCTTGTACATTATGAATTTTAAGCTGTGTACACTCTGGATTCTGTTATATTGTTTCAAAGACTTGTTAATGTTAGCAGACAGTTAACTTGATTAGTATCAGATAGTAGCTGTTGTGTCTGCAGAAGTCAGTTGCTCATATCTCATTTCTGATACTTAAGGTTTAATTGCAGTCTGGTTTCATTCTTCCTTGTTCATACATGTTTTGGGTGTTCTGAGTGTATTCACTGAATTGAGGGCTCCTTTGGCTCTCTGTTATGGCAGTTACTTCTTACTCTCTTGTGGCTTTTGTTGTGTTGGAGCAGTTATCCTCTGATCCTGTAGAGCAGCTGCTTTTTCCATTGTGATTTTTAGCTTCCTTCCTGAGACCTTTCCTGAGCAGTCCCAGTTTTGGATATCTTCAGGGCAAAGCTACCACATAAAGGCAGGGGGGGCTGAGTGTGCTTGCATCAGGGTTTCACTTCCTTCATGGTTTGACTCGACTCCAAAACTCCGGCCTTTGTGCAATTTCCAGGATTTTCAGGTGGTTCCTTTTTTTTTTTTTTTAATGTTTCATCCAGACTTTATAGTTCTTATTTGCGGGAAGTTTGGTTTGTTGGAAGGTCATTACTCTGTAGCAGAAGTGAAAATCCTCTAATTTATTTTTTAAGATAGTTCTAAATATTATTCTCAAGGTATTATATGTTCATTGTGAGAAATTGGGAGGGGTTAATAAATTATAAGGAATGTGAAAAACAATTACCCATGATCTATTTAACATTTTGATATAATTCTTTTGGTATTACACAACTGAATGTGTTATCCATAACATTTGAATTTTTTAAGTTTTATTTTTAGTTAACACATAATAATTATACATATTTAGGGGTCTGATACATATATACTTGGTATAACAATCAAGTCAGATTAATTAGTAAATCTATCATCTCAGGCATTTATCATTTCCCTGTTGTGAGAACAGAATTGTCCCTCCTAGCTATTTTAAAACATACATTATTGCTAATGGTTGTGTACAATTCTTTACTTTTATATATGCCCCTGTGGTGGACATCTTTGAGCATATATTATTGTGCCCTTTTTATGTTATTTCCTGAGGGAGATTCGTAGAAGTAGTATGTTGGGTTTCAAAGTAAATGCTAATGTTTAAAGTTGTTCTTACATACAACTAGAATGCTTTTCAGAAAGTTTGATCAATTTCAGGCTTGTGAGAGTGTAAATCTTACTTCAGCCTTCCATCCATTAATGGTAGATTTTTTGGCTTTTTCTCATTTGATGTGTGGGAACTCTCATAATCTGTTTTTGATTAACTACTTTTGTCAAACATTTTTCTACAGTGTTTTTTAGTATATTTACATTTTACCTGTTCAATTTCTTTGTCTACTAGGTGTATGTTTGAGTGTTTGAAGAATGGCTTTTAAAACTATTACAGTGGTATATGAGACAGAACCTAATTTCATACTTGTAATACTTAGTAACTGCGAAAATGTTTCCTCATTGCATCACTTCTTAAATCTCATGGAGTATATTCATGTTTGTTGCATCATGTGATCTGCCTAACAATCCAAAGTTTGCTAAAACTCATGGAAAGTAACCAGTACAATCTGTTTTTATTTATTTTGTCAATAGTTGGACTTTAAGCTTAAAGTAGTTTAAGCCTCTTATAATATTTTCAGTAAGGACTTAGAGAGGTCATTTTTCATTGTTGTAAAATAGGAAAAACTGCTTTCTATTCATTTTTATATTTTCTTATAAAGCTTCATATTTGAGTAGGCAGTGTTATGTAACTGAAAAATATTTATAATATTTCAAGCAATATTTGTTAGTATTAGTTAAAATATGATTTGTTAATAATATAGATTTGATGCTTCCTTTCTGTATGAAGCACCTTCTTTTTGTGGGACAGCCCATTGATGCCCTTTTTGGATATTGATTTTTGCTTGAATTCTTCAATGGCTGTGCAGTGTTTTTGATATTTCCTTAGGGGTTAGGTAGGATGGCAGGGCAGATTTTTACTTCCCAAGTTTGTGTCCAACCAGTTTAGGAGGACGATGGTGAAATAATGGTAATACAGTATATATCATATATTTTTAGAGCTATTTTCTATCTAGTGACATGAATTGAGATCTCTTTATTCTCCTTCCCTGTTTAATGCACTCATTCCACGCAGCACCCACTGAAGGTCCGTTACATCTCATCCCCTTGGATCCACACTGTCTGCTACTGCGCTTTCTGCATCTAAGAATTATGGCTAAGAGTGTAGTTTAATTACAAGACACCATGATGGATCATCTCATTAAATGAGAGTGATTCCAGCTAATTCCTCACACATTATATTTACTATGTGGAGAATTGTATAGGACTGACCACCATGTCTGAATCATTAGAGCTAATAAGTTATGCCTCAGCCTGGGGATACTAAGCAGGGAAAGAATAACTTTACTTTTGACAATAAAACTCAAAAGTAGAAAGAAATATTAAGATACATGAACAAAATTATGTAGAAATATGAAGCAGCAATGTATTGGGAAAAAACTTTGGAATAAGTGTCTATGTATCAACCTTAATTTACACATTAGTATGCCTTGTTATGCTGCTAATGACTTTTTTTGTTCTATCTTCTCAGGATATTGTCAATTGTGTTGTAACCTACATGTGCAGTTAAAGCATGGCCCATAAACGATCTTACTTTGGCTGGACATTGAATTATAAATCATAAGCTACTTAATTAGTACATATTAGTTTTCATCTTTATAGGGAAATATTAAAATTTTAATTTTGCAGAAATCTAAAGATACTAGATTCATTGTACTCAATATTGGAGTATATTCATGCCTTGGAGGAAATATCTGTTGTGGGTGTGTTTGACATTTGCAGTATTTCAGTTCATTCTATTGGAGGTGAGGAGAAGTTCTAGTCATTTTCTGAGGTAGCAGTCAATCTATGGAGAAACTTAGGGATTTTTATATTTTCTCCATATCTCAAAATAGGAATCCAGGATCACCTAATAAACTCATTTACTCAAACAGTTAAGATTAATTTACTCAGTTCAGCTCTGCAAGTGCGGATTTTCTGTTATGTTTCAACTACTGAGCTGGATGCTAAGAATATAAAGATAAATAAAATGTGGTTTTTGCCTTTCCTAATGGAAGGTAGAAGAACAACATTTAGGTCATCAAGAAGAAGGAGGAGTCAGTGAAGACTTTGAGATAGGCTGTTAGAAGTGAGGTCAGGTTCACCTCTAAAACTGAGGAAAAGGCAGTTGGAGGAGGTTGATGGAGGCGTTTCCTTGTCTCCCACCTCACCCTCATCCAGGCCCCCTGGGACAGGTCCTTTATCCTTATTCATAGCTTTTTGGATTTTTAGGAGTTCTGTATTGTCTGCACTAAGCATTAAGTAGCACCATGTGGTCTCTGGGTAACATTGTTTAACCCAGTACATTGCTATATTTGTAGCAGTAGATGCATGTTCCACGTAGGGGCAGGGCTGAAGTCTCTGAGTAGCATTATGTCAGTTCAAGTCTGCTTTTGCCACCAACTGATTGAACTTTCCATTTTCATTACTTTTCGTATTTTAGAATTGTGGGTTTGGGATCATGACAAGAGCAGAGATGTGGGCAGGTAGCAAGTCACCAAGTGGGGCAGCTGAGGAGCTTAGGATTCATCTACTGGTGATGGGGTCATTAAAACTCTGGCTGGTGGCACGCAGAAAACAAGTTTGAGGATGGAGGCTTTGATGGTTTATGAGCAGATGAATAGAGTGACTCAGACAGGACTTTTTAAAAAAGATACTTAAAATATCTATGGTGCGTAGGCTGGATTTGGACAGGAAAACAATAGGTGGAGATGCCAGTTAGGAGACTTTTGCTTCAGTGTGTTGGGTGTATAGATAATGAAGGCTTGTATAGAGAGTACAGCAGCGGGAATATCTAGAAAGACAATATGAACTTAAGAAACATTGGAAGGGACTATAGGATTTGACAATTAATTTGATATGAGACATAAAAGAGAAACAAATCAAAGACAATGTCAAAGTTCAAAGTGAATAATTGGAAGACAGTTTGGAAAGTTGGGGTGAGGACTTCAGGGTGCTAGGTTTATTAGATTCGAGGAAGAGCCATCTTCTGTGAGATGGACCATAAGCCATCTGATGCCCCAGAATTGAAGGCTGGTTGGTGGCAGTATGCCCGACAGAAAGATGGAAGGGGCTTCACTGGGGACATAGTGCTCTGCCTTTAGCCCTGGCCCTATCAGTAACCTGCTTTTTACTTCTTTCTCTCACCTTAAAAATTATCTACTTTTTGAGATTCCTTCTGGTGTTGACTTCCAGTGAGTTCAGTGTGTAAGTCTGAGGTCTAGGTGAGGTGAAGGTGTCTGGGGGCTTCTCTGCACAGGGAGCACCACACAGGCATGTGTGGTCTGTGGGGGAGGCCTGGACCTGAGAGGCCTCGTGGTCCTGACCCCCCAGAAATGGCAGTCAGAGGCTTGGGGGTGAAGGCAGTTACTGGTGGGCAGCGTGGTGTGCGGAAAGCAGTGCTTGGGAGGGCACCACACGGAGGGCATTGGATGGAGGCAGAGGAGTGAAGACAGGAAAGGCACCAAGTAAACAGAGAACCGGTGAAGTGCCCGGGGAATTTGAAGGACCAGATACTCGCTGGCAGCACTGAGTGGTATGAGTCTTTGAAAAACAAGGGAAGGGCTCCTTGTGCCTCTCCTTGGGCCTGTTCCCAGCTTCTAGTCACTGTTATGTCAGCAGGCGCTGTGAATTTTTTTTCCCTTCCGTGATGCTTAGAAGGCAGCAGCACGTCCGGTGTTTCCCAGTGTGGGTGCCCGAACAGGTTTTGCTGTGAAGATTGAATCTAGTCCAAGTTGCTGGTTCATTATGTACCTCCCAGTGTCTTATTTTCGTGGTCAGTGCCCATGTTTACTTTGGACATAGCTTGCTGCTTCTACTAAAATGAGGGCAAGCGTTATTACGGAGGGATAGTGGAAAGAACAAACACCAGTTTGGTTTTAGTATTAGTTACTGTTTATTGAGCATCTATTGTGCACTTGGGGAAGTGCCAGCTATCAGCAGAGGAGGAGAGTTATCAGTGAACAATGAGAAGTTTCCTAAACAGTTTCTTACTGCCCGTTGCAGTCCGCTTGATTTCTGTTATTTTTATTTTTCTTGTTCTTCAATTAATTTTTTTATATATCCATTTCCCAGCTAGAGGAATGATTTGAATAGTATGGATTCTTGTGTACCAGATGCTCCAGACAAGAAAGGTGAAATGTAGTTTTTTTCTTGCATGCTGATTGGCTCATTCATTCATTTACTATAAATTTATGAAATATTTTGGGGGAACACTCAACATATATAAAATATGCTATGTTCTATGGGATAGAAAATGTGTATTAAATAAATTTAATAAAATATCACTGTAGTGTACAAAAGCCATATACACAAAACAATAAGCTTTTTTTGGTAATCCTTCTGAATTTAAGTTTGGAGTATTTACTTGTATTCAATATAAATATAAGCACAATGGAAAAATATTTTTCATATTATTTTGTGAAACATTTGCAAGAAACAATAAAACTGAAAAAAATGATTATCATCCTTTGACAATGTTGGTTGGCAATATTGGAAGAGATAATTTAATAGTAAAATTTGGTAATGATGTATTATATATTCAATACTTTGAAATCCTGAACAGCCTCTTAAAAGGTGACACTTTTTTAGATAATTAAATGTAATGTCTTCCAGTGGTATTGGAAAAGCAAGTTGTTGTGTAATGATCCAGTTTTCATTCAGCAAATGCCCGTAGAGCACCGTGTGCCAGGCGCTGTTCTTGGTCCCGAAGGACAGTGTCAATTAGATAATGTGCACTGTATCTGCTCCTCAAAGCTGTGAAAGGAAATTGTGCGTGGAAATTGATTTGGAATTTTCAATGTTTGGGAAGGTCTACATGTTACTTACAGTTTTTAATATTCTCATTAAGGTTTCTCACTTGTACTTTTTAATGTTCTCTCTATAATGGCTTCACTAGCTTGAATGTTTTTAAAAGCATAGATTGCTTTACATTACCAGCCAAGATTAAAATACAAGGAATGCCTCATCCTCTTTGAAAAATTAGCACCATGACAAATGATTTAACCCCTTCATACTGATACTTGGACATTTCACTTTCCCCTTGACTGGAGAAAGGAAGCAATTGCTGCCTTGTGTTCTGTCATTACCCGAAGTAGCTACTGCCCTTCACAAATGCGTGTGTCCCTCTAAATCTACATTCACTTCATTTATGGTCTGGCTCACTGCTACTTTTAGTTTTGCTCACTGCTAACTGTTTCTTGGCATTGCCCTTTAGTGGGATCTGGTTCAACACTGATTACATGTCGTAGGTTTTACCATCACCCTGTACTATTCAGAGACCATTGGCAATTTTGACCTTTGACTAAAATTATTCTTAGACTATAAATGTAATCTTTTTTGCACTGTTTTCCAAATTGTTCTTTGGGATTACAGAAGAATGATGTATTATGTCAAAAGTTTTCCTAATGTAGATACTATGGAAGGGAAGGTTCAAGTGGGCGCTTTGCTTAGTTGGTCATGAAGTAAAAGCCTAAGAAGAATATCAGTGTAGTCATCCCTCTGAAGAATTATTTCTGATCTTTGTTTAACAATATTTTAGGTTTGTTTTACTGAATAACCTGTGCATTAATATATTTAAATTTTAAAGGAAATTCATTAAAAGGTATTCATTACTGTTCAGATGTGCATTTAAAATTTAATTATGAGATACACCATCTCTCATCCTCTCCCTTTTTTTACTACCTCTTTATAAGGAGAGCAGAATATTTTTGATGATTGATTTTCTAGAGAACCTATAGGTTTTCCTCTGTTTTTGGCATTGATTTAGCAATTCATGCAAAAATAATGGAGATTACAGATTTTGAGTCAGAAGAATTGTGTAATAATTAAATTTGTCTAAGAGAATGGGCTACTCTACAGAGTCACAAGTTTCCTTTAACTTAGGAAGATGGTGCCATTGTTAAGATGCAATTCAGAGGAGTCATTCATGGAGTTGTACCAGTTGAATAAGATCCCATTTGATTGTATGATCTGATCATTCTATAGGTTGGCCCGTCATGAATTTTTTTTAGGTGAGTTTATTGTATTTCACTAAAGTGAAACAAAATGGTTCATCTACTTCTCATAAGTGAACAACACAATTCTCTCCTTATTTCTTAGAGTGAAATTTCTAAGCCTGTTGAGGTTAAACCCACTTAATAAAATGCAAACATGTTTTCAGTTACTAATTAGGAGGAGTAATGAAGTCAGAAAACTTTAATTTTGACATCCTGTATTTTGGGAAGATAAGTATACTAAGCACTGCTAATTAGTTTTCAAGTTCTTTTTTGTCCCTAATGTTTATACCAGGCAGCCCTTATTCCTAATGGTCAGAAGTTTATTGAACATACTTGTGTGAGGTAGTAGAGTCATAGATGCAAGAGAATGTCACGCTGTAGGGTGCAGAAGCATGGGGGTGGGTAATGGTAAACACTTCCCATTCCTTGTCTCCATGATTCAGTGGGCTTGGGACGGGGTCTAAAATCATGCCTTCTTAACCAGCCCAGGCCATTTTGATCCTGGTGATGCAGAGATTACCAAGGTGTGGATAATATAAAACAGAACTAGATCCTAGTGCAGGAAGAAATCTTCAAGATCACCTAATGGGAATGTCTCATTTCACAGATACAGATGCTGGGTCTCACAGAGGGAAAGAGGCCAAATAACTTAGACAAAGTAACCTAGGTCATTAGTGCTAGAACTGTAAGTTTTTCGACTATGTCAAAACATTTTCACATGCTTCACTTGGGACTTTTATTTTTAGCTATATTTGAATATAGATATGTGTATATTTGGGACTTCAGTTAGATCTAAATAATGAAGCCATTTTCTGGATACCTTAGGAAAATGAATAGGGAACTTCAGACCTTAAAGAATTCTCATTGTTGTTGAACTTACTCATGCAGACTGTCTTATGTTTCCAAAGCAAAGTTTATTTTGTTATGTTTTTCCTTTTCTCTTTAAGAACAGGGTCAGTGAGAGTATTCCTCTTTTTCACCTTTGGACTTGGTTCAAAGGTTTCCTGGTGTTATAGATACGAAAATCCATCTTGAGGGTATCAACAAAACTAGTACTTAAGAAAAATAGATCTTCATTATCAATAGATGTCTAACTTCCTCAAAGCTAGGGCAACAGCCATCTTTCTTCCTGTCTCACCAAAAGAGAGTGATTAAAGGAAGTGTCTGGTTGCTAGTTGTCCAATTAGAAAGCAGGATTTTTCTTAGATAAGCACCAGTTCAGCTTATCCATCCGTGGATAATCAAGAACTGATATTAAAATGCATTATAATTCTCATAGATTTTCCTTTCATTAATTACTAACACCTTTACTTTGTTTTAGATGTGCTTGTAAATGCTGACACTTTTTTCCCCCAAAGTCAATAACAAGTAACTAAATCTACTCATCATAGTGTTCGCTTTTCTCTTTTTTTTGAGACACATTTTTATTTTTTTTAAAAATATGAGTGTTTGCAGTATGTTACATTTTGAAACCTATTCAGTATTAATGGTGGGTAATTTTGAAATCCAATGAATAATCAAATAAGTTCAATTTTTAATTAATTTAATTTTCTGTACTTTTTATATTTTGATAATCCAAACATTGAAACAGTTCCAAAGTCAAAAAAGATTTACTATACTTTTATTTAAAAACAGGAGTTACTCATAGGCTTATGGTTTTATTCTACATTTCTCAGCTTCAAATAAAAAATATTTAATTGTTAAATTATCAGTTAAAATACTAGTTTTTTTGTCTCTATGGCTTTTTTTTTTTTACAAGATATAATAAGCAAGATAATTTAAAGTCACCTAATGTTTTAAATTACTGCATTGGAAAGGTGCTTTATGCACTTCATTAGCTTATAGAAAAATTGAAATGCTGCAATAATTGTAAATTACAATATGTAATACATGCTCAAACCTCTTTCTATACTAAGCACTCTTAAATTGAAACACTTTAGCAACATTAAATCATTCATTGAGTATATATTACCAGAAACTTAATATTATTCTTTAATTTTTATCTTTATAAGATTTTTTTCTTTTGAGAGTAACCCAATCCAGTTTTTAAAAAATGTTATTGCCATTCCATTTTCTCTATTTCTTATTATTAGATGTAGAAAAATTATAGTCCAAAAAAATTTAGAACATATAGGCTATTGTCTTTAGTGGTTTGTTATTTCTAGTCCAGAAGTATGAAGTCTGAGAGGTGTCTCTTCTCAGTGAGTACCATGTAGTGATCCTCAGCATCTCCAGTGTTTTGTGATATGTGAATGTCTTTTGTCATCCTCAATCATGTTAATGTGTGTGAGCCTGGACTATTGGAACTGAACTGTGCTGCTTTGCTGCAGGTCAGCTTTCATGGACAATTAGTGTCGTAACAGGACTTCGGTCACAAGTTGTCTGAAGTGTTTACCATAAAAACATCATCCTGTGGCTGAGCAGCGGTGCACCGTTGGCTGTGTCTCTCGTGGAGCATTTTATGTTCGCCTTTCCTTTGAGACAAGTCAAGCAACTTCTCCTTGTTCCGTGCCTGGCATCGTTGTTTTGTGGGAAGCCTTAGGCCCTTCAGGTTTACTGGTTATTTCTTTCTCTTTTTCTCATCTTGTTTGCTCTTGTCCCCTCTTGGTAACTGTCAAAGGCCCACATCGGTTTATTCTTCTGACAAGAATGAAAAGAACTATCTTCCTGCTGTTTGGCTCTGTGTCATTATTGACAAGTTGTACGTGTTTGACGCTCCATGAGGTGACTGGTTCCAGCAGTAAGCAGAAGTAAACCCATAAATCTTCAATGTCACTCCGCTCATTGCTACTTGATTGCTCTTTTTACTCTAAATATCACCATGGAAACAAACACTTCTAAACAGGGCTTCCCCCACCCTGAAAACTGCACAATTATGTAGGCACTTGAAAAGGTAGATCATTGTACCTCAGTTACCCATCTGCTATTGTAAGGGGATACCTTTGAAAACTTAGGTCATTTTAATATATTTCAATTTTGTTTTGTTATTCTTTGTCTTTTTGTTTTGGAAAGTTGTCTCTATGCATGGTTATAGGTTTTTAAATAAAAAACAGAGCATCTTTAGTATGATAGTTTTCTTCCCTGTAGGTACTTAATCTTTTTTAGATATTTTTAATTTAAAAAGAGAATATAATTCATTGCCTTTAAGGATAACATTTCCAGGCACTAGGAAATGAAGAAGCTGAATGTCCTCATCTGGCGTATGTGTGTTGTTTTATTTGTTTGTTTACTATTTTGGGTTCCAATTCCTTGTTTTTTTGTTTATTTGTTTCTTTTGAGAAAATAAAAATATGCACACATATTTGTCTGTGTAAAAAAAGTATGTATTAATTTACCCTTTTAGTATGCCTTCTAAATAAGTTTTCCTTATTTGAAATCAGTAATTCCTTATTAGGCAGAGATTTCAGTTTATAAGACTCTGGATTGTATAGATTCAAGGAAAAATGACTTTGGGTGTTTCAGGTTGACTTGTACAAACAAAGTTGACATTTAGTTTCTCTGAGTTCAGGAATCTCAGTGAGATTACTCATCTCAATATTATTAGTTTGTTTTTTTGATAACTTCCGAGATACCATAAATTCCTTCCTAGCATAGGAATGATCTATTTTTTTCTGTTATAAATTTATGGGTTATATTTCTTAGTTGCCAAATATTTAATATTTTTCAAAGTGAAGATTGAATATATTGTCCTTCACATATTGGCTAGGTACAGTAGTAGAACATTGGTTGATATGAAATTAAAATTTTTCTTTAGTAACTAACAACTGGAAAGATATTTTCCTTTAGTCCTTTTTGTAATTTTTTAAAACAACTATATTGAAGGAAAATACTGTAGTTTTAAAAAATCTGGTTTTCTTGTGATGCAACAACCTTTAGTTTAAGTTGGTATTTCTTTTTGATGCCCACATTTTAGATTCAAAGGGTTTATAGTGTATGATGTGTTTAAAATATTTTCTAAGACGTTTTATGTTTATTTGGCAAGTGGGTCTCAGTTTAGTAAATATAGTAGCCTTAAATGGATATGTGCTAAAGAAGGAGATAATTCATTTCAGTTGTGAGAACTGTAAGCCATGATAAATGATTTTCCTTTACAAAATTCCCCATCTCTGAGACAGTATTAGTTTTTACTTTAATTACTGGCTGCCGTAATGTTTCCTATCCATAACTGTCTACAGAATAGACTGTTTCCGAGCAGAGGGTATGGCCTGTTTACTCAACCGTTGAGAAGAGTGCTCAAGTTCTACCAAGTCTGAACTGCCGCACAGGAGAGTGTCCTTCATTTAAATATTTAAATATTAATGTTTAATTGTATAGGCAGAAAACTTCAATGTCATTTTAAGGATATGCAACTTTACCAGAGAGTCTTTGTCCATTATCAACTTTGGAGCCTTGTCTTGAATCTTAACGTTCTTTTGAGGGATGCAACCTTGCGGACATACTGGAAAGTTTCAGCGTATTCATCTTTTTATTTTCTCTTTTTTCCCACATTTTAAAAACAATAATAGAAACGCTGTTGTCAAGGGTGCCTCTCTCAAAAATGGCTTAGTTGACATTAGCTGAAAATGAGCACAACGACACTAACTACTAATTGATTACAGTAATTACGCAGTCTTTGGCTAGTTTGTATTGGCAAACTCTATGTACTCCTGGAATGAATGTGAACTTGCAGAATGCAAGGAAAAGGTCACTCTCATTTGCATGATAGGCTTCATTAGAATATGCTAAGGACGAGACCTAGTGTTTTATGACTTCAGGTGATGAATAGCTACCATATTACTCTGCTAGATGAAAGCATGTTTCACTCACCTTAATTTACATGCTTTTTTTAAAAAAAATTCTAAGAAAACTCTTTTAGATTACAGCAATAGAGATCTTACCGTGTTTTGAACTGAATTATTTTGTGTGTTTTTTGAAATAGCAAAATCTTTTAGGTAGAATTATTTTGAAGGATTATTTCTAAAGGTAGGATTAGAATAATTATGAAGCACTTTCTACACTAGATTTTCTAGGGTTATAACTTTTGTCAGTAATAGAAAATGGTTTTTTTTTTTTTGTGGTTGTTTGAATAAAATATAGGTTAACTCGCTGGAGCTTTAATTTTAGATTTTAGCTTAGAATCTTTAGTATGCTGTAGACTTATTACCTAGTGGGCTTTATTGAATCCTAGGATACATTGATTTTCACTTTAAAATAATGCAATTTCATCACTTCATTAATTTTTTCCCCTTACCATTTATGCTTAATTAGTACTATTTCTGTACAGAGATTTTTTTTAAAACATATAATGTGTAGGTACAGCTGTTACGTAATGCCTATTTTTGCTGCAAACCTGCACACATAGGATGCCTTTGTTAGTTGTCTTTATGGGCATTTGTTTAGTGCAAAAGTTGTTGAGGTTATGTAAAAATAAAAATAAGAACAATTTTCTGCAACCTATCTAAATACATATTTTTAAATCAAGAATTATGTTTCCCATTAAACAAACGTTCTCATTTATGGTCTCTGATCATATAGTGATGGCTCCTATTAGCTGTCATTATCCTTATACTCTCATTATGAGAGAAAAATAGTCTTGGCTTCTAAAAGTATCTTTATGAGAAGCATCAGCCCCTAATTAGTGGTGACTATAATCTGTTGGAACACAGGGTTAACACTTCCTAGATATGTTGCTATTATAAAGTTTCTTCATGTTTGAGAAGGCATTCCTGCTAGTAAAACTATGTAGAGAATGAAAAAGCACACAGTTTTTTTTTCTTTTATCAAATGCGGTTTTGTAATACAATTGTACAATAAGCTTGCACAAGCTTTTTAAAATATCATTGCTGCCACTGAATAGGTCTATAATTTATTTAATCAGGAATGTTGGAGGCATTTTTGATTTATTTGTTTTTAGAGAAGTTTTGTTAAGGGAGATAATGAGCAGAGCTGGTGTTAATCATTTACTATGCAACTCTAAAGAATGAAAATTCTGCATATCTTTAGCACTGTTGGGGAAAATAAATTCACCCAGTACTAATGGTTTATCTGTGTAATTTTTAAAAATACTATCTTACACTGAAGAAATAAGACACTCCCGTGTTTTGCTAAAAGCTAAACTAATCAATACATAATTATACATTTATTTGTACATATGTATGAAGTAATTACGATTATTTGTTATCTGTGAAGATGACAGATTAATTTATTGTTGGTCAGTGCCATGGGTAACTAATACCTTTAGGTCTGTATTTTCCACAAGGAACCACAGGTGTGCGTGTGTGCGTGTGCACGTGCATACACACACACGTAAACACACTCCTTTAGGGATATATTTTCAAAGAATCACAGAAAATTTTTTAGTATATTATAATCTTGTAGTAGTAGTGAGTTTTTAAATTCTTAGGGATACGGTACATATTTCACACTTTAAAAAATCCTAGTTAAATTAATTATAGGCATTTATAATAATTATTCATGATAATCTTTTGCTATATTGTTATATTTGAAAATACAGTGGCAGCTTTCTAAAACATAAAGACAAGTTTATTTCAAAATCTCTGAATGTGCTTTATATTGAATTTTATGACAGTTTGTTGGATTGCCTTAAAAGGCAGTTGAATTTTTGAAGATGTGTTACAGTATAACATAGAAGCGAAACTTGCAGATGGATTAAAAACCAGATACGGTACAGTGGTAACCATAAGGGCTGTCTTTTATTATATTCATGGTTTAATTAAAAAGGAGAATGTCAGCATTCCCAGTTGCTTCTCTATATACAAGTAGAATAATACAGAATTCATCCTGTCTGAATGAACACTGGAGAATGAATACTGGAATTTCTGAATCCATTTTTAGGTGTGTCATGGAAACTGTAAATTTGCTTAAGGAGATTTGAAAAGATACATGAATTTACCTGAAGTAACGAAAATATGTGAACTTCTTTATTATGAAAAATCTATTCTTTAAAATATTTGGTATCTTGAACTACTGAATTTTTAGTCAAGTTGTAATGTAAAAGTCCCCAAATAATTGCATGGCACTTTTTACATTAGAATATTAATATCTTAAATTTTGATATGCCCATTCTTTGTAATTTTGGCATATGGCATATGGTTCATTGTACTTATTTAAATTTACTGCAGACCAAATCATAATCATTCATGATGTTGATTTATAGAAGTGGTCTTTAACATGATATTTTGCCCTGGCCATGGTGTTGTAAAGACTTTTGCTGCATTTCAGTGAGATTAATAGAAAGGCAACTTACTCACTGTTCAGTGGGAAGCATTTTTATGTCTCAGCATTAGGAGCTGCTTGCTTCACTTTTTTTAGTGCCAATAATTTTTTTTTTTGCCACCACATGTATAATTTTCTTGATTGATATTTCCTATTGCTAAAGAGTTTATCTCCCTAAGCTGTGGTATACATCTGGTTTTTAGTTTGGACATTAGAATTTAGGGATATCTAGAAGGGAATGCTTAGAACTCAGAGGTGGGAGTGAGAGAGGGAGGATGGAGAAGGGACACCTTGCTTCCCCTGGTGACCGGAAGGCCAGTGGCTGGATAGAATGCGCTGAGTGGGGGGTGCTTCCCTTGTCAGCACCTAAAATGTACGTGATCATTGAAAACAGGTATTTTCCTTTCAGAAAATGTTCTGACATTTGGAATCTGCCTTTTAAAAAAAAATCCATCTCTAGCTTAACTTGGAGGGAGAACATATTTTCAACAACTTTTTTCAAAGCTGGTCTCATGTTTTTGGAAGGAGACCATAATTGTAAGCAAATTCACTGAATTTAATTCTGAACATACGCTCTAGTTGTGATCAGTTAGTTGTAAACACCACTGGACTCGGACCAGCCCCAAAAATACACTCTGAAGGAGGACTTATAGTAATTATAAAGCTTTATAAAGTGGTCCAAACTGTTTAGTTTTTTGGGATAAAAAAATACATGCTCATTTAAAAAATAAAAATGAAAAATATGGAATGTGAAGGCTTGAAAAAACCAACTTTTATGATATTCTGAGCATTGACTTAGAGGAAATTGTATATACTTGAAAATATATGCCCCAAACCTCAATTAGAACTTTTTTATTATTTTTTACCTTAGTATGATGCCTTTTATAGAGGTTCAATTTAGAGTAATATGCCAAGTCAGTATTCTAGGTAAAATATGAAATATTCTATATTAATTTCCTGTGGCTACTGTATCAAATTACAAAATACATGGTGGCTTAAAACAACAGAAGTTTACTTTCTGACAGTTTTGGAAGCCAGAAGTGGGAAGTCAGTATTATTGGGCTGAAATCAAGATGTCAGCGGGTTCATACTCCCTCTGGAGATTCTGGGGGAATCTGTTCCTTGCCTCTTCCAGTTTCTGGGGGCTGCCAGCGCTCTCATCACTCCCTTCCTCCCTGCCTTCTCCTCTTCTGTCTGTGTTAAATCTCCCTCTGCCTCTGCTAAGGACACTCGTGATTGCATTTAGGTTAGGGCTCGCTCAGATAATTCAGGGAAATCATCCCATCTGTAGATCCTTAACCTAATAACGTCTGCAAAGACTTCTTTTCCATTATAAGGTAACATTTACAGGTTCCAGGGATCAGAACCTGGTATCTCTGGGGTTCACCATTCAGCCCACTACAGATGGCATACATATACTTCTGTTAGGTTTTGTCTCCCAACCATATCTTTCTTGCAGGTTCAGTCCCAAAGAACTAAAAAAAAAAAAACAAAACCACACACAGGGGACCATGTGACTGCATCAAGGGAAACTTCTTTGGTACCTGGATCTAACTGCAGAGTTAGAGTTAAGGGGCAAGGAGTGGGGATTTTATGGAGAGGGGCTTTCTACCATCCCTGGGTTTAGAGAAACTGATTCCGGTATCTTCCCTTGTATTGATACCTTGTCACTTCTAGTCCCCAGTGCTTCACCACAGACCATTAGACTTCCCTGCTGGGAGGTGAGTAGTTACCAGAGTGGGGTCTAGAGGAAGCCTGTCCCCAGCACTGTCGCAACACTGAGGGAATAACCAAATGATGTCTCTTTTGGCCTTTCCTGTACTGTCCCCAATGTGATTGTTCCTGGGACTCCCAAATCAGCCAAGTACCAGTTATCACTGTCACTCACTTTGCCATGGGAAATGTGGCTGAAAACTAGTCTTTAGTCCCATGCAGTGGCTGAAAGGTAGCTGTATCTCAGGAAGTTTGTGAGCCTCACTGGTTAAGTGATGTAAAAAGAGTGACTGTGACATATGAGATGGCTTATGGAAGTCTGTCAGTGGATAATATGTAAAATTAAGGCAGTGAGCCAATTGAGAAAGATATAGTAGGATAAATCATGAAGACTTTTCCAGGATTAGGTCAGGAAAGTTCTATACACACACACACACACACACACACACACACACACACACAGTTATGTGCACTTAGGTTTACATTTGTGTATATGTATATATTAATTGTCATGTGTTATATTTTTAAATGTATAGATGCAATTATACATATATACACACAAATAATTTGAATAGTTTTATATTTACCTCTAAATTGTAGGTAAAACAGCTGTTGCATCTCACCTGGACTAGAATGTAATGAAAGACAGGTAGAATCTAAATGATTTTTTATATTACAACCTCTCTTTAAAAGAATGATGAAAGGATAATGGTCTATGTTAAATCTAGAGCCAGGTTAGCCAAAAAGCAACAATTTTAAAAACACAGGACAGTGTGATGTAGTATAAATAATAGAATCTATATCTGATTCTCATTCTATAGATATGTATATTTTCCATGTCAGATCTGTACAGTTCAAACAATAGTAAATTTCTTTGGTTGTCAAATATACATACCTAAAGCTTTATAACAATAAAGTCTACTCCCTGGCATGAAAGCCTTTCTAATATCAATGACAGAGGAGAATCACTGTTTAAGAGGCTGCAAGTCCCAGTGGGGGTGTGATCTGGAATCTGTCATTCTCTGTGAGTAAACTGCCCGGCTGGATTTTACAGTTATCTGCTACTATGGGATTGGAAGTGAAAACCTGGAAGGAGGTAAAGTTTACAAACGAAAAGTAGTGTAGTTCTTGCCTGGAATTCTGCACCAAGTGGGAAAAATGAAATAGCAATAAAGAAATCTTGAAGTGCTTTTGAATGGTGAATTATACTGTGGAAAAGTTCTTCATGTATCAATATCTTTTTAGCTCTTTAGCTAAGATAATCAGAGCTTATCTTTACCATTCCTACTCTCTATAGTTTTAGCAGAGAAGGAAGGTAAAAGACTTAAAATAGTTAAAGAGAAATGAAAATATTCTCAGAGAACGTGTTTTTGATGAAGGAACTATTGCATATGGGAATTCTGTCTTTCCCCTTACTTTAATATTTAAGAGGGCATACTTTCTCAAGTGTAAAAAGAGAATACCTTTTGGAAATTAGCAGTCTGAAATCACTGTGAAATACTTATCCTTCTTAAATACAGTGAAAAATAATTTAAAGAAAGATGAGGCCAGTATCTTAATAAGGTTGAGACACATGAGATTGCTGACTTTGATTGCCTTTTTTCTATAAAAACTACAATTTTATTTCATTCAAACTAATATTTTTCAGATAGTCTGAATCATGCTTTGTTCTAACTATTCTGAATATTTGTTGATTTGGTACTCAGCTCTACCCTTCAAGGTTTTTTTTTTTTAAAGTAAAATCATAACTCAGTAATGATTTTTCTTTTTTACACTAGATTGTATTATTTTAGGAAGAGTGATAGGAAATATTTCAGAAATTTGTTCTTTTGTGTTTTGCTTACTCATGGAATGTAGCTACAGTAGCTCACAATACCCATCCACTCCAGTTTTTCTACTGATATACCACAAAGAGCAGAGAAACTTCATTCCTGTTGTCCATGCCTCTGTCAGGTTAGTCTCTGCTTGTTTAATGTTTTGGTTCTTCTTTAGTTACTTATAAGATAATATGATGATAATGTCTAACTTTCAGATAGTTATTGGAGATTCTCTGGGAAGTTTTAAATTAATAAGTCAGATAAGGACCATTATATTCGAAGCTTATAATATTCCTTTTTAGGGTAGGTAGTGATAAAATCCTAATGAGTTGTCATGTTTTAAGATCTGTAAACCTCCCTAATTGGTATTCATGCAGGTATTTTTAATGGAAATAACCTCTAGTAATCTAAAATGTTGTGAAAGAAATTTTTCTACATTACTTCTGCCTTGATCTGGAACATTTTGTTTTCTTCTATGTTTATATATTGTGTCTATTTTTTTTTATTTCAGCATATTTTGGGGGTACAAATGTTTAGGTTACGTATATTGCCCTTGCCCCCCCAAGTCAGTATATTATGGTTTATTATATGCTTCCTCATATAAGACACATGTTTTTTGATATTTTAATATTTTTGAGATTGTGATCTGTTTTTGAATTAATTGCTACATTAATTTGGTGGGTTTCTTAACCCTTTCAAGCTGTGATTAAATCAGTCATGTATCTCAAAATCGATGGCCTCTCAGAATCGAGTTACTATTTAATATTATCCGTTAAATTATTATAATGTACTACCCAAGACATTTACTGTTGTCATGGGGCCCTTTGGCTGATTCCTATTTTGGCTCTCAAGTTATTTCTTATTATGGAGTTTAGTGTTTAACTCTGGCTGGAAACACTAATTTTCATGACCTTCAGGCGATAAATTGATACAGAATTTATTAGTGAACTTATTCCATCAAAGATTTTCTCTATCTGTCATCTGCTTAGTGAAATGATACCCCAGTTGTTATGTTCTGACTTCACTTATTAAGCTGGGAGTTTCCACAGGGTTTGGGGACTTTATTCATTTTGGTATTTCCAGTGCTGGCATCATGAAGTGGCACGTATTGAGTGAGGGTGTGGAAGTGGATTGGTGGCTGGCTCATGACCTCGACTCGATCCATGGCCCAGAATCAGCTTTTCCTTGTGATAGTCTGGAATTGCTTCAGTCTTAGGTGGATCTACACTTCCATGGTTGATACAGTGAGTTTTTCTAGCTAATTGGGATACTTTTTTTTTTAAATTTTAGCAGCGTGAGAATGTTGGCAGGGATATCAAGATTAATTTACTTGCCTGTATTTATTATATTTTGCAGATTAGTAAGACATTCATTATAGAATATTTAGAAATTAAAGAAAAGCATAAATAAAAATTCTAGCATAACCTTACTTTCCTGCAATAATCATGGTGAACTTTTAATTCTATACAAGTATATATGTAAAACATTTATTTTCTCTAAATTTATATATGGCATGAAATAGAAAATAAGTTATTTTTTTCCAGATTATTTTAAAATGTTTTTCTTTAGTTCTCTTTAACTGAATCATGGTATATTGATATGTTTTTATTGAAGATTTCTAACTTGCGTTTCAGTTTTTTGTCTACATAATAGGTTTAAATTGAGGTTCTTCTCACTACATCAGTCTCTCATGAGAATATATGTTTATATTTGACACAGTTTTTCTTTCACTAAAACTAGATATATTTATTTATAAATGCAAAAAATATCAATGCATATTTCTTACTACCTAGCCCAAAGGAAAGTAACTATAATACCTCTTTCACAGAAGTATAGCAATTAGAGTTACAATTATTTTTAGAAGTATGGAAGTATATCTAAGTGGATTTACATAAGTGTGTCTTTTCCTAATTTCCTATGTCAAAATTAATGTCTTTTTTATTTCCTGATTCGTTGGAAAATACTGATTTTCTTACCACAGAATACTAAATATGTAGTAAGAGTTAATTTTTCTATTTTGACGGAATTCTAGTTTTTCTCTATATCCATTTCTTTTAATCTAAAAATTAAAGTAAAAATTAAATGTCCTGAATGTCCACAGTTGTATCAGCTAACTAGGTAGTTGTAATAACTAGTTAGGTGTTGGAACATACGACAGCTAAGACTGTTATGCCCACAAATGCCATCATGTAATTGCATTATTGTTACTATTATTATTACTATATAAAGATTATGGTTTGGAAAATTTAAATATTGACTTTTCCCCTTTAAAAGCAGATATTGGAGTTGTAAAAAATAATGGGCAGGATTTTTTTTTTGTCAGAGAAATACTTTATAAATTTTGGATTTTGGACTCAACTAGAGTTTTGAGGAAAAGTGTAGTGTGTAGAATTTGTTCTTATTGCTTCTGCTGTTGAAGGTTTCAATAAATTACTGTCTGAATTACTACTAAACTCCTTTTATCCCAGTTCCCTTGAAAACATCAGCTGCTCCTTCCCACTGGCCCTTGGTCATCTTCTTCTGTATGTTATGTTGGAATGTGATTTATGGACACCGAGTGGAGAAGTGGTAAAGTTCAGTTCTGCCAAACATAGAGAACACTGGTTGTGGTTGGACCACACACTATGAATGGAATTGCAATAGTCTCTTCTCACTGTATGTTCAGTTCTGTCTTCAGAATGGGAAGAAGTCATCACTTCTAAAAGTATCAAATGGATTTTTAGATAAAATTATTTAGTAAGATTTCAAATAAGCCTGAGCAGTTACAGATATGTTACCCATTGTATGCGATATAATTTTTGTAGAAAGGAAACATTTACTGTTTTTGTTACTAGACTTATGAGAGGTTTTCATTGGGAGAAAACAAGTATGTTGGACAGACAGGACCAACATACTTGGCAGTTGATAGATTCAACATACTATATAAAAAATTGGGGAGTTGTTTTCAATAGTCACAAAAAATTTGAAATAACCCAAATGTCCATTGATTGCCACAATTTGATACCATTTTTTTTTTTTTTTTTCCTGAGACAGAGTCTTACTCTGTTGCCCAGGCTAGAGTGCCATGGCATCAGTCTAGCTCACAGCAACCTGAAACTCCTGGGCTCAAGTGATCCTCCTGCCTCAGCCTCCCAAGTAGCTGGGACTACAGACATGCGCCACCATGCCCGGCTAATTTTTTCTGTGTATATTTTTAGTTGTCCATATAATTTCTTTCTATTTTTAGTAGAGATGGGGTCTCGCTCTTGCTCAAGCTGGTCGCGAACTCCTGAGCTCATACTATCCGCCCACCTTGGCCTCCCAGAGTGCTAGGATTACAGGCATGAGCCACTGCGCCCGGCCTTTGATACCATTTTTGAAGAGCTCAAAAATAAACAAAACCGGCAATGTATTATTTAAGGATCCATACATACATGGTAAAGGTGTCAAATAAAGTCAGGGGAAAATGGTATTATTCAGCATTTGGCTGTTTCTCAGAGAGTAGGCAGTGAGATGACAGAGGGAAGTCACACAGAGAGCTTCACAGTATACTTTGTCTCCCCTGGCCATTATATCTGTTCTCAGGTTGGTATCAAATATCACATAATCAAGACATTCTTAAGATCAGATTTAAAAGGCAACTTAATAATTGGTTACTTTATGGAGAATCATAAATATACACCTATGAGGTGGATTTAAAAAAGTTCCCAGCATTGTGTGAATAACTATGTCTTTCTGGCTATTTAAGAGTTATTTCAGTAGAGTTACGTAAATAAGTGTTATGGAAAGTAAGCCTTTTTGTGGAGGTTTGTCTCGTTTGGACGAAAAGGGCTGAAAATTGCTAATTCCTTCATAGGGCAATAAAAATTATTCTCAGTCTCACAGGATAATTGTGAAGATAAGGTACAATAAATGATTTAGAAAAAAACTGTAAAATATAAATGCTGTTAAAATGTAAGGTTTCAGTTTTTGATCTTTCCTATTCTTATATTCTTTCTAAAACATGGTTGTTTGATATTGAGGGGCCACAGCATTTCTGCTTTGCTCGAAACTGTCTTCTTGCCTTTGCCTACGTGCTTGATTTTAGTAATTGAACTCATATATTTGTTTTATGTTAGTTACTTTAACATCGTTTCTCCATCAAGCCCTTTGGGAAAACACAACAAAACACTGCAGGTGGTAAGGACATACGAGGAATATCAATATACATAAATAAGCATTCATCGTAGATGAGAGTCCAGTTTTGCCTAATTTAGGAAACTGGTCTCATGGTTATTCATCACTGTGGATGTCTGCTGTAGCATCTGACTGCATCTCTGCTGAGAAGCCTGCCTTACGTAAGGTGCCTGTATTCTTTTGCTAAGTCTATCCGTATCTGTATGTAAGCAGCCTAGGATTACTGGCGTGTCTCTTCTTTATCAGGTGGTACGTCACTTTAACTGAAATACAGTCACATGTCACTTATTGACAGGGACATGTTCTGAGAAATGTGTCATTAGGCGATTTCATTATTGTGCAACCATTGTAGAGTGTACATACTCAATCCTATTGATCTTAGGCTACAAAGCTGTACAGCATGTTACTGTACTGAGTAGCTAATTATAATGCAATGGCAAATATTCCTGAACCTAAACACATGTAGTCATAGAACAGGTGCAGTAAAAATAAGGTATAAAAGATAAAAAATAGCACACCTGTGTAGCACTTACCATGAATGGGGCTTACAGGACTGGAAGTTGCTCTGGGTGAGTCAGTGAGTAAGTGGTTAATGTGAAGGCCTAGGACATTAACTGTACACTACTGTAGACGTTATAAACACTGTATACTTAGGCTATACTAAGTATATAAAACTTTTTTCTTTCTTCAATAATAAATTAACCTTAGCTTAATGTAAGATTTTTACATTATAAAACCTTTTAATTTTTAAAAAAAAATTTAACTCTTTTATGATAAACTTAAAGCATAGACATATTATGTAGACAAACAAAAATATTTTTCCTTATATTTGTATTCTTATAAGAATATTCTTTTAGTTTCACAATTATTTATTTATTTTTACTTCTTAAACTTTTTTTTTTTGTTAAAAACTAAGACACAAAGATATTAGCCTAGGCCTATACAGCGTCAGGATCATTAATATCACTGTCTTCCACCTCCATATCTCGTCCCACTGGAAAGTCCTTAGGGGCTGTAACACACATGGAAACGTCAGCACTTATGGTAGCAGTGCCGCCTTCTGGAGTGCCACCTGAAGGACCTGCCTGGGGCTGTTTTGCAGTTAACTTTTTTGTTACAAGTAGAAGGAGTACACTCTAAAATAATGATAAGTGTAATGTAGTACATCAACCGGTAACATAGTCATTTATTATCATTATTAAGTATAATATACTGTTCATAAGTATATGTGGTAGACTTTT